>JALGBA010001097.1:45000-320000 GCA_023970755.1 Azemiops feae
ATAAAATAAAATAAAATAAAATAAAATAAAATAAAATAAAATAATAAATAAAAAAAAATAAAAATAAAATAAAATAAAATAATAAAATAAAATAAAATAAAATAAAATAAAATAATAAAATAAAATAATAAATAAAATAAAATAAAAAAAAATAAAATAATAAAATAAAATAAAATAAAATAAATAAAATAAAATAAAATAAAATAAAATAAAATAAATAAAATAAAATAAAATAAAATAAAATAAAATAAAATAAAATAATAAAATAAAATAGTCCAGCTCTTGTGGCTTTAGTTCGTACAGAGAGAATGAATGAGAATTCAATCATGAAACAAATAAAGGAAGAATATACTGTAATAAGAGCTCAAGAAAAATCAATTCAAATATGAAAATTGTGACTTAGGGGAGAGACAGAAGTTTCTTCAAAGTTTTGATTGGCGGATAAACAATTCTTGTCCACCTGTCCAAGATCCACCTCATCTTTGAATATCTACCAGGCTGGGGAAGAGGGAGGGAAGAATTTTTTTCTTGGGCTTCAGTCAATAAAGCTTTGGCCCTATTTTAATCCATTTTCGGTCTCTGCCTCTTCATTTCAGGCTCAACTATGATACTTGATTAGTTTCTCCTTGATTGGTTTCCACCCATTGTTTCTTGTCTTGCCTTCTGGTGCTTTGGAAAATAAATTGACCCCCTCTTCTCTGAGGGGCTGCCACAAAGAACAGAAGGCAAGACAAGAAACAATGGTTGGAAACTGACCAAAGAGAGAAGCAACCTGGAATTAAGGAGAAACTTCCTGACAGTGAGGACAATTAACTAGTGGAAAAGCTTTGCCCTCAGAAGTTGTGGGTGCTTCATCACTTGAGGTTTTTAAGAAGAGACTGGACAACCACTTGTCTGAGATGGTACAGGGTCTCCTGCTTGAACGGGGTTGGACTAGAAGACCTCCAAGCCCCCTCCAGCTCTATTCTGATGGGTTGATTGACTTCTTACATAGATACAATTTGCCAACAACCTCAAGAGGTACGTTCCAGGCGTAGTAGACCATGTATTTATATTCGTCCATCCACACTTCTGCGACACGTAACGCATTTCTCTTCACAGCAACGGACAAATCCAGCGCATAGGGCTTGTGGGCTCGCTCCAGGTGTGCAATCCTTGAACACGGCAAGACTTCAACTCTCCCGCCGCATTGCCAAGCCTGTCGTTGTAAAATAAGAATAGAGTCTTCAGGGGTTTTTTTTCCCCATAAGAATATGTCAGGATGATGATTTAAAGGCTAAACAGCTTATGTAAAGATGTAATGTAATGTGGCTGATGCAATACTAGGAATGACTCAGCAGGTTTCTGTATCGCTTTAAGTGCCTGAGTATAAAAGGGAAGTTTTTTGCTGGAGTCTTTCTCTCTCGTCCGTTTGACTGCTGTAATTGCTGTATATTGGAGTTTGCTGAATTATCACCACGTGTATGTATTTTGTTTCTAATATATTTGTAGACATTGTAATGTGAACCACCATTTAATTACAAACCACTGTTTACTGTATTTACTCCTGGGTTACCTCAGCGAAAAAAGACTGTGCATGCTCCGACAGAATAACTGCGAGACATATAATTAATCAATGGAATAAGCTGGCTTCCCTGAGTTGCGGGTGCTCCATCACTGGAGGTTTCCAAAAACAGATTGAACAACCATTTGACCAGGATGGATATAAGGTTTCCTACCTTCAGCAGGAGGTTGGACTAGAAGACCTTTAAAATCCTTTCCAGCCCTATAATTCTACATTCTATATAATTCTTTTTTTCTCAAGAATCCTGGCTGCAGCGAACCGGTAATTGAGGAAAGAAGCTCTACCCACTAGGCAGGCTCCCAAGAGTCCCCTGATTGGCTGCGTCTGTAAGCGTTTTTCCCTTGGGCCACACAACACCACACACTTAGTTTGAGAAAAAAACACCCAGACTCACATCCTCTTCTACTCCAAATGATCTACAATACAGGCAGTCCTGAACTTAACAACCACAACTGAGACCAAAATTTCTATTGCTAAGCAAGACAGTGGTTAAGTGAGTTTTGCCCCATTTTACGACCTTTCTTGCCACGGTCGTTAAGGGAATCACTGTAGTTGTTAAGTCAGGAACAAGGCTGTTAAGTGAATCTGACTTCCCCGTTGACTTTGCTGGGTCAGAAGGTTGCAAAAAGGGATCACATGAACCGGTACAAGAAAAAAGACAAGGGAATAATAATAATAATAATAATAATAATAATAATAATAATAATAATAATAATAATAATAATAATAATAATAATAATAATAATAATAATAATAATAATAATAATAATAATAATAATAACAACAACAACAACAACAACAACAATAATAAATAACAACAACAACAACAACAATAATCTCACCCTGATGCCTAATTCCACGTTTTCTCCGCCGTAAATGTGCATTCCGCCATCCAGAACACCGATCTTCCCCAAAAACTCTCTGTTCGCGGCAAGTATCCCCATGATAGAAGGACTCCTGATATGAAAAACACCAAAAGGGTCATCAGCTTTTATTCATGAACATCTATCAACATGGACAATGTTTGGATGACACATTAAAGAGAACCAGGGGATGGACACAGAGACTTTTATTGATTTTCATTCCAGAGGACCAAGAGACAGCAAAATTTAGATCGTTTGGTTGGGAGAAAGAGAGTTAAGATGGCGTCTCCCTAGAAGTTCTCAGAGTGTATCTTGAACGATGAAGGTTCTTTGCTTTAGTTTAGCACGATTCTGTCTACAGGTATATAAGGAACGGTTGCTGGAATTGGGTATGTCTAGTAAGTTTAATGTAGAGAAGGACGAGGGGGGACATGATAGCCGCGTTCCAATATCTCAGGGGCTGCCCCAAAGAAGAGGGAGTCAAGCTATTCTCCAAAGCACCTGAAGGCAGGACAAGAAGCAATGGATGGAAACTCATCAAGGAGAGAAGCAACCTAGAACTAAGGAGAAACTTCCTGACAGTGAGAACAATTAACCAGTGGAACAACCTGCCTCCAGCAACTGTGAATGCTCCAACACTGGAAGGTGGCTTAGAAGAAACTTAGCATGTCTTTCTTGATTCTTGCAGCCTGACACAGTGGCTTCATTGAAGCCTAAACTGTTTCCTGACAAATGATTTATACCGTGTTTCCCCGGAAACAAGACCCAGTCTTATATATTTTTTTTGCAACAGGTCTTATTTTGGGGGGATGTCTTAGGACCACTGCAGCCTGGCCTCCCACGCCCCAACACCTGTTGCGCTGCTGCCTGAGTTCTTCTGCGGCTGCCTGCAGCAGGAGACTGCGTGGCTCATCACGCCGATCACGAGCAATGCACCGTGCGGCCTCCTGCTGCAAGCATCTGCAGTGGCGGGATTGGTGCGACGAGCAACGCGGACTCCTGCTGCGAGTGGCGGCAGTGGAGCCATGCGCCATGTGGCGTGTGGCCACAAGTGGCCCTGGATGCAGGGTGTGTGGGACAGCTCCACCCCCCACCCCTGCCCTAGCTTGGTTTTTATGTGTGCGCCTCGCCCCAAAACTAGGGCTTATTTTGGGGGTAGGGCTTATATAGGGTGCACTTGTAAAAATCAAGCTAGGACTTATTTTCAGGATAGGTCTCGTTTTTGGGGAAGCACAATAGTCTTCTAGCATTGTAAAAGTTTCCCGTGTCCAGTTGTGTCCAACTCTAGGGGTGGTGTTCATCTCTGAGGGAGCCAGCCAGTGGTGGGATTCAGCCGGTTGGCACCACTTCGGCAGAACCGGTAGCTAATTTTTTGTTGCCCAGGCCCAGAATGGACTTCCGGAAGCGGCATCCACGCAGAGAACTGGTTGTTCACCTATTTGAATCCCACCACTGTAGATAGATAGACAGACGGACGGACGGACGGACGGACGGACGGACGGATGGATGATGAGATAGATAGATAGATAGATAGATAGATAGATAGATAGATGGATGGATGGATAGGTAGAAGGATGGATGATGAGATAGATGATAGATAGATAGACAGACAGACAGACAGACAGACAGACAGACAGACAGACAGACAGACAGACAGACAGACAGACAGACAGACAGACAGACAGACAGACAGACAGACAGACAGTGGTGGGATTCAGCCGGTTCGCACCACTTCGGCAGAACCGGTAGCTAATGTTTTGTTGCCCAGGCCCAGAACGGACTTCCGGAAGCGGCATCCGCACAGAGAACCGGTTGTTCACCTATTTGAATCCCACCACTGGAGCCAACATTGCCTGAAGACACTTCTGTGGTCATGTGGCCAGCATGACTATACGCCGAGCCGGATGGAACGCTGTTATCTTCCCTCTGAGGTGGTACCTATTGATCTACTCGCATTTGCATGCTTTCGAACGAACTGCTGGGTGGGCAGGAGCTTCTAGCATTACCCAGCTAATACTTTCATTTCGCCAGATTGTAGCATCGTCTTTAGCAAGAAATAACATCAATTAAAAACGTCTGGTTATTTTCATTCCAGGCAAGTTGAGGTGAGACGAGCTTCAACACGTATCGTGATAACTTACCGGATTGGTGCGGTTGGGTCTTTTAGGGCATACCAGTCTTCTGGCATGGGCTCATAGAGACACCAAAGAGCCCAGTCAAATCCATCGGCAGCTTCTGCATACTGAGTAAGTTGGAAATCATCAAAGCGGATGTTATCAAACACCGGCGATATGATAACGGTGTGGTCCTCCTTGATGCGCGAGAGAATTGGTTCAGCCCTTCATTAAAGCAGAAAAGAGTTCGTGGAACTACGTAGGACTTTTAAAATCTACCAAGCCAATCTAAGTGGACAATCCCTTAAATAGGAGCCAGCCGTGTGCTGCAGCTGCCAAAAAAGCCAACACAGTGCTAGGCTGCATTAACAGAGGGATAGAATCAAGATCACTTCAAGTATTAATACCACTTTACAAGGCCTTGGTAAGGCCACACTTGGAATACTGCATCCAGTTTTGGTCACCACGATGTAAAAAAGATGTTGAGACTCTAGAAAGAGTGCAGAGAAGAGCAACAAAGATGATCAGGGGACTGGAGGCTAAAACACATAAGGAACGGTTGCTGGAATTGGGTATGTCTAGTTTAATGAAGAGAAGGACGAGGGGGGACATGATAGCAGCCTTCCAGTATCTCAGGGGCTGCCCCAAAGAAGAGGGAGTCAAGCTATTCTCCAAAGCTCCTGAAGGCAGGACAAGAAGCAACAGATGGAAACCAACCAAGGAGAGAAGCAACCTAGAAGTAAGGAGAAATTTCCTGATAGTGAGAACAATTAATCAGTGGAACAACCTGCCTCCAGAAGCGGTGAATGCTCCAACACTGGAAGTTTTTAAGAAGAGACTGGACAGCCATTTGTCTGAAATGGTATAGGGTTTCCTGCCTGAGCAGGGGGTTGGACTAGATGACCTCCAAGGTCCCTTCCAACTTTATTATTATTATTATTATTATTATTATTATTATTATTATTATTATTATTATTATTATTATTATTATTATTATTATTATTATTATTATTATTATTATTATTATGTATCAGGACAATGAATGGAAATGGACCTGTTGAGTTCCTCTCTCTGGAGACGGATGATGTTCTAGGCTTACCATTCCGTGTTGACTTCAATGTGCGCGTCCAGAATAGCCACCACATCTGCACCAGATGCTTTCCAGCCAGAAATCCGGGCTTCCGTGAGCCCCATCCTTTCTTGATGTCTCACAATTTTCAGCAGTCCAGGATGTTGGGCGTTGAACTTTTTGACATGCTCTTCCAAAGGGCCTTTAAGTTCCTCTGTGGGGAAAAAAAAACGTAACAGATGTTAACAGCATTAATTTGAGATGTTTATGCCGGAACACAGGCGAAAATTCGAATTTGGTTACACAGGTAAAATTTTCATTCTCTCTTTGCTATTTAATAATGTTGAGAGATACTTGGTTATAATAATACTAATACTAATAATACTAATAATACTAATAATACTAATAGTAATAATAGTAATAATAGTAACAACAACAACAACCACAATAACAACACACAATGGCATGACAAAGTAGCAACTATGGTACATTGGAACGTCTGCAAGAAATATCTTTTGCCTGCAAACCAGAAGTGGTGGGACCACAGAATTAGACCAAATAATAGAAAATGAAGAAGCTAAATTGCTTTGGGACTGTAGAATTCAAACAGACCAGGATCTGTTTGTCAAGTAACGAAACGTTCGGAAACCAACCCACAAACTCGGAGGACAAACCTTCATCTTCAGACAAGCATCTGCCACTTAACCTCCGGATTTAACAATCATTGATAAGAAAGACCAAAAAAAAAAGACTGGACAGTGGACGTTACAATACCTGGAGACAGCAAAGTAAAAGAGAAAGAACTGGAGAAAAATCACAAAATGCAAAGACCTGCAAACAGAAGAAGAAAGGAAAGCAAAGATAGGGCCAATAGTAATAAGGGCCTTGGGTGCAATCCCAAAACATCTGGAACATCACTTGAACATCATCGGCACTGACAAAATCACCATCAGTCAATTGCAGAAAAGCATTTTGCTTGGAAGAGTTTACATCCTACAGCGATACCTCTAACATCAAAACACATCTGCCTAACCCAGGTTCTTGGGAAGGATTCGATAGGTGGATATAAATCCAGTCTAACATCTGGCTGACTTTATGACCCACCATAATATATTACACTTATATTGTCAACTGATTCCCAGTAACTCTGGACGGTTCAGAGATCGTTAAAAAACATACAATTAAAAGGATCTATAGTGGCCATTCGCAAACACGTCCCCATAATAAATGCATATTCTGTTGTAATTGAATACTAATCATCTCAGTTTTGCTTTTTTAAAAAATAATTTTATTAAAGGTTATCCTTGCAATAGGGAAAACTGATACAAACTAAAAGAAAGAATGAAAAGGCAAAGAAAATGAAAACAAACAAAATGGCAAAGAAGATAAGAAATATATAAAGAAGAAGTGATTTCCAATCTTCATCACAAGAAGTATAAAATAATTTTGGTAATTTTTCGCCTTCTCTTAATTTGCAAACCAATAATCTCTTTATCCCTTGTTCCATTTCTTAGCTATAAGCAAATCCATAAAGCATCGTCATTTCAGTCTTGGTGTAAGCAAAAGTCCAGAAATAACAACTGGCATATTTGGATAAACGATCCATTTTAACCTTGTTCAAATAAACCAACTTTATATTCTTTCCTTTTACTTCTTAACATCTTAACCTTCAGTCCAGTCAAGTAATGTCCTGGAACTAGATTACATTTCTCTTTACATTACTCCCTTCTCGCAATATTTATCCAAGCTTTATCAAAAAAATCTCTTTTGTAAACCCAATATAGCAGAATTATCCAGGTCATCCTTTTGGCATATTATTTGCGATCCCCTTTTGATATTTAAAGCATCGACTTGATCTCTTTTGCGCATCCAATAAAATCTTTCTTCAAAATCAACCTTGTAGTCTGTCATTTTATAGATCCACTGTCTCTGTCTTGTAGGATAAAACGTGTTCCTCTTCCGCCCTTTCTTCCATAACACTTTTTTTTCCGTACAGTTCTATCCGTAAAAGCAAACATCACCATTGATGTTGTTGACATTAACTTCCGATTCCATGCTTCAAAAGCGTCCTTTAGTATTTCCAGTGTTATTGGAATCTGAAGCTGAAGGGGAGGGTGAGCTAAGGCTTCCCAGTCCCTGCACCAGAGGAGTGGAAAGGAGAAGAGAGGAATTCTATTACATTACTTGCCAAGTAACCGAATAAATATTCTGTTTAGCAAGTGCTGGCTGTAGCTTATATGAGAAACTTGGTTTACTTCTGTTCTCTTTGCTGGAAACACCGTCCGGTTCGTCTAAGATCCCTGTATGTGAATTCCACTCTTGAACCTTAGCCTTTGAACTTGGCTGACAACCTTGACCTCGCTCTTGACCCTTAGTCCGACTTGGGACAACTCTTGACCACATTCCCCTTTGAAAATACGCTTTGCAGCAAGTCTTTGCTTTCTTTGACGTTCCTGGCTACGTTGCTACCTCTGTTTGACTGAAAACAAAACAGATAAACTCCCAAGAAACTCTGTGGTTTTTTTTTTGTGTGTGTGTGTGTGTGTGAGAGAGAGAGAGAGAGAGAGAATCAGGTTTATCTATTTTTCTCCTTTAGTTAAAGTTTTTAGTGCCCTCTAGTGTCCACTTTTTAAAATTGTTTCTCTTTTATCTCTCTTTTTTTTTTTCTATTTTCCTAAACGTCTTCCCGTGTGAATTTAATATATCTGTCCACAGAGTTGATGGGTTCGGTGAAGGAGGAAAAGGGACACTGCAACCGTCATAAACACGAGTCCGTCGCTAAAAGTGTCCGAATTTTGATCACGTGGCCATGGCGGATGCTGCAATGGTTGTAAGTGTGGAACACCATCCTAAGTCACTTCGTTCAATGCCGTTGTAACTTCAAACAGTCACTAAATGAACTGTTGTAAGTCAGGGATTATCTGTAGTCCAGTTTTCCGTAGAAGTCCCTGATTTCATGAAAAAGTACTTTGCCCATGGAAAAGTTTCAGACCGTGCCACTTACCGTTTGAACTGCAATCATCGATAAGGATAATTTCTTTCAGGAGGTGAGACGGTGTTCGGTTAATTATGCTGGTGATTGCACGCAAGATGATGGAGGTGGCCTCATTAAAGAATATAAGAACGACACTAAGGGTTGGGAGATCAGGCGAATATTTCTTCTCTCGACATCTGGAGGAAACCCGGAAAAACGAATATTCATTAGATTATTGTGGCACAATGCGAGTGAAGAATTGCAAGGGGCAGAATAACAGAATAACAGAGCTGGAAGGGACCTTGATCAAAATTCAGACGCTTGACAACTGGTGTGTACGAATGATGGCTGCCGTGTCCTGTGTGTGTGTGTGTGTCATGTGATCCCCTTTTGGGACCTTCTGACAAGCAAAGGCAACGGGGAAGCCAGATTCACTTAACAACCGTGCTACTAACTTAACCCCTGCAGTGATTCACTTAACAACGGTGGCAAGGAAGGTCGTAAAATGGGGCAAAGCTCACTTAAGTGTCTCGATTATCAATCGAGAAATTCCAGGCTCCATTGTGATAAAGTTGAGGACTATCTGCATTAATTTCTGCTTTTAAGAATACCCAGTGCACAGAAATCAAGAATTAAAGTGAGAAGGAAACCGCTCAAATGTCATTAAGGAGATTGATGTTCTTGCAGACACAAGAAGACACACACCAATCCTGTCCCTTTTTAGAATATGTTCCCAGTTTTGTTGGACAGATTAGGTCTCAACTTATGACCCCAACGGAGCTCAAAATGTCTGCTTCTGCTAAGTGAATTTTGCCCCATTTGACAACCTCGAATCTGGAAAGTGAATCACCGCAGTTGTTAAGCTGGTCACACAATTATTAATTGAATCTGGCTTCCCCCGTCGACTTGGCTTGTCAGAAAGTCAGAAGCACAAGACAGAACAACAGAGCTGGAAGGGACCTTGGAGGTCTTCTAGACCGACCCCCTTCTCCGGCAGGAGGCCCTATATCACGTGAGCCCGGGACACTGCATCCGTCATAAATAGGAGTCAGTTGCCAAGCGTCTGGATTTGGGAATCACACGACCAAGGGTCGTAAGTGTGAAAAACGGTCCCAAGTCCTCCCTTTTCCCCCCAGTGACGTTGTCACTTTGAATGGTCACTAAATGAAACTGTTGTAAGTCGAGGACTTCCTGCGTTCGGCATGCTTCCAACCGTCTAACCTGGCCTCTGTGCCAGCCTGTTGGGTTCTCCTTCGCCACGGCCACCATCACTCCCCACGTCGCCAGCCTTGCCCGCCCTTTGGTAAGTCAAAGACGGAGAAAACGCAACTTCACCTGGGGGGTCTGGTCTCTTTCAAAGGCCTTTCCAGAGGCAAGCGGTCGCTCAGGTAAACGTTGTACCCGTACTTATCAAAGAGCTCCTGGGCTACAATTTGCTGGTCCTCCATTAAATCTTTGCCCCATCTCTGGAACAGAGGGGAATCTGGGAAGCGCACCCTGGGAGGCGCTTCGGGCTCCCTCCGGTTTTCCTTGCCCTGTTCCTCTTCCTGTATTTCCCGGTGCAGCTTCTTGGGAAATTTCAGTTCATCCGCTGCCTTCTTTTTTCCGTCTGATTGTTTTATATAGTTTGCTGAAAAACACAAAAAGCGCAAAAGGCTGAGGGATAAAAACGCCCAAACCTCAGAAAGAATAACTTAGAATATAGAACGTAAGGCTGGAAGGCATCCCTGAGGTAACAACAACAACAACAACAATAATAATAGAGTTGGAAGGGACCTTGGAGGTCTTCTAGTCCAACCCCCTGCTCAGACAGGAAACCTATACCATTTCAGACAAGTGGCTGTCCAGTCTCTTCTTAAAAACTTCCAGTGTTGGAGCATTCACAACTTCTGGAGGCAGGTTGTTCCACTGGTTAATTGTTCTAACTGTCAGGAAGTTTCTCCTTAGTTCTAGGCTGCTTCTCTCCTTGATGAGTTTCCATCCGTTGCTTCTTTTTCTGCCTTCAGGTGCTTTGGAGAATAGCTTGACTCCCTCTTCTTTGGGGCAGCCCCTGAGATACTGGTCCTTCTTTCCCTTAAACTAGACACACCCAATTCCAGCAACCGTTCTTTATATGTTTTATCCTCCAGTCCCCTGATCATCTTTGTTGCTCTTCTCTGCACTCTTTCTGGAGTTTCAACATCGTTTTTGCATCGTGGTGACCAAAACTGGACGCAATATTCAAGAATGGCCTTACCAAAGCGTTGCTTCTTGTCCTGCCTTCAGGTGCTTTGGAGAATAGCTTGACTGCCTCTTCTTTGAGGCAACCCCTGAGATATTGGTAGACTGCTATCATGTCACCCCCTGTCCTTCTTTCCATTAAACTAGATATACCCAATTCCTGCAACCGTTCTTTATATGTTTTATCCTCCAGTCCCCTGATCATCATTGTTGCTCTTCTCTGCACTCTTTCTGGAGTCTCAACATCTTTTTTGCATCGTGGTGACCAAAACTGGACGCAATATTCCAAGTGTGGCCTTACCAAGGCATTGCTTGTTGTCCTGCCTTCAGGTGCTTTGGAGAATAGCTTGACTCCCTCTTCTTTGTGGCAACCCTTGAGATATTGCTATCAGGTCTTCTAGTCCAACCCCCTGCTCAGGCAGGAAACCCTATACCATTTCGGACAAATGGCTGTCCAGTCTCTTCTTAAAAACTTCCAGTGTTGGAGCATTCACAGCCTCTGGAGGCAAGCTGTTCCACTGGTTAATTGTTTCTCATCTTGCTTTTCGGTGCTTTGGAAAATAGTTTGACACCCCCCCCCCCATTTTTATAGGAGCCCTAACTCTAACTCTAGCAGGGGGTAGGACTAGAAGATCTCCAAGGCCCCTCCCAACCTTATTCTTCTGTGTCCAGGCCAACACTGGAGGCAACGCCATGGTCAAAGAGGACCTCTGCAGTGCAGTCAACCACGATGGAGTGAGAAGTCATGAGTAGAAGGAGGCAGAAATACTACAAAGGGATCGGGACGATGAACGACAAGTTAATTTTGATCCAGGTGTGTACTTTCAACGCCGAACACTAAACAATGGGCTTTCCACCTATTCATAATTGTGGAGGCAAATTCCATAAATGCTTCTGGCTTTCCCAGCCTTTGTGTGTGGTTGAATCAGGTTTTGCTGTGATTCACAACGGGGGAAAAAAAATTGCTCGGAGGTGGAAGAAAGATCTTCATCTCTGAAGGTTGAAAGGTTGACACTCAAACTCTGGCTAAAGGTCATCAAGCAAAAATGTCACGCAAGAAGCAGAAATGACAGCTAAGAAATACCGTCCATCGGTGTTTCTCTACCTCTGCAACTTGAAGGTGAGCGGACTTCAACTCCCAGAATTCCCCCGCCAGCCCTGCTGGCGGGGGAATTCTGGGAGTTGAAGTCTGCTCACCTTCACCTTGCTGAGGTAAACACTGGTGTACATTATTTTAATGTCATTTCACGCACCAAATACCTGTGTGTTTATGAAAACATCCAGAGATAGTAAAATCGGTTTGCTAACGTATCTGGAATCTTGGAATCTAAAAGTTAAATAAATTAGAAAATATCATGAGTGGTTTACCGTCCCGAGGGGTCACAATTCATTTAGTAACCGTAACAACTGTACACAATACTTTGTGTAGGCGGCCATTGAACCAATGACAGAGGCAGATGCAAAAAATGAAAACTGGTTGCTGATCCAATAAAAAAAAAAAAAAGTGGAAACCAATCCAAAACGTCTCAGAGCGGTTATAACAATTGTTTAAATACCGCCTGAAGCTCTGCGGGAGGAATAGGACTTGTGTACATAGTCCGATAGTAAAAGTCAAGAAATAATTTAAAAAATTTAAAACGGGAGAACAATTTTTTTAAAATGGGAGGCAAAGCGTTCCCGATGGTTCCTCAAAGCTGTAAGGCAAGAACGAAGTTCAAATTTGTGAGTAATAACCTTGCCTCAGCACACAAAGGTCTTAAGAGATCTCATATACCCTATCTCCCCTCTCCTCTCCCCTCCTCTCCTTTTCCCTTGTCTCCGCTCCCTCTCTTCTCTCTGCCCTCCTCTTTCCTTCCTTCCTTCGCCTCCTTTCCCCTCCCCTCTCCCTCCCTCCCTTTCCCTCTCCCCTCATCTCTCCTCCCTCTCTCTCCTCTCCTCTCCATCCTCTTTTCCATCCCTTTCTCTCATCTCCCCTCTTCCCTCCCCTCGTCTCCTCTCCTTTCCCTTTGTCTCCGCTCCGTCTCTTCTCTCTCCCCTCCTCTTTCCTTCCTTCCCCTCCTCTCTCCCTCTCTCTCCCTCCCTGTCCCTCTCCCTTTTCCCCTCATCTCTCCTCTCCTCTTTCCCCTCCCTTCCTCTCATCTCCCCTCTTCCCTCCCCTCATCTCCTCTCCTTTCCCCTTCTCTGCTCCCTCTCTTCTCTCTCCCCTCCTCTTTCGTTTCCTCCCCTCCCCTCCTCTCCCCTCTCCCTCCCTTTCCCTCTCCCTCTCCCCTCTCCCCCTCTTCCTCTTCTCCCTCTCCCTCTCCCCTCTTCTCCCCTCATCGCATCTCCACTCCCTCCCTTTCCTCTCCCCCCCTCCCTCCTCCCTCCCTCCCTCCCCTCCCCTTCTCCTCTCTTCTACTTCTCACTCCCCTCCCCTCCACTGCCTTCACCTCGTCTTCCCTCTCCTCCTTCCTCCCTCTCTCCTCTCCTCCTCCTCCTCCTCCTCTCTGTCCTTCCTTCTTCACAGGAGAGCTCTTATAACATCTTAGCTTCCTACGTTTATAAAAACATCCTAAAATATTCAGTAAAATCAGAAGAGGGAATTGATCCCGGTAGCTACTGGGTGTGTGAGGGACCTACGGGCTTTGTTCTCAGTTGCTACTCTGAGGATCCTTTATTCTCTTGCCTCGCCTTGCTCTGCTTCATAAGCTCCTGGAAGAAACGGTTTTACTTTGCCTTGTAGGAGTATTTCCTAAAGGACATGACTTTGCCCCCAGCATTCAAGAGAATTTAACAGCTGGCACTATTTATATCGTGGGTATTATTTATTGATAAGTTGCATTGGGTAGCATTTGGTAGTGGCATGGAGCAGTATTTAGTTAACAGTTCCAAACTGTTGGACTTCAAAGCTAGATTTCACATTCATAACTGAAATTGCAAAAATTGCAGTGATGAAATTGTTAAATAATTGTTTTAACCCCAAAATATGCCCAATAGTAATAGCGGTGGGGATGGAGAGCCAGAGAATAACTATTTAATCTAGTTCCTCTCTCTGTCTCTCTCTGTCTCTATATCTATCTATCTATCTATCTATCTATCTATCTATCTATCTATCTATCTATCTATCTATCTATCTATCTATCTATCTATCTATCTATCTATCTATCTATCTATCTATCATCTATCGAATTTATTGGCAACCCATCTTACTGCAGGGCAACTTGTATATTAGTTATATAACTCATATTTAGGCAAAATTGTTTCTCTCTCACCTGCTTTCTTTCGAATTATTTTTCCTGGAAAGGCCGGAAAAGATCAAGCATGCCCAAGGAAAGGATAAGAGTTTTAAAATTTTGAAACTCACGGTGTGCAGAACAATGAAGTCCTGTATCGGAATGCGCTCCGAGAGGCTTCTGCCCATGGTTATAATATTTAGAATAGAATAGAGCTGGAAGGGACCTTGGAGGTCTTCTAGTCCAGCCCCCTGCTCGAGCAGGAGAACCTATCCCATCTCAGACAAGGGACTGTCCATAATAAAGCCTCAGAAGAAATGGCATCTTTTCTTACTTACATAGATTGAGGAACATCGTCTCTATTTTTTCTAGATGTCCAACAAAGTCATTCTCCCTTGCCGAATCCAAAGCTCGTTCTTCTCGATGTCCGCCAGATTCCCTTCTTAGGGTCTGCATTTCACGTTGCACGTGCATCACAAACAAAATATTCAGGGTGAAGAGCAGAATGAGCAACGAAGGAAGGAAACCCGGCAACTTCCGTCCTAGCACCATTGCAGAAGGTATTAATTCCCACCAAGGTTATCTTCTCCAGATGATCGGGAAGGGAGCAGATTCCGCCACCAATGCTGGGCAATAACTTCTCCGTGGGAAGAAGGCTTTTCTGGATATCTAGGAAACCTGTAGTGGCAATTTATAGTCCCTAGAAACCGAGGGTGGGGCTGAGCTCCTGTCCTTACACTTGTGTGGCTTCACACAAAAGTAAATGCCACAAAAAATTTCCCAGCCCACTAAAGGAGCTGCATTTATTTGCTTTATCTGTTGCCTTTCTATAACCACCCATCTCACACGCCTGACTCCGGGAGGCTCACACAATTATATTGCAAAAACAAAAGAACAATTACAACCAAGCCATTAAAAGCTATGAACACAGAACAAGGGCGAGTTCGGTGAAAGTCTCAAGACACAACGGGCAACCATTTCACAGGCTCCAGATCTCCATGGGATTCCCCAGGCCTGATCAATTTTACACGGGCATACGCTGCAGCAGGAACGCACAATGTGTGTTTTATTGTCTATCCTAGGGTTTTTTTTTGCAATTCCAAAGTGAATGTTACAAACAGATATGTTCACAAGGTGGAGTCTTCCGAATCTTAAGGCTGACTTGTGTCGTTCGTTTTCCAACCCAGCATTCATCCTTGAAGAAGGCGTTCATTCATTCTTTTATTCTCAACATAGGGTTGATGGCCAAGACTTTCCTAGATCTTGGCCCACATGAAGCTGTTTCCTTGTCCTCTGAAATTCAGGTGCATGTAGAACCATCTACTTCACGTTCTGTTCAGAATAACAGAGTTGGAAAGGGACCCTGGAGGTCTTCTAGTCAAGGCAGGAGACCCTGTACAATTCTGGATAAATGGCTGTCCAGTCTCTTCTTGAAAACCTCCAGTGATGGAGAACTTCTGGAGGCAAAGCCGTTCCACTGATTAATTGTTCTCAGTGTCAGGGAATTTGTCCTTAGTTCTAGGTTGCTTCTCTCCTTGATAAGCTTCCATCTATCAATTCTGGTCCTCCCTTCAGGTGCTTTGGAGAAGAGGTTGACCCCAAAGAGCATTCCCCTCTCTCTCTTCGCTTCCCTGCTGTCCTCTTCTAACATGCCTCTTCTTTCTGTCCTAAGCTGAGATGGCTAATTCCTAAACCATGTTTTCAGTATGGATTTGTGATTTGAAAAGGTAGCGTTAGTCTTTTCCCACAAAGGTTTTCAGCCCGCTCTCATAAAAAGAATGTCCAACTGCGCCTACATACCGGTAACTACCTTTCTGGAAGATAAGAAGTGTTTTTAATACGTATTGAAAATAACTTAGGACATGTAGGAATGTAGTTATTTGTGTTAAAAGAGAGAAGGACGTAGGATGATTTGCTGCTGATTTAAAACGGAGATGTCCAAACTTGGCAACTTTTAAGACCTTGTTGTTGTTGTTGTTGTTAGTTGCGAAGTCGTGTCCGACCCATCGCGACCCCATGGACAACGTTCCTCCAGGCCTTCCTGTCCTCTACCATCTTCTGGAGTCCATTTAAGCTCAGGCCTACTGCTTCAGTGACTCCATCCAGCCACCTCCTTCTCTGTCGTCCCCTTCTTCTATTGCCCTCCATCTTTCCCAGCATCAGGCTCTTCTCCAGCGAGTCCTTCCTTCTCATTAGGTGGCCAAAGTACTTGAGTTTCCACTTCAGGATCTGGCCTTCTAAGGAGCAGTCAGGGTTGATCTCCTCTAGGACTGACCGGTTTGATCGCCTTGCAGTCCAGGGGACTCGCAGGAGTCTTCTCCAGCACCATAGTTCAAAGGCCTCAATTCTTTGGCGCTCAGCCTTTCTTATGGTCCAACTTTCACAGCCATACATTGCAACTATACGTGCTTTTGTTGGCAGGTTGACGTCTCTGCTTTTTAGTATGCTGTCTAGATTTGCCATAGCTTTCCTCCCCAGGAGCAAGCGTCTTCTAATTTCTTGGCTGCAGTTCCCATCTGCGGTGATCTTGGAGCCCAGGAAGATAAAATCTGTCACTACCTCCATTACTTCCCCATCTATTTGCCAGGAATTGAGAGGGCCAGATGCTGTGATCTTGGTTTTCTTAAGACCTATGGGCTTCAATTCCCAGAATTCTGGGAGGTGAAGTCCACAAGGCTTCAAGTTGCCAAGGTTGGACACCTAAAGGAAAAAGGAGAAGAAGAAAAGAGAGATCATAAGCAGAAGACTGTAGCGTTCCAGACAAACGGCTGCCCAATCTCTTCCTCGGATTTTGATTCGGGAACAAGAGTGATTTAAACTGACCAGAATGCCTGGCCATCTAATCAAGATGCCTGAGCTTGGTCCCCAAAACCACCCTTACTTAGGAAGTGGGATGCAAACTAAGAGAGGGATTGCAAAGGAGAAGACCAGCCACAACCGTCTTGAAGAGAACAGCAAGAAACGGTACAGAAAATCCAACAGGAATTACAAGCAAACTGACCTCCGGAGGGGTCTGGAAGGAGATGCCAGGTGTAGCAACCAGCTTGAAGGAAGGGGGGAGCGGAACAGTTCAAAGAAAAGCAGTCCAGGAAGTAGGAAGAGTAAAGAAGAGATAAATCATACAGGTGGAGTTAAGAACACAAGAGGTTCAGTAACACACCCAGTTTTTTGTTTGGGGGGGGGGAACGATGGTGGTATGTGACACACCCAGTTTTGGGGATGATTGAGATGGTAGATTCAAGGTTAATCCTAATTATAGGAATTAAGGTATAACAGGAAGAAGAACAAGGAAGGAACAGGAAGAGGAGCACACTAGAAATAACGATAAAAATGTAAGGAATTCGTATTTACGTTGCCACCAAGTTTATTTTTTTTGTGTGTGTGTGTGATAAAACACTCTTTCTCTAAGCCAAATGTGTTGTACCTGATTGTCATCACCTTTGAAAATAATTTATGTCCTGGGAAATTCATAATGATGTGAAAATCAATATCAATTTTTCAGGGTCAAGTGCAATACGGAATTGCCAGAAACTGGTCATTCTGGTCATATTCAGGAGGTCAAGATGTAGGCGACAGAAAATACTTCAGAAAACAGTTAAAAGTCTCAAAATCTGCGACAGGGTAGTCCTCAACATACGGCCACAATTGAGCCCAAAATTTTTGTTGCTAACTGAGGCATTTGCTAATTGAGTTTTGCCCTATTATAGGGCCTTTCCTGTCACAGTTGCTAAGCAAATCGTTGCAGTTGTTAAATTAGTAACACAATTGTGAAGTGTATCTGGCCTCCCCATTGACTTTGCTCGTCAGAAAGTCACCAAAGAGGATAGACACCCCCCCCGGGACACTGCGACGGTCATAAATGTGAGTCAGTTGTCAAGCATCCGGATGTAAATCACAGCACCATGGGGATGCTGCAATGGTCATATGTGTGAAAAATGGCCATAAGTCCCCTTTTTAATGCCGTTGTAACTTCAAATGGACACTAAATAAACTGTTGTAAGTCGAGAAATACTTGTAAATATAAACTGATATATATATCAGGAGACATGATAGCAGTGTTCCAGTATCTGAGGGGCTGCCACAAGGCAGAGGGGGTCAAGCTATTCTCCAAAGCACCAGAGGGCAGGACGAGAAACAACAGTTGGAAACTGATCAAGGAGAGAAGCAACCTGGAATTAAGGAGAAACTTCCTGACAGTGAGAACAATCAACCAGTGGAACAGCTGGCCTCCAGAAATCGTGGGCGCTCCATCACTGGAGGTTTTTAAAAAGAGACTGGACATTCACCTGTCTGAGATGGTATAGGTTCTCCTGCTTGAGCAGGGGGCTGGACTAGAAGACCTCCAAGGTCCCTTCCAGCTCTGCTCTATTCTATTCTATTCTATTCTATTCTATTCTATTCTATTCCATTCCATTCCATTCCATTCCATTCCATCCCATCCCATCGATAGGTACCTGCCTTTTTATTGCATTGGCACGTTGCTCTCTAATGCAGGGGTCCCCAACCCCTGGTCTGTGGACCGGTACCGGGCCATGGCATGCCAGCAACCGGTCCGCACAAACAAGCAAAGTCCACGGAAAAACCTCTCTCCACAGAACTGGTCCCTGGTGCCCCAAAAGGTTGGGATCCTCTGCTCTAGGGTGCTTCTTAAGGTGACTTGGCTCCTACTGGGGCAGGATGGTGCCCAGCATGTAGCAGGAAATGGTGATGGATTAGCCAGGCATTTTTGCAGATGAAAGCAATCCCATTTTCTCAGAACTGGGAGCCAACTGGGAGGAGTCCGAGGGAATAGCCGGGGTGCCATCTGACTGGTGAGATGATCTGGGACATGTTTGAGCTCTTAAATCTCCAGGAAGCGGAACATGTCCTTCGTGAGTCATCTCTGCCACAGGTGAGTTAGATGTAGCCCCACCTGGCCAGCCCCACTTAACAGGGAGAGGATGCCCGGCTAGATCCAGGTAATAATAAAGCCTCTTGTGAGAGGTCAACGCAAGTGGACACTGAGCATGATTGTTCCTTCCTGGGTTGCTTCATCAGATGATCCATTTGTTTGTCTTTGGAGATTCTCCATCATCCAGATCGTGGTTGTCCCAAAGGGACTTTCTTTGCTTTCCAAAAAAGCAACTGGCCTTTGTTTTTGCTTTTCTTTTTGTTTTTTTTGAAAACGTTTTGTTAAGTTGGAACTGAAGAACCTCGTTGGATGAGAAGCGAAACATTTTCAAAGACAAAAAAAGACACACACAAACCAAAAGCACCTTTGGAATCCATTTGTTTGTTTTCCTGGTTGCCCATGGTATTTTTCAGCAGTCTTCTCCAATGCCAAAGTTCAAAACTATCAAGATTCTTCCTACCCCGCTTCTCCTGATTGATGGTGGACAATCATTTTTAAGAGCAAAAAAGGCAGGTGATGCCTCTCTAGCCTAGCGAAGATTTTTCACCTGGAAAGAATATAAGTTTATGAAGTGGTCCATACGGTAGTTATAAACCTGTAGCTTGACCAATACGTGAATCGGCCAAGTTGATCTACTCCAGGTATACAGTTCTTGGAAGAACATCTGTCTACTTCAGAGTCTAGATTCAGAACGTTAACTTGAATTAATTCAGCTATAAGAGTTGAGCTCTCCTTAAAGGCGATACCGATTATCACCTTCCTGAAAAACTTCAGGAACCAATTTAGAAGGAAGGAGAAATTTCCTAACAGCGAGAACAATTCATCAGTGGAACAACTTGCCTCCAGAAGTTGTGGGTGCTCCGACGCTGGAGGTTTTTTAAGAGCTTGGACAACCATTTGTCTGAAGTTGTATAGGGCAGAGGTCCCCAACCTTTTGGGCACCAGGGACCAGTTCCGCGGAGAAAGGTTTTTCCGCAGACCAGAGAGTGCGTGGTTTTGTGTGCTGCCTGCATCCCACGGATGAAGCTTTGCTTGTTTGTGTGGACCGGTTGCTGGCATGCCGCGGCCCGGTACCAGGGGTTGGGGACCCCTGGTATAGGGTGTCCTGCTTGAGCAGGGGATTGGACTAGAAGACCTCCAAGGTCCCTTCCAATTTTGTTATTCCTCTTTTTATGGTTTTGTCTGCAGCTGCATGTCAGCAGATCCATCCTCCATTGCTGCTTCTGTTAGTAGTCCTGGTGTTAACAATACATCTTCTCTATCTGCTCGATGTTCCGCAAGAGCGGTGAGCCTCTACCTCAATCTACTTGCAAATCTTGCTGTTTGGGTACCTTGATCGGACGTCATAATGAGAGCCAATACATTTTTTCCCAGTGTTTTCCATGTTAGTATGTGGATGTTAGGACAGGGGTCCCCAACCTGTGAGCTGTGGCCCGCTAGTGGGCTGTGAGAGCTTTGCAACCGGGCTGCGCTCGCACATCACTTGCGCGAGCAGTGGGCCAACGGCATGCAAGCATGCACGCCAGTGGCACACTTGCCTGGAACCATCCCTCTCCCCCCCCCTCCAGCTGGAAACTTTGTGTTAGGACACAGAATCAGTAGAAAACTGTCGAGAATCAGGAAGATGACCGTGATAGAAATAGGCAGAAACTGTTACTTTGGACGAAAGGGATCGAAACATTTTCTTAATCTGGAACAATGAGATTAACAGTCAGAAGCAGCTCAAGCAGGCCCTCTCTAAACTTACTGGAGCATAAGAAGAAGAATGAGGTATAATACAACCAGATTTGTGGGTTTCTTTTATTACATTGCAACTGATAAGGAAGAACTTTTGTCTTTCGGTCCTGGCTGCTCTGGGAATCTAAATCATAGGTTTATTTGTCTTTAATGTGGCGTGACTCTTGCAATCCCCGTTTGTTTGTTCCTGGTGACATTTTGTCTTAGCTCCGCGTGGGAAGCCCATCACACGTGCCAATTATTCAAATAGTTGTTTTTTTTGTCAAGCTGTGTATCTGCTGGCCGCAAACTTGAACTTTCGTGTTGACTTTGATTGGGAGCTGCTCAGAGTTTGGTGTTAAAGACGGGCGGCTATAAACAAATATTTTAAACGAATGAGTAAATTTTAAAATTGACCTTTTCAATAGCCGTCTTGCATTCCTTTTTTTTTTTTTTACGTCCAGGTGTTCCCCGCTCACCGATTCTTTTATACCCGAGAGGCAAGCGCTATCTGGACATTCCCTAATGAATGTTTTACATGCAGCTGTGTAATTATGGATGTGAAGGAGGACATGGCAATCAGCCCTGGCCAAAATAAATAATAATAATTGAAATTCTATGAAGGATATATGTGTGTGTGTGTGTGTGTGTTTGTGTGTGATAGAATGGAATAGCTCGCCTCCCATAGTTGTGGGTGCTCCGTCACTGGAGGCTTTCCAGAAAAGATTTATAAAATTGGCAACCATTTGCCAAGTGCCCGAATTTTGATCACGTGACCATGGGGATGCTGGAACGGTCGTTAAGGGTGAAAAACGGTCATAAGGGCCGTGTGTAACTTGGAACGGTCACTATACAAATAGATGCAGGTTGAAGACTATCTGTAAATACAAACCAGGCAAGCATTTATGCCGGAGCTGCTTAAAAAGACCTACAGGCTTGCCACGGTTCGTTTAGTGACCGTTCAAAGTCACAACATCCCTGAAAAAAAGGGACTTACGACCGCTTTTCACACCAGCATCCCCGTGATCATGTGATTTACTTTCGGTGGCTTGACAACTGACTCGTATTTATGACGGTTGCCGGGCTCAGGAGTCAGGTGATCCCCTTTTGCGACTTTCTGACAAGCGAGGTCAACGGGCAAACAAACCTTGTTACTAACTTTTAACACCTGCAGCGATTCGCTTCACAAACGTGGCAAGGAAGGTCGTAAAATGGGGCAAAACTCGCTTGACAGGTTTCTCCCCGAACAACGTAAACTTTGGGCTCCGTCGGGGTCGTAAACCGAGGACTGCTTCTACCTAATCTTAAAGAGGACCGAGCCCTTTCCAATCATTGTCGCTGCTTTTTTCCCCACACTTCTGCCTTTGGGGAGCGTCAAGGCCCCAGAGGAGGATAAATTCGGATTTTATAAGGCAGCCTGGCTAGCAATGTACACCTTAACGGTTACCTGGATGATGGTGGAGAGTACAAAGGTTCTTTCTTGTCAAATGCCGACGGTGTGGAGTAAAAGCTAGATGCTTGCCAGCTGCAGGCAAACAAACAGACCCGGAAGCGCAAGGGCAGCGGCTCTCCGCGTCTGGATCCCTCTCCGGGCAGCCCCGACGCTGCCCCACCCAAGCAGGACATCCTGGCTGAGGCGGCCGCTCGGCAGATGCCGCTCACCACCATCCGTCTTCCCCTCGCCGGCTTTACCGCGAGTCGAAGGGAGAAAGACAAGACGCACACAGGCTCCCTGGGAGTCAGGTCTTGAGAGGGGCGGGTTAAAGAGTGCAGGCGGCCCTCGGCTTACGGCCACAATGGAGCCCAGCGTCTGTGTTGTTAAGCGAGGCATCTGTTCAGTGCATTTTGCTCCGTTTTACGATCTTTCCTGCCCCGGTGGTTTAGGGAATCACTGCAGTTGTTACGTTAGTGCCACAACGAATCTGGTTTCCCTCATGGACTTTGCTTGTCAGGTGGCAAAAGGGGGTCACATGACCGCAGGAGAGGAGGGGGAAAGGGAGAGGAGGGGGAGAGGGAAGGAAGAGGGAAGGGAGAGGAGAGAGAAGGAAGAGGAGAGGGGAGAGAGGGAGAAGAGGGGAAAGAGGGAGAGAAGAGGGTAAAGGAGGAGGGAGAGGGAAGGGAGAAGTGAGAGGGAGAGGGAAGGAAGAGGGGAGGGGAGAGGGAAGGGAAGGGAGAGGCGAGGGGAGAGAGAGGAGGGGAGAGGAGGGAGAGGGAAGGGAGAGGTGAGGAGAGGGAGAGGAAGGAAGAGGGAGAGGGAGGGAGAGGGAAGGAAGAGGAGAGAGGGGAGAGAGGGAGAGGAGAGGAGGGAGAGGAAAGGGATAGGTAAGGAGAGGGAGAGGGAAGGAAGAGGGAAGGGAGGGGAGAGAGTGAAGAGGGGAGAGGAGAGGGGAGGGGAGGGAAGAGAGGCGAGGGAAGGAAGAGGGAGAGGGAAGGATGAGGGAGAGGGAGAGGGAAGGGAGAAGAGAGGAGAGGGAGGAGAGGGAGAAGAAGCTGGGAGAGGAAGAGGGAGAGGAAAAATTGGAATCAAGTGTGTCTCTTTTCACTGTGTGGTCTGAGCAAACTCAGATCTTTCTGCTATAAATCATTCACCCGAGCTCTGAGTAGGAGCTCCTCTTGGAAATTAAGCACGACTCACAACATTTGGCTGCAGCCTTTTGCTCCTCAAGTAAACCATAGCCTGCTCTTCCGTTTCTCCAGCCAGAAGCATACTTATTTCATCAGGACGGGATTCTTTAACGTCGCCTCAGAGCAGGCAAGTGTGATAAAAGTTCCTGCAGCTCTACGGCGGCGTTCTGTCTGGAGATCCTGAAGCTTAAAACGGTTTGCAATGGTGGACTTTCACAGGCAATTCTTATTTTTTGTCCTCTGCGTCCGTCCAACAGGTTTTGGCAGTTACAGTTCCCCACCCCAAGCCTACCCCGCTGCCTCGTAAAACGTTTTAAGACCAAGCGTGGAAAGATAAAGAGAGGATTGAGCATTTCTGCAAAATATATATTGATGTGACCAACTTTCCCCTCGTGGGGAAGAGGCAGAGATAGGTCAAATGGCACATCAGGAGCAGAGCCCAGAGGAAAAATACAGATTGTGGTGAATCACACATCCTGTTCTAAAAGGTTTGAGACCAGCAAACAAACAGGCCAAGCCAAGCAAGAATCAACAAGTCAAACGAGAGGCAGCAGGAAATCAGCCCCAGGGACAAGCAGAATTGTTCCAAAGTGGGGTAAAATTAGGACAAAACTGGGCCCTGGACTAGACCAGAGGTCCCCAACCTTTCTCGGTTGGAAAAGGGGAAGCATTTTACGTGCACGCGTGCGCAAACGGGGCCGCAAGCACACGTGCGGCGCAAACGGGGCGGTGCTAAGCGCCCACGTGACACTTGCTAGCCCTGCCCCATTTTTGCTGCGCAGGCGCTAGGGCCGCCCTGTTTTTGCCATGCGGCACTATTTTCATCGTATGGAGCCCTATTTAGACCGCGTGGCGCCGTTTAGGCCACAGAGAGCCCCCTTTAGGCCGCGGGGTTAGCGCAAGTGGGGATGAGTGTGCGCAGATGTGCACGTACTGGCTAGCCTGTCCCACGGCCCGGTGGCCAGCAAGCCATATGGCTCCATATATCCAAGCTTGGAAGAACCGGATAGAGCAGAGACCCCCAACCTTTTGGGCACCAGGGACCGGTTCCGTGGAGAGGTTTTTCCGCGGACCGGACGGTGCGTGGTTTTGTGCGCTGCCTGCATCCCGCGGATGGGGCTTTGCTTGTTTGTGCGGACCGGTTGCTGGCATGCCGCGGCCCAGTACCGGTCCACAGACCTGGGGTTGGGGGACCCCTGGGATAGAGGACGTGCGGTTAATAAAAATAAAACAAAGGTTGAATAATTTCTTGCAGCTTTGCTTACCGGCTGCTTTTTGCTCAGGGTCGGCGCTACGCAGCGGCTGAGCTACTTCACTTGTAACGTAACATCCCGGACCCCCCATTTGTTTAGGCCAAGAACCCCGCCCCCTGGCAAATATTAAATAACTACGGTACCACACAAGAAGGTACTTCATTTCGCTGCGGGTTACACGACGACAATAAAGGTGTTCTATTCTATAAGGTTAACACTCTTGATGGCCTCTTGTGAGGGTCAAACAAAGCAAAGAGGAGAGGACAAGAAGTTGGAGGCGATTTATCTGAGATTTTAACGTGCTTTGTACGGAATTCTTCAAACCCACGTAGTCCAGGAAATGTCTCAGAAACCCACTGGTTACAGATGAGTGACAGGGGTGGCTGGTTTTGCATCTTCAAGTTCAGCATCCACCCAGAAGGATTTCCGATGCCGACGCAGGACTTCGATCGCCTTGATTTCTAGTGGAGTCGGGCTAACCCCCAAGTCGTCCAAGCCAGGAAGATCCGGAAGCTTCTTATCCGTGAGGTAAAACTTTAAACAGATAAGAAAGGGCAATTATATTCCACCTGCACTTATGCATTTTAGCTCTGCCATCATTAAATAAGGCAATCGTTATCGTACCGATTAAGGGAAAAGGGCCCTTTGCTGGAGACGTCTCGTGCTTACAGTATTTTTTTTTTTTTTTTTAAAAGGGGGGGGGTTGTGTGAATGCTCACAACTCACTAATCTGCTATTTGAAAGGATTCCATGTTAATCAATTAGAAAATGGATCATTTTTGTTCTTCGGGGGTGAAGTAATATGCGTTTTCTTACATTTGAAAGAGTATGATGCTCTGGTTAATAAAAAGTAGAAATTGGATAAAAACGCACGCTTTTACCCTCCAGTGCTCAAACTGGCACTGTGGACTTCAATTCCCAGAATTCCTCAGCCAGCCTTCTGCATGCATTAGGTCAATACAGGTAGTCCTCAACTTACAACAGTTCATTTAGTGACCGTTTGAAGTTACAACGGCAATGAAAAAAGCAACTTAGGACCATTTTTTACTAGGGCAAGTTCCCTTATCTTCAGATTTTCGGGGTTTTTTTGTTCCTTGTTCCTTTTCTTAGAGGCATCTCTTATAAGTATTTCAAAATGGCTGTGATTTATTGCAATGCAAATCTAGGAACGGCCACATCCTGATAAGGAACATAACATAATAACCTTGTGTAAGTAAACGTTGTTAAAATCAACATTTCTTTTCTGGCCTTTAAAAAAAAAAAATCTGCCTAGATTATCCTGTTCCACATATTTTGTTACACTCGTGATTGTGTTCTCTGCTTGTTGCTAAAGGGAAAGCGTACTATAAACAAGAACAAAAATGAAACCGAAGAAGTATAAATGTTTTCCATTTCTGCACTCACCCGATCCACTTTGTCTCTTGTTATCGAGGGCTCAAATGGATTCATCTCAAAAAATCTCGCAATGAAACTGCAATTTGAGGAAGAGCAAAAAATAAAATGAATTCAGCTGTTTAGAATATCTAAACGAGAATCTGAGTTGGTCTGCATTTAATACTTTTGATATATCAGATTTGCCTATTGACAGAACACGACACGGTTATAGATAAAACTATGCAATGAAGGATTGCTGGAATTGGGGATGTCTAGTTTAATGAAGAGAAGGACGAGGGGGGACATGATAGCAGTCTTCCAATATCTCAGGGGTTGCCCCAAAGAAGAGGGAAGAGTCAAGCTATTCTTCAAAGCACCTGAAGGCAGGACAAGAAGCAACGGATGGAAACTAATCAAGGAGAGAAGCAACCTGGAATTAAGGAGAAACTTCCTGACAGTTAGAACAATTAACCAGTGGAACCACCTGCCTCCAGAAGCTGTGAATGCTCCAACACTGGAAGTTTTTAAGAAGAGACTGGACAGCCATTTGTCTGAAATGGTATAGGGTTTCCTGCCTGAGCAGGGGGTTGGACTAGATGACCTCCAAGGTCCCTTCCAACTACTACTACTACTACTTCTTCTTCTTCTCCTCCTTCTCATTATTATTATTATAATCAATCAATCAATCAATCAATGGAATGGCTCATCTCCAAAAATTGTGGGTGCTCCATCACTTGGAGATTTTCAAGAAGGGACTAGAGAACTTCTTGTCCAAAATGGTAGAGGGTCTCCTGCTTGAGCAGGGGGTTGGATTAAAAGACCCCCAAAGCCACCAGTGATTCAACATCCTTAAGATTCAGCCTACGAAGGAACCCATCACCAACCAAGTAAAACAATCGGACTTACTGGAAGAGGGGACGAGGCAGGGGGTACGTGAGGAAGGGTCTGTGCATGACCGAGTACAGGAACTTGATCATGTCATACAAGAAGTACCTGTGAGGGCTGCAAAAGGGGAAAAAAGAAAGAAAGAAAATTGAGTAGATGTGAGATGAGAAATATACAGTATAACAATGAGTTAAGAACTTTTGAGTACAGGTAGTCCTTGACTATCTATCTCTATCTTTCTCCTTTCTCTATCTATCTATCTATCTATCTATCTATCTTTTTCTTTTTCATCTCTATCTTCTTTATCTTTCTTCTCTACTTTATCTTCTTCATCTCTTATCTTTCTTCTTTCTTTTTTTTCTTTCATCTCTATCTTCTTTATCTATCTTTCTTCATCTCTATCTTTCTTCTCTATCTATATCTCTTTCTTCATCTATCTATCTCTGTCTGTCTGTCTCTATCATCTATCTCTGTCTGTCTGTGTCTATATCTATCTTTTCTCTTTCATCTCTATCTTCATCTCTTTCTTCTTTCTCTACTTTCTCTATCTTTCTTCATCTCCTTTCTTCTTTCTTCTATCTTTCTTCTTTCTTTTTTCTTTCATCTCTCTTCTTTATCTATCTCTATTTTTCTTCTCTATCTATATCTATCTTTCTTCTTTATCTATCTATCTCTATCTGTCTCTGTGTCTGTATCTATCTAATCTATCTATCTCTATGTCTGTCTATCTCTATCTATCTCTCATCTATCTCTATCGATCATCTATCTACAGTCTATCTATCTATATATCTATATCTATCTCTATGTATCAATATCAATCTTTCTCATCCCTCCCTCCCTCCCTCCCTCTCTCTCTCTCTCTCTATCTATCTATCTATCGGCAAACAAGAGACTGCATTGTTCTATTTACAGTATCTATTCCTCTTGGGGGGGGGGCTGCCTTAGAGTCGGACTTGAACTCCCAGCCATCTTTTATATCAAGACTCCAGAAGGGGCTTGCAATGCATTGTCTGCTTCCTCGGGCTGAGAGAGACCGACTGGCGCAAAGTCACCCTGCTGGCTGTTTGCTCAAGGTGAGGCTAGAATTCTCGCTCTCCCAATTTCTAGCCGGGTACCTTAATATTCGGCTGGCAGGAAAGGTTTCTCAGTTTAGGGCAAGCGAAGGTAATTTTCCACGGAGTTATGAGTCGTACCGAAGCTTACCAGGATGATGAGATACGAGAGTCCCATGTTTACGGAAATGGACCCGCGGAAAGAAGAACAAGTGTTGAAATTTAACTTTTTATTATGTCCGCCTGGCGACAATGGGCCTTTGATTCAGGATGCGGAAGGCTTGAGTTTATGGGAAATCTTGAAATGAGGTTTCTGGGCCATAGGGAAACCGGGATGCTATCAGCTCCTACGAGCAAGGCGAGCTCCTCGCTGAAGATGGAAGAAGAAAGGCAAGAAAAACTCAAGCTATTTTTATTGGCAACGGCGCGGAAACGAATTGCCGTTTTCACTTCTTCTGGAAGGTTTTTTTTCCATGTCTGGGTGTGCCTTGCAGATCCTTGTTCCTCACGGTGTTTCTACTGCGAGGATCTCACCGGACCCGGCTGCTTTCAAGGTCAGCCAGGTCTTTGCCTTCTGCTGAGGGAGGTGGAGAGGCAGGGGGGGCAAAGATCGTCCATCCAGGTATTGAGAAAGGGTAAAGAAGGGATTTCAGCTCTCCTCCCCTCCATTCGGTGCTTGATGGTAGTCGTGGCTACCTCTGCCCTCCCCTCTTTGATGGACAGGTAAGAAGGCCAGTCTGGTCTCAGGATGGGGGACTCTCAAACAAAAATGTAGAAGAGGGGTCCAATTTATTCGGCTTTATCTTATCTTTATCGGCTTTACCTTATCTTATCTTCCCTTTATTTCATTTGGCTGCAGCTAATTACCCAACGGAATACAGGCGGTCCCCGGCTTACGAGCGCAACTCGGCCCGATGCTAAGCGAGACAGCCAAGCGAGGTTTGCCCCATTCTACGACCTTGCTTGGCGCAGCGGCTAAGTGAATCACTGCTGCCGTTAAACTGGTATCACGGGGTCGTTAAGCGAACCTGGCTTGCCCCTTGACTTTGCTCGTCAGAAGGTCGCAAAAGGGGATCACGTGACACACACACACACACACCCCGGACACTACAACCGTCATAAATACGAGCCGGTTGGCAAGTGGCTGAATTTTGATCACGTGAACCATGGGGATGCTGCAACGGTCGTAATGTGAAAAATGGTCATTTCCCCCCCCCCCCCAGTGCCGGTTATAACTTGGAACTAAATGGATAATTTTAAGTCGAGGACTACCTGTAAAAAGATTTTAATTCAAACTCTCTGTCCAGCCACCTTATTCTGGACCCAGAAATTTGAAGCGTGATAACGGTGGTTTTACAACCATTTGGGTAATAAGAAACTCAGCCTTTCCACAGGGTTTTTCTTCCTTATCAAAATCAGGAGAGAAGAATGAAGGGTCTTAAATTTGAACGCGGGACCGAACGGCGCACTCTCCGCCTACTGATGACACGTGTCTTGCCAATCCCTGTCGAGGCTTGCTAACTCACTGTAACCTGATGTTTGTTCCTGCTAAACAAACGGAGCAATCAAATCATAAAGCAGTGGATTTATTTACTTTAGCCCTGGTGGTGTGCTACTCCAACCACTAGCAACATCTCCCCATCCTCCAGTACGTAGGCAGGTTTTAATCATTTAAAAATGGCGAGCAAACAAAATGAGAACAAAACCTTAACAAAAGAAAAGAACAATCTACTATCCCAAAGGTGCTTTTTTTTTTTTTGGGTTCCAAAAGGCAACTAGACTTTCTTGGGGTTTTGGGTCCCCCCCCCCTTGAAAACATTTCGCTTCTCATCCAAGATGCTTCTTCAGTTCGTGAAGAAGCAAACCAGCTTTTGGGAGGGCTACTACTAGCTTAGGGTCCCTCCAATCCAAGCAAAGAATAGGGGCAGAGCCAAGCTGATCTTTTAAGTACTTGAATCCAACCAGTCGAAATGGACTCTTTTATTTACGCAATCATTTCTGCGACCTTAAAAACAATTTTCTGGACATGCTCGGGCGCCGGAGGGGGGGGGTTTACCCACGCCTCATTTTAAACCATTTGGGGCTGGAATGGAGTAGAACTGGACCTGCGTTTTAAAGCTTTCTTCCCAGTATGAAAACTATGTAATATTTCAGTTAACAGCCAATTTATCGAGACATCTGAATCTTTGTAGTGCGGAATGTCAAAACTGTGTAAATAAAACACAACTAATAAATGGAATCCAGAAGATGGTAGAGGACAGGAAGGCCTGGAGGAACGTTGTCCATGGGGTCGCGATGGGTCGGACACGACTTCGCAACTAACGACAACAACAATAAAAGTCTTGCCCTCCTATCGCTGCACTGCTTGCAGACCGGGATGAGATTCTAACTGTGCCTATCTCCCCCATAAATAGCTTTCTATGCTTACAAAAATAATAAAAATCACTTGGTTTTATTTGAAAACAATAAAATAGTACTGATTTCTACCTTGAGGGTTTATGGGTTGGTTTGTTTTTTGCTTGATGCACAACCTCACAAAAATACAGTGGGATGGTATAAAGGGGTCTACAGGTAGCCCTTGACTTAAAACACTTCGCTTAGTGTCCGTTCGAAGTTACAACAGCACTGGGGAAAAAGGGGACATGACCGTTTTTCACTTATGACCGTTGCAGCGTCCCCGTCCAGCCCAAAGAGGTGGACATAGGAAACAAATTTTCTGTGCAATGTTTTGAAGGGTATTTTTTTTTTTTTTTTTTAAAAGGAACACAAGAACATTAAAGACAGGACAAATATTGTAGGTTTTACATGAGGGAAGTAAAAAAAAAAAAACAGAAAACATACCCAACCAGTGCATATGTTTTTCCTTTAGAATCGGGGTCGTTGATAGCATTCATTACTGCCCGGGCTACATCAACCACCTATCAAATAATATTCAACAGAAAAAAAATATTGACGTGGTTAATTAAATTTTGTCAAGGTAATGATTTAGAAGCTAACCAGCTGGTGTAATGTAAGATGCAATGTTGGGAATGACTCAGCAGGGTCTATGTCCCTTTAAGAGCCAGCTGGGTCTGTGTCTCTTTAAGAGCCTTGTATAAAAGGGAAGGCTCCGCAGATGTGTGCATTCTATTCTATTCTATTCTATTCTATTCTATTCTATTCTATTCTATTCTATTCTATTCTATTCTATTCTATTCTATTCTATTCTATTCTATTCTATTCTATTCTATTCCTACTCTACATTCTATTCTATTCTATTCTATTCTATTCTATTCTATTCTATTCTATTGCTACTCTACATTCTATTCTATTCTATTCTATTATTCTATTCTATTCTATTCCTACTCTACATTTTATTCTATTCCTACTCTACATTCTATTCTATTCTATTCCTACTCTACATTCTATTCTATTCTATTCTATTCTATTCTATTCTATTCCTACTCTACATTCTATTCTATTCCTACTCTACATTCTATTCTATTCTATTCCTACTCTACATTCTATTCTATTCTATTCCTACTCTACATTCTATTCTATTCGATTCTATTCTTACTCTACATTCTATTCTATTCTATTCTATTCCTACTCTACATTCTATTCTATTCTATTCTATTCTATTGCTACTCTACATTTTATTCTATTCCTACTCTACATTCTATTCTATTCCTACTCTACATTCTATTCTATTCTATTCTATTCTACTGCTACTCAACATTTTATTCTATTCCTACTCTACATTCTATTCTACTCTACATTCTATTCTATTCTATTATTCTATTCTATTCTATTCCTACTCTACATTCTATTCTATTCCTACTCTACATTCTATTCTATTCTATTCTATTCTATTTCTATTCTATTCCTACTCTACATTCTATTCTATTCTATTCTATTCTATTGCTACTCTACATTTTATTCTATTCCTACTCTACATTCTATTCTATTCCTACTCTACATTCTATTCTATTCTATTCTATTATTCTATTCTATTCCTACTCTACATTCTATTCTATTCCTACTCTACATTCTATTCTATTCTATTCCTACTCTACATTCTATTCTATTCTATTCTATTCTATTCCTACTCTACATTCTATTCTATTCCTACTCTACATTCTATTCTATTCCTACTCTACATTCTATTCTATTCCTACTCTACATTCTATTCTATTCTATTCCTACTCTACATTCTATTCTACTCTACTCTATTCTATTCCTACTCTACATTCTATTCTGTTCTATTCTATTCTAATCCTACTCTACATTCTATTCTACTCTACTCTACTCCTACTCTACATTCTATTCTATTCTATTCTATTCTATTCTATTCTATTCTATTCTATTCTATTTCTATTTCTATTCTATTCCTACTCTATATTCTATTCTATTCTATTCTATTCTATTCTATTCTATTCTATTCTATTCTATTCTATTCTATTCTATTCTATTCTATTCTATTCTATTCTATTCTATTCTATTCTATTCTATTCTATTCTATTCAAGACATTTAATCAGTACTTACATAGACAGGCTGCTTCACAGTTTTCTTGCCAAAGCCAACGATGGGTACTCCGGCAAACCGTCGCAAGTCTATATCAAGAGAGGTAAGTCAACTAAAGATCCTTATTCATATTACTACTTTGCTTAGTTATTTTCCAATAAGTTTTAGAGCAGGGGTCCCCAACCCCCGGGCGGTGGACTGGCACCAGTCCGTGGCATGTCAGAAACCCCATCCGCGGGATGTAGGCAACAGACAAAACCACGCATCCTCCCATCTCTCCATGGAACCGGTCCCTGGTGCCCCAAAGATTTGGGGGTGCTGGGTTAGAGAATGTATTTATTTTAATGTTTAACTTTTTTAACTTTTGTAAAAATGTAAAATGTAAAAATGTTCGCAACTGCACATGCTTTAACACTTGCAATCAGGAATACGCTTAACAGAATTCAAAGGGGCTTAGTTACATATTCATATAGTCCAACATTCATAAAATTTCCATTGCTCACAACAGGATTATTAGCTATTATATAGATGGGAAACCCCAAAACTGTGGATAAAAAGGGTTAACCGTAGTGTTACACATCTAGTTCTTGCAACTAAATTTCGTTTTGATGTGTGCCGTTGTGCCCACAGTAAAAAAAATGACAATAAAGGTTATCTTATCTCATCTCATCTTGTTTTGCCTTGCCTTGTCTTGTCTTACCTTATCTTATCTTGCCTTACCTTATCTAGTAACCATGAATTTACAATATTTTTTAAATGATCAAATAGGAAATGGCCCCCTAACTATAGTTCCTGGAATCACCAGAAACCACTAGGCTTTGAAACCAAGATCTGAAAGGTTTATTACTGTACAGATTTAAACGAGAACCTTATTTAAAGGTGTGCAATTTTTTTCACATCAATAATGTAACCACAGAATGAAAACAACGTCCGGTGCAGCTTTCACGACTGCATGAATATATATATTCTGTCAAATACCTGTCTCTTTAGTAAAACAGTTTATATATGTTACAATAAATATACTTACCGGCATAATAGTTTAAAAACCTGTCTTCTCTCCCATATATATCAGAAGGCTTCATAATGATGGCATCTGGAAATTCCCCCCTGACAACTTTTTCTCCCTCGGCCTATGGATCAAGTCATTGGAAGATTATTCAACTTCTCATACCGATGCGAGACAGATGCAATTTCAACAACCAAATCTTACAGATTATGTCCTCCTAGCCCAGGAGTCTTCAAACTTGGCCCTTTTATGACTTGTGGACTTCAACTCCCAGAATTCCTTAGCCAGCCAGTCCACAAGTCATAAAAGGCCCAAGTTTGAAGACCCTTGTGATAGATGATAGAGATATAGAGAGATAGAGTAGATATAAGATGATAGATAGATAGACAGACAGACAGATAGATATAATAGAACAAAGGTCTTCAAATGTGGCCCTTTTATGACTTGTGGACTTCAACTCCCAGAATTCCTCAGCCAGCCACGCTGGCTGAGGAATTCTGGGAGTTGAAGTCCACCAGTCATAAAAGGGCCAAGTTTGAAGACCCCTGTCCTAGCCCCTTCCCAATTGTACATTTGAGCATTTCAATATTCTGGCCCAGATGTGAAGCTGAACACGTGTCAGCAATGAGGACAAGCTTTGACTGAAAAGTGGCACCTGGTTTTGTTTAGCCAAAGTCTGGCAGCAATCCAAAAATTAAAATGATGAAAATGGAAATGATAAGCAGATGGATTTTTTTTTTCCCTAGGCCTGAACACGACTGTAAGGATGTGCAGACATTCCTTACCAAACCAATCAGATTAAGGCAATGTATAAATTTCACAAATACAATTGAGATAATAATAATAATAATAATAGAGTTGGAAGGGACCTTGGAGGTCATCTAGTCCAACCCCCTGCTCAGGCAAGAAAACCTATATCATTTCAGACAAATGGCTGTCTAGCCTCTTCTTAAAAACCTCCAGTGATGGAGCACCCATGACTTCTGGAGGCAGGTTGTTCCACTGGTTAATTGTTCTCACTGTCAAGAAATTTCTCCTCAGTTCCAGGTTGCTTCTCTCCTTGATTAGTTTCCATCCGTTGCTTCTTGTCCTGCCTCCTGGCGCTTTGGAGAAGAGCTTGACCCCCCTCTTATAATATAATTACAAAGCAGCAGGGTCTAAAAATAAAAGGGTAACATTGCTGAAGAACTCACCTTAGTCCTGAGGTATTTTGAAGGACTTTGGCTGTCCGCGTTTAAGTGAGAAAAGTGAATCAGTTTCTCCACTCCGGCCTGTTTTGAGAGGCGAGCGATCTCTCTAGGAATGGACACAAATACCTCTTCGAAGTTGAAGTTTCTAAAACGGGACCAAAACCAAGAATTAGTTATCACTCGTGTTCATGGAAAAAGTGTTTTTATTCCCCCCCCCCCTCACACCATAATCAGGACAGTGATTACAGAACATTTATTTATGTATTAGGGGTAGTCCTCAGCGTACAACAGTTCATTTAGTGACCGTATGAAGTTACAACGGCAGCGGAAAAAGGGACTTAGGGCCGTTTTTCCACACTTACGACCGCTGCAGCATCCATCCCCAGGGTCACGTGATTTACATTCGGACGCTTGACAGCTGGTTCGTGTTTATGACGGTCGCGGTGTCCCCCTGGGGTCACGTGATCCCCTTGTGCGACCTTCTGACAAGCAAACGGAAGGGGGAAGCCGGATTCGCTTAACAACCGGGTTACTAACTTAACAACTGCAGTGATTCACTTAACAACCGTGGCAAGTGGTATATAGTATGTTTTAAATGTGTGTTATGTATGTGTACACTTTTGAGAGGAAGCAACTAAATTTCATTTTTAATGTGTGCTGTTGTGCCCACAGGAAAAAAATGACAATAAAGATAAAGGTTATCTATCTATCTATCTATCTATCTATCTATCTATCTATCTATCTGTCTGTCTGTCTGTCTGTCTGTCTGTCTGTCTGTCTGTCTGTCTGTCTGTCTGTCTGTCTGTCTATCTATCTATCTATCTATCTAAGAAAGGTCGTAAAACGGGGGAAAATTCACTTAAGAGATCTGGCTTAGCAACAGAGATTTCAGGCTCAGTTGTGTCATAAATGGAGGACCACCCGCGTTAAGATTTATTTCTCTCCTTTATTTTGTCCAACTCGTGGCAGGGCACATAAGCTCCTGCCTATTTTCCCCACAACAACCCTGCGAGGTGGGCTGAGCTGAAAGAGCCTACCACTCAGGTCTCTCTGGCACCATGATGGACAATCCTCAATTTATTTCAGCCGGGGGGAAATTCACCTGGTTTCCCAGTCTCTTCCGACAAGGTTGATTACCACGTGGCTATTTTCGACAGCTCTCCAGGTAGAATCTTTGTCGCGCGCATCCCATTCCTGGTGACCACAAAAACACAAAGTAAATTAAATGATGTCCCCACACCTTTCATGAAGTACGCCCAGTAGTTTGTGGCCCATGTAATAGCAGCAACACTTATAGCAATAGCACTTAGACTTATATGCCGCTTCACAGTGCTTTACAGCCCTCTCTAAGCAGGTTACAGAGTCAGTCTGTTGCCCCTCCAAGAATCTGGGTCCTCACTTTACCAAACGCGGAAGGACGGAAGGCGGAGTCAACCTTGAGCCGGACAGGATCGAACTGCTGGCAGTGGGCCGAGTTTGCCTGCAATGCTGCATTCTAACCACTGAGCTGCCAGAGATAGTAATAGCAATACCACTTAAGACTTATATACCGCTTCACAGCCCTCTCTAACCGGGTTACAGAGTCAGCTTGTTTTCCTCCAACAATCCGGGTCCTCATTTTACCGACCTCGGAAGGACGGAAGGCGGAGTCAACCTTGAGCTGGACAGGATCGAACTGCTGGCAATGTGAGCAGCGAGTTAGCCTGCAATACTGCATTCTAACCATTGCACCACCAGGAAGGAGAATAAGAAAGGGAATAAGAGAGGAAGGGAGGAAGGGAGGGAGAGGACGAGAGGGAAGGAAGGAATAGCAATAGTACTTAAGACTTATATACAGCTTCACAGTGCTTTACAGCGGTCTCTAAGCGGTTTACAGAGTCAGCATACGCCCCCCCCCAACAATCGGGGTCCTCCTTTTACCGACTTCGGAAGGATGGAAGGCTGAGTCAACCTTGATCCGGTCAGGATCGAACTGCTGGCAGTGGGCAGTGAGTTAGCCTGCAATGGCTGCCTTCTAAAGACCAGGCCACAGGGGCTCTTAACACTTTTGTCTTAACAAGAGAACATACAGGTAAGTCCTCAATTTACAATAGTTCATTTAGTGACCATTCAAAGTTACAAGATCACTGCGGTCACGTTATCCAAATCTGGATGCTTGGCAACGGCCAGACTCCCTTACCAACGTTGTGGCTAACTTAACAACGGCAGCAATTCGGTTAACTGCCGTAAGGAAGGTCATAAAACGGGGCAAAACTCAACTGAACAAATGTCTCGCTTAGCAACAGAAATTGTGGTCGTAAGCCGAGGAACTGCCTGTAGGACACTCTTCCTGGCACGGACCAAGTTGTTAAGATTTAAGAATCACAGGAAAGGCAACGTCTGGGTTAAAATATTTTCACTTGTTTTTTTTTGCCTTCGTAAGGATTTGAGACTCCTTCATGGATTACTGCCTTGTCGTGGCGAAGGGGCTTGCGTAACTCAATGAAGCTACGAGCTATGCCGTGCAGGGCCACCCAAGACGGACAGGTCATAGCAGAGAGTTCTGACAAAATGTGATCCACTGGAGAAGGAAATGGCAACCCACTCCAGTATCGTTGCCATGAAAACCCCATGGACAGTACCAAAAGGCCAAAGAATGGAGGCCTTTGAACTAGGGTGCTGGAAAAGACTCCTGCGAGTCCCCTGGACTGCAAGGCGATCAAACCGGTCAGTCCTAGAGGAGATCAACCCTGACTGCTCTTTAGAAGGCCAGATCCTGAAGCTGAAACTCAAGTACTTAATGAGAAGGAAGGACTCACTGGAGAAGAGCCTAATGCTGGGAAAGATGGAGGGCAAGAGAAGAAGGGGACGACAGAGAAGGAGGTGGCTGGATGGAGTCACTGAAGCAGCAGGCGTGAGCTTAAAGGGACTCCAGAAGATGGTAGAGGACAGGAAGGCCTGGAGGAACGTAGTCCATGGGGTCAATGCGATGGGTCGGGCACGACTTCGCAACTAACAACAACAAAAGGATTTGAGGCAAACTCACACCCTACCATAAAAATAAGCTGTCCGAGGTCCCCCATGGGCCGAAGGTACAGGAGATCGTACTCGTCGCAACGATACGGGATGACGACTTGGGAACCGATACGGCCTAGAAGAACAAGAAAAAAGTTTCTTTGGAATGGATCAATTACAGGATAGTAAACGTTAGCATCGAGCCATACACACTTTTTACATGTCAGATTGCAAAAGGGGTGTTCATCCAGGCGTTAAGTTCCTCTGGGTTTCCAGAAGCCCTGTGCCCCGTGGTGTAGAGAGAGTTTGATCTACAGGGAAGGCGCCAGGCTAGAAAGTGGGAGAGCGTGAGCTGCTAAATCAAAATCCATAATAAATTTATTCCAGACTTAAACATGCATTTTTTTTTTGTTTAGTGGGGGCACTTAACTCCCTTCCAAATTTTATGCCAGTTTTATGACAGCCGTATGACAGGGGGTTCAACTCACAAAAAAAGCTTACGCCTTAAAACTACCAAATGAACTTTTGTGCACTCCTGCCTCAGAGTTCTGACAAGTCAAACTAATGGGATTAGGATTGGGGAAAAAATATATACATTTTACTTTTAAGGTTACATTTCACTCTCTCTAGAAAACAACGCGAAAGCCTTGCAACTTCTGTTTTATTGGAAATAAGAAGGGGAAAAAAGGAACTTTTGGGGGGGGAAAAACATTTTAATGGGCAGGATGAGTGCGGTTCCTTTTACATAACTTGCGCAATGTGGATTTTATTTTTGAAGAGGGCGACTCTCATTCGCTGTCAATGGAGATTCAATGGAAAAAAGCACCTGTGGGACAGCCAGGACCTGGATGACTGAGAATCTCCATGGACATTTAGCCAATGCATTTTGGGATGAACACCCTTCGGAAGCTGCGGGAGGATTAACGAACGGGTTTCCAGAAAACGTTGCAGACTACAGGAACCATTTGCGCTCACAGACTCATCCCCAACAGTCTTGTGCTGATCTTCAACAGGGAAGGGACCCAGGGCAGGAAACATCCTGCAGCCAAGAAGGCTCCACACCCATTTGCACCCACTCAGGTGACCCTGAGGACACAGGTAAGCCTCCAAGTGGCCTCAACGACTCTCTAAAAGAAGGCAAATGACCAGCTGTCTGCAAGGAGTATAAATCCTCCCATTCCCCCCACCATCCAGTCCGAGCTGAAGAAGCTTCTGGGATGAGAAGTGAAATGTCTTCAAAGAAAAACAAGAACGTCCAGTTGCCTCCTGAAAAAGCACCTTTGGGACAAACTTGACCAAACTTGGAAAAAAGAAAGGGACATCCCTTGCCTTTAATCAAATGTTCTTAACATGTGGCATCTTGAAAAACACTGGCCGGTTGTAACTTGCTTTGGGCAGTCCTGCCCAGCATAACCAGTCTGAGAAAATAATTAGAGGATCTTTTTTTTATTTATATTTTTTTATTTTATTCAGAGCAAAGTTAAAATACAAAACTAAAAAAAAATAATAATAATCCAAGAAGTCATAAAAGAAAAGAAAAAACACAAAAAAACCACAAAGCAGTCGGAACATTAAAAATGGTGTAACAAAAAAACAACAACCAGATAAACATACACAATCATTGAGCTATTTTTCTGTTCAGAATTTATTCAAAATTTGCAGTACTGTCCATAATCTATGTTATTGTAACAAGGATATGTAGGTATCAAAGATATCTTTTTGTTAAGATCCACGGAAAAAGCAAGAGGATTTAAAAAAACCCGAAGTCGATAGGTATATTAACATTTTTTCTAAAATGCTTTGCAAATTCAGGACAGCCCCATTTCAAAGTAGCTTCGTTCTTTTTTAAATGTCCTGAATATTAAATTATATGGACTTGATATTTTTGTTACTTAGGCATATATATATATGATTTTATGAAAAGCCCTTCTGATGGCTCATTTAAAAAGAAATTTTATGATACTGCTAGAGGATAAATTGGTCACCACGATGTAAAAAAGATGTTGAGACTCTAGAAAGAGTGCAGAGAAGAGCAACAAAGATGATCAGGGGACTGGAGGCTAAAACATATAAGGAACGGTTGCTGGAATTGGGTATGTCTAGTTTAACGAAGAGAAGGACGAGGGGGGACATGATAGCAGTGTTCCAGTATCTCAGGGGCTGCCCCAAAGAAGAGGGAGTCAAGCTATTCTCCAAGGCAGGACAAGAAGCAATGGATGGAAACTAGTCAAGGAGAGAAGCAACCTAGAACTAAGGAGAAACTTCCTGACAGTTAGAACCATTAACCAGTGGAACTACCTGCCTCCAGAAGCTGTGAATGCTCCAACACTGGAAGTTTTTAAGAAGAGACTGGACAGCCATTTGTCTGAAACGGTATAGGGTTTCCTGCTTGAGCAGGGCGTTGGACTAGATGACCTCCCAGGTCCCTTCCAACTTTATTATTATTATTATTATTATTATTATTATTATTATTGTAGCATTTACCTTTGATTGAATGGCATATTGGATACGTAAGTCGGACAAGCAATACATTAATAAACATCATTAATTTATTAAATGAAGTCTATCCTTGTCACATATTACCTAGGTGGTTAACAATGTATCGGCCCACAAATCCTGTGGCCCCAAAGACTGTGGCAACAATACCACTGACCGAGGAACGTCCACTGCGTCCATGAGGCATCGCCGAATAGTGAATTGAGCGATCTTGTTGAAGAAGCGACAACACCCCTGCAGGAATGCCATAGCCTAAAACACAAGGACATGGAGCATACGTATGAATATTTACTCATCTCCCAGATTTCCATTGAACCCCAAATTTCCATTGCTCAGCGAGACGGTGGTCGAGTTTTGCCCCATTTTACGACCTTCCTTGCCACAGTTCTTAAGTGAATCACTGCAGCTGTTAAGTTAGTAACACGGTTGTGAAGTGAAACTGGCTTCCCCGTCGACTATGTTTGTCGCAAAAGGTGATCACACGACGCCGGGACACTGCGGCCGTCGTAAATATGAGTCAGTCGCTAAGCGTCTGAATTTTGGTCACATGGCTTGCTGTGAGGACGACCGCGTTTCCCTCCAAATGAGACCCAACTGGAAAATAAGCCCTAGCGTGAGTTTTCAGGATGCTCGTAATATCAGCCCCACCCCAAAAATAAGCCCCAGTTAAGATTGTCAGTTGTGCCGTATTTCCCCGAATATAAGACCTAACCGGAAAACAAGCCATAATGTCTCTTTTGGAGCAAAAATTAATATAAGACCCGGTCTTATTTTTTGGGAAACACGGTACCTGTAATAACTCATTGCTATACGAGTTGCGTGGTAGAGAAAGGAGGATAAATTCTTCCTATTAATTCATTATATAGGTTAGGTGGAGAAAACAAAGGGAAAGCATCTTGTTCAAAGTTGTTTGGTGAGGATTTTGATGGTTAAGACCACTGGAGCCAGCAAAGGGAAATACAAGTTCATATTCTTTTTAGGTCACCATTTTCTCCCAGCCTAACATTCCACGGAGGTAAACATGCATTTCCACTCGTATTTGCCATTCAGATCCCCCCTTAAATAGAAGGCGGTGTGCTTTCAAATTGGTGTGGGAGAAGACATCTTGAGAGTTCCCTGGAACTGCAGTGAGATCAGAATAACCACACAGGGTTTGAAGAAGAAATCAATATGGGAAATAATTTCCTCCCGATACCCAGCAAGAAAAAAATAAAATCTGCTTATGGTTTTAAGAATATTGGCTCAACATTATTCTGAACTGCCAAAACAAACAGAACTAGGACAGGGGTCTTCAAACTTGGCCCTTTTATGACTTGTGGACTTCAACTCCCAGAATTCCTTAGGCAAGCACGCTGGCTGAGGAATTATGGGAGTTGACGTCCACAAGTCATCAAAGGGCCAAGTTTGAAGACCCCTGAACTAGGATAATAAAATGCAATTTATTCAAGCATTTCTTGCCTATTGACCCCCGCTCCTGTCGCTATAGAAAGAGATTCACACAAAATAGTCACTTCAGGCAGGAAATTGCATTCTGTCCTTGCAGCTACTCTGAGTTATAGGTAGTCCTCAACATACAACAGCTCATTTAGTGACCGTTCAAAGTTACAACGGCACCGAAAAAAGCGACTTAGGGCCATTTTTCACTTATGACCCTTGCAGCACCCCCCACGGTCACGTGATCGAAATTCAAACGTTTGGCAACCGGCTCATATTTATGACGGTTGCCGTGTCCCCCACGGGGTCACGTGATCCCCTTTTGCGACCTTCTGACAAGCAAAGTCAATGGGGAAAGGCAGATTCACTTAACAACCGTGTTACTAACTGAACCGCAGTGATTCACTTAACAACTGCGGCAAGGAAGGTCACACAATGAGGCAGGTCTGACTTAACCATGGAAGTTTTGGGCTGAATTCTGGTTGTAAGTACAGGTTGTCCTCGACGTACCACAGTTCTTTTAGTGACTGTTCAAAGATACAACGGCATTGAAAAAAGGGACTTACGACCGTTTTTCCACACTTATGACCGTTGCAGCCTCCCTGTGGTCACGTGATCAAAATTCAGACGCTTGGCAACTCATATTTATGATGGGTTGCAGCGTCCCGGGGTCATGTGATCCCCTTTTGCGACCTCCTGATCAGCAAAGTCAATGGGGGAAGCCAGATTCACTTAACAACTGTGTTCCTTAATGAAATTGCAGTGATTCACTTAACAACCGTGTTCCTTAATGAACTGCAGTGATTCACTTAACCACTGTGTTCAATGAACTGCAGTGATTCACTTAACAACCGTGTTCCTTAATGAACTGCAGTGATTCACTTAACCGTGTTCCTTAATGAACTGCAGTGATTCACTTAACAACCATGTTTCTTAATGAACTGCAGTTTCACTTAACAACCATGTTCCTTAATGAACAACTGCAGTGACTCACTTAACTATGGCAAGAAAGGTCGTAAAATGGAGCAACATTCACTTAAGCGTCTCACTTAACAACAGAAATGTTGGGGGGGGAAGATATCCACTGCGGTCGTAAGTCGAGGACTAGCTGTTCCCGGCCCCACGGAGGCTTTTCTGCCCGACCGGGGAGGAGAAGCGGCGGCTTCCGAGCGCCTTCCTCCCGAGGAGCCCACGCGCGGCTCTGGGAGCCCACGGAGAGCCGCTTTCTCGCGTGAAAAATAACACCACCCCTCCCGGCGTCCTCCCGGTGACCTTCCCAGCCAGCGTCGCCGGGCCTGCGGCGAAGCCCCGCCGCTCCCTTGCCCGGGCTGAGCTCCAGGAGGGGCGGCCGGACCCCCCTCGGACGCCGCCCCGGCCCGGACTTACGCTTCCCGGGGGCGGAAAACGCCGCGCGAGGAAGGACGCGCACGAAAGCCGCCATCTTGCCCGGCCTTTGTAGCGAGCCCCGCCCCCCCCCGCGCTACGGCGGCCTCCGAAGACCAAACCGCGGGCGGCGACGTCCCTCCGCAGAGCGCGCTCGGGCGGCGAAAGGTGGTGGGCGGGGCCTAGGAGTCCAAGGGGTGTGACTGACGTCTCAGTTCCCACCTAGGATAGGATAGGAAAATTGAATGGAATAGAAATAGAAATAGAAATAGAAATAGAAATAGAAATAGAAATAGAAATAGAAATAGAAATAGAAATAGAAATAGAAATAGAAATAGAATAGAATAGAATAGAATAGAATAGAATAGAAATAAGGAATAGAATAGGAATAAGGAATAGAATAGAGTAGAGTAAGTAGAACAGGAATAAGGAATAGAATAGAATAGAATAGAATAGAATAGAATAAGGAATAGAATAGAATAGAATAGAATAGAATAGAATAGAATAGAATAATAGAATAGGAATAGAATAGAATAGAATAGAATAGAATAGGAATAAGGAATAGAATAGAATAGAATAGAAATAAGGAATAGAATAGGAATAAGGAATAGAATAGAGTAGAGTAAGTAGAACAGGAATAAGGAATAGAATAGAATAGAATAGAATAGAATAGAATAGAATAGAATAGGAATAAGGAATAGAATAGAATAGAATAGAATAGAATAGAATAGAATAGAATAGAATAGAATAGAATAGAATAGAATAATAGAATAGAATAGAATAGAATAGAATAGAATAGAATAGAATAGAATAGAATAGAATAGAATAGGAATAAGTAATAGAATAGAATAGAATAGAATAGAATAGAATAGAATAGAATAGAATAGGAATAAGGAATAGAATGGAATGGAATGGAATAGAATAGAATAGAATAGAATAATTATATAATTATATATAATTATATAATTATATCTATCTATCTATCTATCTATCTATCTATCTATCTATCTATCTATCATCTATAATACATATATATCAGAAAGTCTTCAAAAAGCCTACTGCCCACCATTTGGAAAATAATTGATGAAGGAGCCATGTCCATCGTGGATCTATTGCACAGTTCAGCCTTTGGGGTCATTAACTTGTACCAAAAGGGTGAAAAAAGAATTGGAGAAGAGGAGGAATTAACAGCCAGGCCAATTTTACAGGAAGAAATAGCCAGTATTGCTGTGGATTTCATCTTCGAAGAAAGAAAGAAAACATCGCTGTCCCTAATTTAAATCCTTGTAAAACCCGACCAATAAATGCACCCAGGGACCGATCCTCAGCGTGTTTGTCATTTCCCCCCAGTCTCCTCCCAAGCCTGGGCTAACTGCTGACCCTCCTTCTGATGGTGTTGATGATTGCCATGGAAACAGCAGAGTGACCTGGGCATTGTGACGCCAAGGTCCATTCTGACAAAGGGAGGATGAGAGAGGAGGCCACAGTGTGGGGAGCCTTTGAAGAACATCCTGGAAGTTTGGCCCAAAAAGCCTGCTTTTGGGGAACTCTTTGTGAGTCCTCACATTGACGTTCTAAAGGTAGGCCACGTTTCTCCATTCTGTGGTCCACACAGGCCAGCAAGACCTGTAAGCTCCGGAGATCGAGCCGTCTCTATACCTTCAGAGATGGGCCAGCGAGGAAGTCTAAATCTTGAGAACTGTTCTGATCTGATGGGGGCTTTCATTGTCCTGTTATTTTGGAGACCCTTGGTTTTTAATACGTTCTTGTTTTTGGTACGCAGGGAAGGAAGGACAGTAGATCTTCCTTGCCAGCCTCCTCACCAGCAGGAAGTGATGGAAATTGTAGCAGGTGAGCACATCTGTCTGACCACCGGTGAAGAGTCAACCTCAGCTGGCTCCCCACTTCCAGATCCAGATGATTGTTTCTCCAAGTACACTTCCCCCCCCCCCCAAGCCAGCTTGTTTAATTAATCAGTTATGAATTCTTGGAGGGTCTACCGTACAGTAGTAGTAGTACAGTAGTAGAGTATAGTAAAATTGCGCTAAATGGACATGTTGAAGCAGCTAGGATTCACTTGTTTTGCTAAGCCTTCGTGGCCTTTCCTTAAATTCTTCTTGATGATGCTGTTATCCATTCAGTCATGTTTCTCCACGTCTTCTGATCCTACACCAGGGGTCTTCAAACTTGGCCCTTTTATGACTTTATTAGCTGGTGGAACTATTCAGGCTGATTCAGACAGTAATGCCTTCTGTCAGGTCCACGCAATAAATTGTGATGAAAATCCCTGAGAGTTGTATCCTCTGATCTCAACGGGCATAATACATCCCGACATTAGAACCAGCAGAATCTAACATGCAGACAACAGCACCTATGTATACGTGCCCTTTCTGTCCCAATCCGTGTACATTTGAGGACCTCACGGCAGCCTGACAGAACACAATTAATGTCGCTAGTTTCTGGGCAAGATCTGCTTAACTGGTACATATTTTAACCGGTCATTTTATATTTAAAATATTATGTCATATAGTGTGACATAAAAGTGGTGGTGTGCTGGCTGAGTGGTTAAGACACTGGACTTGTCGGCTGGAAAGCCAGCAGTCCCGGTTCGAGTCCCGCACGCCACGTGACAGGGGTGAGTTCCCGTCCTCACCTCAGCTCCTAGCAGTTCGAAAGCAGGCAAATGCGAGTAGATGAATAGGTACCACTTCAGTGGGAAGGTAACAGTGTTCCACGACATCATGCTGGCCACAGGACCACAGAAATGTCTTCGGACAGCGCTAGCTCAATGGCCTTGAAACGAAGTTGAGCACTGTCCCTTAAAGTCGGCAACGACTAGCGAAATAAAATTCGCAGGGACTCCTTTACCTTTAACTCCCTGTCATATTTGTTGTTGTTAGTTGTGAAGTCGTGTCTGATCCATCGCGCCCCCATGGACAATGTTCCTCCAGGCCTTCCTGTCCTCTACCATCTACTGGAGTCCATTTAAACTCACGCCTACTGCTTCAGTGACTCCATCCAGCCACCTCCTTCTCTGTCGTCCCCTTCTTCTATTGCCCTCCATCTTTCCCAGCATCAGGCTCTTCTCCAGTGAGTCCTTCCTTCTCATTAGGTGGCCAAAGTACTTGAGTTTCAACTTCAGGATCTGGCCTTCTAAAGAGCAGCCCTGTCATATAATATGCCTTATTTTAATTGTGATGCTTCTGACATGAATAAACAAACAGCAGGGGCTTCCTTGGATAATTTCTGGAGAACATGCAAGAGAATATTTCCAGGAGGCTTCACTGAGGTGACCCTGAACATTTCAAGGTTGAGGAAACCACAAAAGGCAAGTTTAGGTACCTCGCATTTTGTGGCAACAGAAAAGGGAACATACAGGAAAAAGATGCAAACTTTGCCAAAAAAATTGAATTTTTCTGTTAATACTGTATCACCTTGTGTGGTCCTGCAGAAGCAGAAGATACTGGAAGCCCCACTCGCGGCCGTAAAAAACTGGTAAGTGCCAGAGCTTTTTTTTTTCTTTTTCCCCTATTTTTTTTTTTGAGTTTCCTATATTTTTTTTGAGTTTGAAAAAAACTATTCAGCGTGGGAAAAGAAGGTGCTTAGTTTAATACGATCATGGTGAAACGGCCAACCTTCACGTTAACTGTAATTTTTTCTCCACTCAGATGTCCGAGAACATTGACTGGTTACAGAGCCAGAGTGGATTGTGTAAAGTTGAGCGTTACACAGCTAGTGAGGAGAAGGAGGAGGAGAAGGAGCAACAGAACTGGACGGTAAGGAGATTCAAATATCTGAACAACTGGTTCCCTGCGTGGACGCCACTTCCGGAAGTCTGTTCTGGGCCTGGGCAACAAAAAATTAGCTACCGGTTCTGCCAAAGTGGTGCGAACCGGCTGAATCCCACCATAGGAAGGAAGGAAGGAAGGAAGGAAGGAAGGAAGGAAGGAAGGAAGGAAGGAAGGAAGGAAGGAAGGAAGGAAGGAAGGTGGGATTCAAATATATGAACAACTGGTTCTCTGCGTGGATGCCGCTTCCGGAAGTCCGTTCTGAGCCTGGGCAACAAAAAATTAGCTACCGGCTGAATCCCACCACTATCTGTCTGTCTGTCTGTCTGTCTGTCTGTCTGTCCGTCCATCCGTCCGTCCATCCATCTATCCATCCAGTGGTGGGATTCAAATAGGTGAACAGTCGGTTCTCTGTGTGGATGCTGCTTCCGGAAGTCCATTCTGGGTCTGGGCAACAACAAATTAGCTACCGGTTCTGCCGAACTGGTGCGAACCGGCTGAATCCCACCACTGGCTTGGTGGCACCACAAATATGGATGTCCATGAAGCCACACAAGTTTGTTCCGCTGGGTACAAATAGATTCCTCAGTCATTAGGGTCTAGAGTGGAAGACGATGTGTCTGAGACTAGATTTTTAATATCTGCGGGGTTGGCCACAGTGTGCATGTTTGGGATTTGACAAGGTATCTTGGCATGTTGCGTAGCACAGCAGTTTTTCTGTGCAGAAATATTTTCCTGCCTCACCAGTGGCTCTTGTTTTCCGGTGAAGGCCAGAGACCTCCTTTGTGGTCCTCGGGGTGGGGTGAGGAGCCTGGCTTGGGGGATATCAGCCTTGTGGATGATCAAAAGTCAGTCTTCCACACAAAGCCTTTAGTCCCGTCAGGAATGTCCCAGCAGCCTCCGGCATGAAAGTGTCCATCCTTCATGATGGCGATACAGGGATGAGACTTGGGGAAGGGGTAATGTTGACCCGTTGCTCAACCTGCTGTCTCATTTTCTTGAGTGTGTGGCAAAGCAAGGTGCGAGTCTGCGCATCGACTCCACAAATCTAGCCATCATTTACTGGGCGGCCTTTGGAAGACAGCAAACGGTGGCCAAACGGCATGACTTGTACAAGCCAAAGGGGGACCCTGCTTTGCTCTCTCCCAAAATCCGTGGAACTGTTGTTACAGCTTGAGTCTTCCAAAACTCACCCTCTGCAAGCGTGTGGCACATAATGGATGCCATCTGGGACGTTTTGCAGATTGTGCAGGGTAAGAGAAGAAAGAATGGCAGCGGGGGAGAGAGTGCTTGGGGATTGGGGAGTTGGGGGTGGTGCAAGAGGAGACATGTTTGCGTCTATCTAAAGTAACCAGTAAACACCAAAACATCTGCCATCCTCACATTTTGAAAGAAGAAAGAACATTACAGAGACATGACCAAAAAAATGTCTAGGACATCGCCGCCGCCGCCTCCTCCTCCTCCTCCTCCTCCTCCTCCTCCTCCTCCTCCTCCTCCTCCTCCTCCTCCTCCTCTCCTCTCCTCCTCATTCTCCTCCTCTCCTTCTCCTTCTCCTCCTCCTCCTTCTCCTCCTCCTCCTCATTCCCTCCTCCTCCTCCCCTCCTCCTCTCCTCCTCCTCCTCCTCCTCCTCCTCCTCCTCCTTCTCCTCCTCCTCCTTCTCCTTCTCCTTCTCCTCCTCCTCCTCCTTCTCCTCCTCCTCCTCCTCCTCCTTCTTCCTCCTCCTCTTCGTCCTCCTCCTCCTCCTCCTTAGGGTTAGGGTTCTCCTTAATATTCTCAGGGCACTAGAGAGTCAGCTAAGGGATGATGAGCAGTGCTTGCATGTCCTCATCTTCACCTTCTCATTCTGCTTCATTATTCCCTTCTGTTGGGTAGGAGAAACTTTTTAGGCAGGCTGTAAAGAATTGATTCAATTCCCTGTTTTCACCTCAGAGTTTGTTCGGTTCTCGATCTTGGGTTATCAAGATCTCAAGCTTCAAATCTTGATATCCGATTCATCTTGGGTTTAATTTCTTCTTCTCCTTTCTCCCATACCATGGTTGATAGGAGGTATTCAAGAAGTCATTCCTTGCTCACTGTCCAAGGTCAAGGAATAGTTGTGCTCCCTAATATCGCTGGTTGTACAGTACATTCAGTTTTATGTCTACTTAGGACAGCAGTTTAAGATAGCTGCTAATTTTCCTGGACAAAGTGACATCCATTAAAACTTTATTCAGTATAGACCAGAGGTCCCCAACCTTTTGGGCACTAGGGACCGGTTCCGTGGAGAGAGGTTTTTCCACGGACCGGAGGGGGCCCTGATTTTGTGGGTTGCCTGCATCCCACGGATGAGGCTTTGCTTGTTTGTGCGGACCGGTTGCTGGCATGCCACGGCCCGGTACCGGTCCATGGACCTGGGGTTGGGGACCCCTGGTATAGACAGTGAATGACTTCCCATCTATCAAACACTGGGTACCGGTTCCATAGGATGAGATGATGGGGAGTAATTTGTTATGAAAAACGTCCTTTATTCCATTTCTTAGACTGACTCTGCTAAGCTTTTCCAGAAAACTTCCTCTGATCCCCTCAAGGTCCTGAGCAGACTCCGGCAAGATCTGGAGAAGTCTGATATTGGTGTGCAAGATGTGTTGAATGCCAGTAACAATGCTAGAAGGGCGAGGCCAAGAGACGCATCCGATGGACGTCAAACCATGCCCCAGCGCAATGTCCGTTCTCCAGGACCCTACAACGCCTGCGATGAAGAATTCAGTCTGAACGTCAGCTCCAACAGGGGGTCTCCCAACTTCCACTTGAGCATGAAGGCCGGGTGTCAGAAGGAACCCAAGGATGAAGAAAGCGACGGTTCCTCTTCCCCAAACCCAAATCCCGACCCAGATGAAGTCTCTTTTTATTGCAACAGGCTTTCCAACCTTGCCATCGCGATGGCGCGCAAGGAGATCAACGACCGATCTGAAAGCAACCCCACCTGCATACACAACACACTGTTTGCCGCCGCCGGAGACCACGGCCACAGATCCATTGGGGTGGGGACCGAGGATAGCAAGCACGTCCCTACCAAGATGTGCGAGTGCAGATATGAAGAAAGCCCCACCACCAAGAAGAAAACCACCATTTACTACAAGGAGGAAAACACAGAAGTGCCCAATAAAAGCGAGCCTCAAAGGGACGAGGCACGAGGGTTCCATCATCGGAAGCGCTTTGGACCTGACGAATACAACAACTCCCTGAGCAAAGGGATCCTGGTTTACGCCAACAACGTGGTTTCAGACATGATGGTCTCTGTGATGAAGACGATGAAGGTGAAAGTCAACGATTCCAACATCGCTTGCGCCGTCCTGAAGAAGGTTCTGCTGAAGCATTCCAAGGAGGTGGTATCTGACCTGATTGACTCCTGCATGAAAAACCTGCATGACGTCACCGGGACCCTCATGACCGATTCCGACTTTGTTTCCGCCGTGAAGCGTAGCCTCTTCACGCAAGGCAGTCAAAAGGCCTCTGAGATCGTGCAAGCCATGCTGAATCGCTTGCACAACGCTCTGATTGTGCAAAAGCAGGTCAGTGAGAAAGCCAAGTCCCAAAGCATGGCCTTTGCAACTATCAAAACTGGCCGGGGCACCGAGACCAAGACTCAGAACATGAGGTTCTCGGCGGCCAAAACGGAAACCATGAAAGATAAAGAAATAACCTGTGCAGAAACGGTCGGCAATCACATCATCAAAGAGGGTCTCAACATGTGGCACCAGAAGCAACATCAGGATGATACAGGGTCAACCCCGATGCCCGCCAAGCCTTTGCCAACCCAAGAAATTCCAGACCTTTCTAATCTTACCACCGATTCCTGGGCGAGAGACCTTATTGTGACCGCGTTGTTGCTGATACAATATCATCTGGTGCAGCAGGAGAACACCACGAAGGATGGAGTGGAAGGGGGCCGATCCAGCAAGCCCCCTGGCGGCCTGGGCTTTATGGCCCAAGATAAAGGCCTTGGCTCTTTAAAACTGCCCGACACTTTGAAGCCATGTGAGGATGAGCAATTTGGGATGAGCGCGGAGAACGATATGTCGAGCGTGATGGTAATGCTGATCCAGAAGCTCATCAACGAGACCGTCAACAAATTAGGAGGAAATTCAGGGACACTGATGGCCGATGAAGCAGCCCGGAGTGTTTTCAAGGCTCCTGAAGGCCAAGGCCCAGGTCCTTCAGGACCTGGCGATATAGACCGTTCTTATGAAGACGCTATAGCTGGACTGACCAAAATGATTCTGGACCAGTGCGATGTCAACAAGAAAGAAGGAGGGAGCGGACCCTTCTTCGAAAAACTGATCGATACGGTGACCAAGCTGTGCCTGATGATCGCCAAATACAGCGGTCCTGAGTCAGGACTTGGAGAATTCGGAGATGGAGAGGACATGGGCGGAGGCTTCTACTCAAAGGGCTTGGGAAATGCAGAAAGCAGAGCCGAGTCTGGAGAAAACACGCCTACTGGGCGCAAGGTGGTTGTGGCTAACCAGAGCGCTCCGGAAAACATTCACAACAAGCAACTCCAAGCCATTCTCCAATGGGTGGCAGCCTCTCAGTTGAACGTCCCAATGTTGTACTTCATGGATGATGACGAGGAAACCCTGAACAAGGTACAAGTGGAAACGCTGGGAGGGTGTGGGGAAGTAGTGTGCAAAGAGAAGACAAACTAGGATAGCATTGGGGTTCTGCTCATGTTTGAAGGAGCAGAAACACTTTTTCTGTTCCTTTTTATAATTATAGACGGGTAGACCTGGAAAGCACGCGAAGGCGAGTAGATAAATAGGTACCACTTTGGTGGGAAGTTGACAGCATTCCCTGCGCCTTTGGCATATAGTCATGACAACCACATGACCATAGAAATGTCTTCGGACAATGCTGGCTCCTTTGGCCAAGCAATGGAGGTGAGCACCATGCCCTAGAACAGGGGTAGGCAACCTTGGCTCTTTTATGACTCGTGGACTTCAACTCCCAGAATTCCTGAGCCAGCCGTGCTGAGGGGAAAGGGAGAGGTTTTCAAGCTGAGCCATGCTGGCTCAGGAATTCTGGGAGTTGGAGTCCACAAGTCATAAAAGAGCCAAGGTTGCCTACCCCTGCCCTAGAATCAGACACGACTGGACAGGGGACAGCTTTACCTTTTTAATTCTCGACTTACGACCACAACGAGCGCAAAATTTCCATTGCTAAGCAAGACAGGTAAAGTGAGTTGTGCCCCCGTTTTACGACCTTTTTTTTTTGCCACGATTGTGAAAAATGAATCCCTGCAGTTGTTAAGGAGGGCGGGAGAGGAGAAAGAGAATTTCGGAAAAAGGAAGGATGGGTCTTAAGTGAGAGAAAGTACAGGTGGTCCTTGACTTACAACAGTTTGTTTAGTGACCGTTCAAAGTTACAACGGCACTGAAAAAAACCGTTTTCCACAGTTACAACCTTTGCCGCATCCCCCTGATCACGCGATCAAAATTCGGTGCTTGGGAACTGGTTCCTATTTATGATCGTTTGCAGTGTCCCAAGGTCACGTGATCCTCTTTTGCGACTTTCTGACAAGCAAAGTCAAGGGGGAAAAGCCAGATTCACTTAACAACCGTGTTACTAACTGATCCACTGCAGTGATTCACTTAAGAACTGAGCAAAAGGGGGCAAAACTCACTTAACAAACAACGGTTTACCCGCTTGGCAGTTTCCCTTCTCCTCTAACCCTCTTGCCCTCTCCTGCAGCTCCAGCAACTCTCCACGGTGGCGGTGGAGAGAAACTACAGCGTGGGAGACGTCATGCAAGCCGTGCTGAAATATGAGAAGGAAAGGCAGCTGGGAGAAGCCCTGGGCAACTTTGTGCGGTTGCCAGTCCTGGATTGGCTGCTTCAGAACCTGTAAGGCCAGCATCTCTTCGGGACCGCAGGCCTCTCCTTGCCCTGTTAGTTTTCCTTGGTACAGAACTCATTGGTCAAAGATGATATGAGTTTTACTGATTCCCCCAACCCCTGCTGAGCAGTGAAATGAATAAAAGAAGGAAATACTTACATGTTGGTGGGCAGTGTTATTTCCCAATAAGCTTGTCAGCTTGTCCGAGAACAGCGTGAGGCCACTCTCTTTTACACACACACACACAGAGAGAGAGAGAGAGAGAGAGAGAGAGAGAGAGAGAGAGAGAGAGAGAAAAGGGAAGCGCAAGTGCCTCTCTCTGTCTCTGTCTCTCTCTCTGCAAATGGAGGAGGCTGGGAAGTGCAGGAGAAGGCTCAAAGAGCCACATGCGGCTCTGGAGTTGCGGGTTGCCGACCCATGGTATAGGGTCTCCTGCTCAAGCAGGGGGTTGGACTAGAAGACCTCCAATGTCCCTTCCAATTCTGTTGTTCTAGGTTCTATACAAGAAGGGAGTTCCAAAACACAGAAATAGTGGTTTAAAAAGTTCGCTTCCTGGAACCTGCCTGGTGGCATTTCAGTACAGTACAGAGCAGGGGTGTCAAACTGCCGGCCCGTGGGCCGGTTGCATCATGCGGAGGCCATGCCCACCCCAGCTCCGGCAATGCGTAAAAAGTCACGATACATTGTAACATCACATGACATGGCGAGTTTGACACCGGTGTCCTAGAGGAACTGATCAGATGGGAATGTAGAAGGTGGTTATCCCTCAGATAACAGACTGGAGCATTGTAGGGCCTTGAAGGTACCGAGAATAATACCCCAAAGTCAACTGGCACCCCGGGCAATTTCCAAAATAAAGGGGTCATCTGCCCAGGCTGCCATTTTTTATACTAGCTGCACCCCTCTAATGCTTTCCTAGGGTGTCCCATGTACAGACGTACGTAATCCAAATAAGAGCTGACTGGAGTATCAGCAAAGTCCACAATTGGTGCACTAGAGGTAACTGTGCAAAAACCCCCTCCCGGCGTCTCGCTCAAAACCCAAGAATGACACATGACAGTTCTTCCAAGTTCTTTATTTAGTTTCACACATATAGACAGAATCTTGATTATCAGAGGCAGCAGAGGTTAACCTAAAAGGATTGGGGAGGCCATCCCACTATACAGTTATGCAAATTAAAATACAGACACAATTGAATAAAGCCACACAGTACGTGGTTGACTACAATCGCTCAGTATGTGTTTTAGTCAGGTCAGTAGGATAGCTACATCTACATTATGAAGCAACGAAGGTAGCCTTCAAAGACCGCAGTATGTTTGAGAGAATAAGCAGCCATAATGTCACAAGCACACTTACCCCCCCCCCCAGGGAATTACTTTAATGGACTACTCGTATTCCCAAATCCCAGATCTGGTGAACTAACTGGAAGGGAGATAAAACCGTCTTCCTTTTAAGATATTTGCTTTCAGGTTTTATGGAGAGAGTTCTTTTCCATCAGGATGACTCTTCCTTGGTGCATCTCCCTTCTTCAGAAGAAGTTACCTTCCACCAGATCCCCAAATCCTTATTGTCTTTCTTGCATATTTACTCTTGTGCTTTTGTTTTGGGGCCTGCCATTCTGTTGGACCATAAGAAAGGCTGAGTGCCAAAGAATGGAGGCCTTTGAACTATGGTGCTGGAGAAGACTCCTGCGAGTCCACTGGGCTGCAAGGCGATCAAACCGGTCAGTCCTAGAGGAGATCAACCCTGACTGCTCTTTAGAAGGCCAGATCCTGAAGTTGAAACTCAAGTACTTTGGCCACCTAATGAGAAGGAAGGACTCACTGGAGAAGAGCCTAATGCTGGGAAAGATGGAGGGCAATAGAAGAAGGGGACGACAGAGAAGGAGGTGGCTGGATGGAGTCCCTGAAGCAGGAGGCGTGAGCTTAAATGGACTCCAGAAGATGGTAGAGGACAGGAAGGCCTGGAGGAACGTTGTCCATGGGGTCGCGATGGGTCGGACACAACTTCGCAACTAACAACAACAACATTCTGCTGGGGGGAGGGGGGATATTTGCTTTTGCTTGGGATAACTTTTCCTTTCTGCTTTTCCTCTCCCGCCTCTCTCCACTTGAGAAAGAAATGTCTTCCTTATCAGGGAGACGGTTACGGAGAAATGAAAGCTGGAGAAGACCTTGAGATGCGCGCCAACTGTGCCAGTCACCCACATATCGTTGCCACCCGTGGATTGGCTGGATTTCAAATGGACACTATGACTTTGGTGGGAGGAGGAAGATTGCTAGTTTAACTATACCGTTTAAGCAGGATTTTCCCCAGATCTCACCTTGACTTCCTTACTATCACTGACCCCCTAATAAAAGTTTCCTTTTGAGACAATGCCTGATTCAAGAGTTCTGCTTTCTTGGGTGGTTAGCTGAGGCGGGTCCTTACACCATCATCCCTGTACCAGCTCGTTTCTTCTTTTGTATTTGTGGCAGAAGCTGGTTTGAAAGGATTAGCCAGTGACATCACTGTTGCCTGGGGGGGGATGCCCAGTTGCGGGCTCCTTCCATGTCCCTGGCAGGAGGTGAAGGACGGGAACTCAACCCTGCCCCACCGCACTCTTGGGTCTCAAACGCGGGCTTGCTAACCTCCTGAATGCAGACTTGCTAACCTCGTGCCTAGCATCCCAGCCGCTTGGGCCACCGTGCTTCTTTCCCTGTTTCTTCTGAATGTTCGTCAATTAGCCTCTTCGATAAGTCTTTTTCTGGTGTCACCACAAATTTAGTATCTGCAACCCCCCCCCCCGGAAATTCCGTCCAACATTTTATTCTCAAGCTCTAACTCTTAACCCTAAGCTAAAATGGTCTGCTATTGCCTTTGGGACACCCTCATTACAGAATAACAGAGTTGGAAGGGACCTTGTCGTAGGTCATCTAGTCCAACCCCTTACTCAAGCAAGGAGACCCTACACCATTTCTGACAAGTGGCTGTATCAGTTCATCTTTTTTCTTAGCTATGTCGTAATCCTTAGCTTTATATGGCACTCTTCTTTCTATAAGTCTCTCCTTTGCAAAACAAAACAGAAACAGCCGGAGACGTCGTTTTGCTTGAAATGTTATTTGGTTTTTCTACTTCAATCATCTTATAGATATTATTTATCTTGAATTTGTAACATTATTTTTATTAAAACTGATTCTGTTAATCTCACAGATCTATTAATGCATGTAGTACGTGAATCCAGCCTCCTGATAAATTTCCAGCTTGCTTTAAGGAACGAACCACCATTTATGGCTCGAATACCCAAATTCCTGTATTTCACGGCATTTTTCATAACGATCTTTTTTTTTTTTTTTTTGGAGCATGATCAGTTCCTCCGGAGTCCACGATTCGACGCCGTGAGACCGTGAGGTTTACTTCCACAACGCCACCAATTAAAAGCGCACAGACCACGGGTAGAGAGAGGCATTAAATTTCTGTTCTGGAACATGTGACAGCAAAATATTTATCTAGAAACTGTACGGAAAGAGAATCAATCACTGTTTGTACTTAATGGGTGGCAATGTGCTTGTATTTTTGTGCAAGACCTTCCCGGCCCTGTGCTCTCTTTTAGCAGCTTTATCCATCGGCGCTTCCGCTTCGTTCGCTGGACTATCCCGTTGACCCGAGCTCTGCTTTTCTTCTTTATTTATTTCTGGGGACAAGGCGAGGGCAGAACGTTTTCGATACGAAACAGGTAATTTTTCAGGCGGATCCGATTTGGCTTCTGTGCTGGGCTGTTGCCGAGCGATGTCATCTGCAGAACGGGAAGACGTAAAAGGTTATCGCTAAGCTGGAACACTAAAAGCAGAGAGCAGCAAACGTACGCGCTTATTAGCCGCTATCCAAGCTTTCAGGTCACTGGTAATCCCCGACTTACGACTAGAATTCGGGACCACAACTTCTATTGCTAAGCGAGGCAGTTGTTAAGCGAGCAGTGCCTAATTTTATGACTTCACGGTTGTTAAGGGAATCGCAGGGTTTTTAACCCCACGCGGCATCCCCCACGGACTCTTGCTTTCAACTCTAATCAAAACCCACCTCCTATGCCAGTGAATACGTGCCGGAAAGACCAAATTTTGATGACGTGGCCGTAGTGACGCTGCGGCTATTGTGTGAGGATCACTCGTAACTTTTTCCACTGCCCTCGTAACTTTGAACGGCCACTAAATGAAGATTGTAAGTTGAACTGTCCGTAATCCTGCTAGCAAACTCATCCAGGCTTACTTCGCTCCCCAGAAGGAACTTGGGGATGCCTTGCCCCAGTTATGGGCTAAAGAGAAAGGTTTATTATTATTATTATCATTGTAAGCTGCCCAGAGTTAACCTGGATAAGATGGGTGGCCAATAAATTTTACAAATAAAGACACAAATAAATGTTCCTACTTCCGTCAGGTCACTGTGGGAAGCTCCAATGCGGGGGGAGGGGCAATGGTGCATTGAAACTTGAGGTTCGTATTTGCACAACTGTAAAAGAAGCAGGACCTGACATAAAAGTGGCTGCATTTTATTTTATTTTATTAAATAAAAGTTCTATTGATTTTTTTGCAATAACAATCCTCAGTGCCTGGTGTACAGCGTGTTGTCTTGGTTCAAATTTTTTTTTCCCCGGAAAAAACATACAATCAATAATAGTTAATTAACAATCGATAATAATAAATTTTTATATTTCCATAACTAGGATATCAATTAATGATATATTTCTTCGATCCTCTCTTCTCCCAATAGTATTCTCCTAAAAGTGGCTGTATTTTAACTTCCAGCATCCTTTGCCATAAATCAAAGCCCCTTGGAACGTTTTAATTTTATTCTAGTTTTATTCTAGTCAGGCGGAGGTTAAGACTGGATCTGGCATTTTTATTCCCCTATCGAGTTCTTCCCAAGAACCTGGGACAGGCAGATGTGGATAAATAGGGTTAGAAGATTCGTTGCATTATTATGTATTATTATGTATTATTATTGTTGTTATCATCATCATTATCATCATTATCATCATTATTATTATTATTATTATTATTATTATTATTATTATTATTATTATTATTATTATTATTATTATTATTATTATTATTATTATTATTCATTAAAATAGTATCATTTTACTGGCACAAGCAGGCCCAACCTAAGATGATGACAGCAGCCAACAGGAAATAATAATAATAATAATAATAATAATAATAATAATAATAATAATAATAATAACAACAACAACAACAACAACAACAACAACAACAACAATAATAATAATAATAATAATAATAAAGTTGGAAGGGACCTTGGAGGTCATCTAATCCAACCCCCTGCTCAGGTAAGAAATAATTGTGACAAATTCCAGCCTACAGCCACCCTCTGAGAACCGTGTTTTTTTTTAAATTAATTTTTCTTTTCTCACTTTGAGTTTATGGCGAATGTTGCCCCGTTGGGTTGTTTTTCCCCCCCAAATCTAATGAAGACTACCTGCTCTGCTTCCTGCCACCCAGCTTGACAAGAGAAGTCATAGAACCATAGAACTGTGGAGCTGGAGGGAACCAAAGGGATCATCTAGTCCAGCCCTCTGCAATGTGCAAAAAACAAAACAAAAATTAAACCACACCCCAAAGGCAGCTATCCAGCTGCTTCTTAAAAACTAAAAAAAAAAAAAAAAAGACAGATTGCTGTACACATCTTCAGGAAAAAAATTTCTAATGAAATGAGTGCAGGTCAAGCTCACGGTGTAGTTTGCAAAGGGCGTGGTCCTCAGCTAACGACTACAATTGGGGGCAGAACTTCCGTTGCTAAGCAATAGCAACGGCACTTAGACTTATATAGCGCTTCACAGTGCTTTACAGCCCTCTCTAAGCGGTTTACAGAGTCAGCCTATTGCCCCCCCAACAATCTGGATCCTCATTTGCCCGACTGCGGAAGGATGGAAGGCTGAGTCAACCTGGAGCCGGTCAGGATTGAACTGCTGGCAGTGGGCAGAGTTTGCCTGCAATACTGCACTTTAACGACTGCGCCATCATGGCTTAGATAGCAATAGCACTTAGACTTATATACCGGTGTCTAAGCGGTTTACAGAGTCAGCCAATTGCCCCCCAACAATCTGGGTCCTCATTTTACTGACTTCGGAAGGACGGAAGGCTGAGTCAATCTTGAGCTCCATCAGGATCGAACTCCAGGCTGTGGGCAGAGTTTGCCTGCAATACTGCATTCTCACCACTGCGCCACCACGGCTTTGATAGCAATAGCAACAGCACTTAGACTTATATACTGCTTCACAGTGCTTTACAGCCCTCTCTAAGCAGTTTACAGAGTCAGCTTATTGCCCCCAACAATCGGGGTCCTCATTTTACCGACTTCGGAAGGACGGAAGGCTGAGTTAACCTTGAGCCGATCAGGATCGAACTCCCGGCAGTAGGCAGTGAGCTAGCCTGCAATGCTGCATTGTAACCACGGCGCCACCGGGGCTCCTAAGCAAGTCACGCCAGATTTTATGACTTTGGCCACGGTCGTTCAGCGGATCGCACACTCGTGAAGTGAATCCAGCTTCCCCTGTTGATTTTGCTGGTCCCCCGGGAAGTGGCAATCATGTGATCCCAGGTTGTTGTAACTGTTGTGCCCAAATGTTGAGCAGACGACCGTGGGGGCAGTTATAAGTGGGAAGAGGGGTCCTCAGTCCCTTTTTTTTAAAGCACTGTCCTAACTTCACACGACCGCTAAATGAATGGTTATAAGTTGAGGACTGCACATAGAGCTTTGAACTGTTTTGCAAAAGGGAACAAGAATTAAAACTAAACAACCTCCTTTTTCTATCTGGGTATTTTTATGAGCGTTTTCCTTTTTCTTCTCTTCGCTCTGCTTTGCGGCGGTCTTGGGCTTCTGTCTCAGTCTGGGCGGCCACGGTTCCTCCATCCACGTGTGGCGGATCGCTTCTTCTGGGATCATGCGCAAAGAAGGCTTCCATCTTGGTACAAAGAGAGGATAAACACAGATTAATTTTAGACAAATCATGCACAGGGATGGGATAGGTGGTACCTTAGTAGTAGTAACTGTGAGTAGTAACTCAGGAGTCCTAGTGGACAATCCCTTAAATAGGAGCCAGCCGTGTGCTGCAGCTGCCAAAAAGGCCAACACAGTGCTGGGCTGCATTAACAGAGGGATAGAATCAAGATCACGTGAAGTGTTAATACCGGTTTACAACGCCTTGGTAAGGCCACACTTGGAATACTGCATCCAGTTTTGGTTTAAAATTAGCATAGGAAAATAAAGCAGGATTTAGCATTTTCCTAACAAACCATAGATAATTGACAAAATACGGAATTAAGCTATCCAAAAATGTCTTCCCTACAGTTGTCCATTTGTCTACAGTTACTTTAAAAAGAAAAAAAAAAGCATAGGAAAATAAAGCAGGATTTAGCAAAACAATTAAAAAATAAAATAAAAAATCTCACACAAGGCACTTCTTGAGGAAATCCAGAAAGGTGCCGTCGTGCATTTTCAACACGGTGTTGAGATCTTTGGAATTTGGATTCCTTATTTTCCCTCTGCTGTTCGTGACGGTTTTCGGAACGCCGTTGGAATCTATAAAAGAGGGAAACAGATTTTTAACAGCCGTGCGTACATTTGCACCCCAGCGGAGAGTGTGAAGCTGAGAGACCTTTGCAAAAGTTGTCGGTCTACGGAGAAGAAACTACACATTATCCGGAGAGAACAAAATGTGGCACCCTTGAGCATCATTTGTTTGCTTGAAAATGTTTCCAGAGCTGGAAGTTTAATCTGATGGCCGGGCAGTCAAGTAGGAATTCTTAATTATAAAATTAATTTGCTATAGGCATAGGAGTGGGTGCCCATTTTTATTCAGGGCATGCCACATTCAAAAGGGGCTTCAGATTTTCCTAAAGTGCGCGCGCACGCACACACACACAAATATCCCAGGTGGCAACATCCACCCATCTTTTTCTGCCTTAGGTACAAAGCAAGCCTTTCTGACTGTTGCCAGCTCAAGCAATGTTGTTCAAGCACATCTGTGGCACTTCACTGCGTGACAGCGATGTGTAAACGGGTAGGATCCAAGGCTGCCCCTTTGTGTAAAATAGCAGTAGCACTTAAGACTTATATACTGCTCCACAGTGCTTTACAGTGCTCTCTGGGTGGTTTACAATGTCGGCCCCTAACAATCTGGGCCCTCATTTTGCTGACCTCAGAAGGACTCAGAAGGCTGAGTCAACCTTGAGCTGGTCAGAATCGAACTCCATGCTGTGGGCAGAGTTTGCCTGCAATACTTCATTCTAACCACTGCGCCACCATGGCTCTTGACAAGATGAAGGGGGAGGGGTGTACTTCATCCTCCTATTAAATATTACCTGATAAATACCTAAATCAGAGCCACATTCTCCCGGCATAAAGCAGTCCTCAGAACAGAGACTTTTTCATCGTAATTATAGCCATGAAGTGAATCATTCAGTAATGATCAATGCTTACCAAAGAATGTTCGTTTTCTTGATGCCGTTTGAATGAAATCAGATGGTGGAAGTCCTAAGATCTTTAACATGAAAGAAAAACCAGAGAGATTGTATTCCATATTCCATCCCATCCCATTGTATCCTATCCTATCCTATCCTATCCTATCCTATCCTATCCTATTCTCTATTCTATTCTATTCTCTATTCTATTCTGTTCTGTTCTTGTGTCTATTCTATTCTATTCTATTCTGTTCTGTTCTGTTCTATTCTGTTCTTGTGTCTTATTCTATTCTATTCTATTCTATTCTATTCTATTCTATTCTATTCTATTCTATTCTATTCTATTCTATTCTATGCGCAAAACTGCACATCTCAGTTTAGATGAGGGGCGGTTAAAAGGGAACAAATTTCCAAAATGGCTTCCTTAGCGACCTAACAGAAGGTACCTCCATGATGCAGGCAAGCTGTTCCACTTCATTTTCCCCTGGGAAAAGTGGGTACCCCATGTAGAGCTCAACCATGATGCAGCCCAAGCTCCACATATCAATGGAGGTCGTGTACGGGTGGCCCAGAATGACTTCTGGAGAACGATAAAACCGACTTTGGACGTAAGTGTACACTAAAGCGAACGAGAAAGGGAGAACGGACATCAAAGGGAAAAATTGTGAGGGAGGGTAGCTCAGTCACCACCAAAAATGACTTCCCACCCCCAGCATTTCTCTGATTTGCTCAGCCACCTGATATTCTTTACTCAGTAAGTCACCCTCCCATTGTGCCAATAGATCTAATGTTGTTCTGCTTGTTGTTTCAAAGCAGTTGTTTACATGGCTTATTCCTGCAATATGAACCTCCACCCCAGTCTGTACCTCTGTCTAGACTGGTTCCCAGTCCTCCTCCTTTGCTTTGGAGGACGCTTGCCAAAGATCTCTGATCTTGTTAGAAGTAGCCAATCCTTCCTATGAGCCCCAAATTGGGGTTCTAAGCCAGGGGGCCGCAACCCACGGCCCACCTCTGGGCCTTGAGCCTCAGAAATCGCAGCTTGTATAATGTGAGATGAATGATGCAATGCTAGTAATGACTCAGCATGTGTGTGTATCCCTTTAAGAGCTTGAGTATAAAAGGGAAGGCTTTGCTGCTGTATTTGCTCTCTCGTCCGTTCCCTGCTGTAATTGCTGTATATTGGAGTTTGCTGTTTCACCACGTGTATGTATCTTGTTTCTAGTGTATATCTGCAGATAGTGTGTAATATAAACCACATTTAAATACAAACCACTGTGTACGGTATTTACTCCTGGGTTACCTCAGCGCAATAAGACTGTGCATGCTCTGACATGAGTGCACGTGCGTGCGTGCATCCCCGCTTGCACGAACGGCAGGCGAGCGTGTGCGTGCACATGCCATTTGTGTGAGCAACGGGCAGGGGTGTTCATTGCTCATGCAAATGGAGCTGTGCGCGTGCTTACCCACATTTGCCGGAACCATCCCCTTCTTCCCCATTGATCCGTAAAGCTGAAAAGATTGGGGAACTCTGATCTAAGCCACAGCCTCTGTAGCAGGCAGAGCTGGGGGTGGAGTTAAGTAGGTCATCAACTTAGAATCTTTACGTTGCCGCAAATGGTCTTGAATTCCATTGACCCTTATCTGGCAACAATTTAGTAGTGAACTTTAGTTGACTAGATTCTTGTGTGTAGGCTTGAGCAATACGTCTTCTGAAATGCAACTGACTAAATTTAATGTCCAGCACAACGGATCAGGACCATGCGTTAAGTTGCAGTTCAGAGGATTTATTGCTCAAGCCGATTCACAAGAATCTCGTCAACTAAAGTTCACTACTAAATTGGCGCTAGGTAAGAGTTAACAGAATTCCAAAGGCGATGGGCTTGGACCATTTGTGGCAACGTAATGACTCTAGGCTAATGACGCACTTAAGTCTGCCCCCTAGTTCTGCCTGCTCTTCTCCTGCATTGTCTTTCTGGGTGAAAGAACTGAAGGGAGCTTTCAAATACCCCACCAGTACTATATCCAATTGGGTTTCAGAAGCCCTGTCCTGCAGAAACAGCCTGATAAGGAGAACGTCCATGTGAAAGGAGATCCTTGTCCAAGCTCCATCCCAGGACACACGTCTGAACAGAGACAACTCAGAAGCTGATCACAAGAGTCCTTTGATTAAGGATCCACAAGCACTCAGTCCCAAAGTATCTATCTGAACGCAGCTTTGCTCTGAGAAGAGCTGCTAAGATTTAGGTAGGATCTAGGATGCTCATTGACATCTATAGAATAATAAAATTCAATTCAAAGTATGCCGAATCAAGAAAGAGAATTGTTATCTACTTCACCCTGCAGACCTCTTTGATGCTCGTAGCAGCTCGATCCAAAATCAATCACTTTAAATAAAATTTGTCCAGCGGAAGATTGGCTTATTAATATGTTCTCCTAAGGAATTAAAAATAAATCAATAAGTCCAGGGGAGAAAAACATCAGTACATTTCATCTATCAGGTTAGCAAGCTGTTGACATCTTCATTTTTTTCCCTACTCGGGTCACTAAACTGTAATTGGGAGCAGGATCCATATGACAGTCGGAGACCCAGCGCTTCCTGGCTGATGGTCATACTGTCAACGCTGCTAACATCGGATGTTCTTGCTTTGACAACATACGGAAATGCCGCCATTTTCCTTCTTATGTTTTACTCTTAGAATTAAGAGGTAGAATTAGATGATACTGGGGGGGAGGAGGAGGAATGTGCATGGGAGTTTAGATAGACATAACAATATTGTAACTAGAGTGAGAACCAAGGTTTTTTGAAATAAGAGATGATAAGAATTGGCGGGTTGGAGAACTGGAAGGAAGGCCTGCATTTCAAACTAATTGGAGAACGTGATTTACGACTGTTAACTAGAGGAGGGAATTGTGCTTTGATACTATGTGCTCAGGGGAGGGGAATTCAGATTTTGGCTTTGCCTATGTATGTGCCGAAGCTATGCTACTCGAATAAAGATTCTTTAAGGTAAACAATGCCTCGAAGTTCTTTGAAGAGTTTCATCTGTCGGAACCATGACACATATAGTATTAACCTTGCGAACTCTAAAGCTTCCTCCTTCTGTTATGCATTCAAGATGGACAGTAATTAATATTTATATGTTACTTTTATGTAAGGGTGTAGGTCTATACATATGTTGTATAGAGTATGTTTAAATGTGTGTTATGTATGTCTACACTATGAGAGCAAGCAACTAAATTTCATTTTTAATGTGTGCCGTTGTGCCCACACACACACATATATGTCTCTGGGTACTGGAGCCCCCAGCCCCCTTTTTGGTTGTTGTTAATCTTGGTGTCAATCTACGCTCATTGGGGTGATTGCTGGTGGGAAAGTGTTTCGGTCTTTTTGTTCCCTTTTGGCTTGTTGATTGTCTTTTGCACAGTATGTAGACGTTGTTTACATCTGTGTGTCTGTTGATGACCAATTTCTCAGTGTGCTGGGCTTCCAGGAATTCCCTGGCGTTTTAAACTAAAATGCGTACGTACTAAATATTAAATTCCTAAGCAGTTGTGTGTATGTACACTGCCTTTCTAGGGTCAAAGGCTGATAAGCTACAATAGAAAAATCTAGGGCATAGGACAACATAAAGGATATTTTAAAAAGAAAAAAAATGAATTGTGCAGTATATTAGTTAAGGGAGCTATTTCTCGCGTAAAGCGATGGAGACTCAGACAAGGGGCAGACAATTTTGTAAACTGTGGGGTCCTTGGTGCTCTCTGAACTTGGTAGTTTCCTACAGATCTTTCATGATCAAACTAGGTAAAACATCAGTGCGTTTTGTAAACTCTACAGCACAACGGAAATAACACATATGTAGGATCAGCACTAGAAAGAGCTTTAAGTTCATTGTGCATATCCAGAGCACTGACAATGTCTAACGAAAGTAGAGTCCCGATCTGTTCTTACACCAAAACATTTTAAATTTCCAAACATAGTAAAATTATTGAAAACTTCGCCAGTACTGAAAGGATGGTACTTACGGGCTTCAGATCGCAGTGGATAATTTTTTCTGTATATAAAAGTTGCAAACACCTTAAGATGCAGTGGGTGAAACGACGGATCAAACCCAAGGTGAAACCTTGGAAATTATTTTTCTTGATTAATTCATATAAATTTAAACTGCGGGAGGAGAAACAGCGTTTTAACAACACAAACACAACGGCACTAAAAACAGCTGAAAGGCGACTCTTTGACATTTTTAAAGCTGTGATTCAGTTCAAAGTCTCTGAGATCGTTCTAGCTATCAAACCGAATCCAGGGTTTTTGCAGGCATTCCGAATAATTTGGGGATTCAACGGACTACCTGGTTCTGCAGAGATTCAAATATTTCTGCAGCTTTCCTCCCCAATGAGAATGTTATGAACGTGGCAGCTCTTTATAGTAAGATCAGGACCACCAGGGAGTTTTATCCCCTCCGCAAACATCGCCTGTCAGCCCCAAGGGTCTGCTATTGTACTCTCTACGTCTTGCTCTCTTACCTGAATCTGTTTAGGCAGGTCTACTTGTAATGCAAAAAGGAAAAAAACAGATTCACTAGGCTGCACTTGCTTGTATCTGGACTGCTTTTATGTGTATGATACTTTCCCCAAATCCACAGCGTTTGAAACTTAATTCTTTTTTAGCTTTCAATCTATTGATAAGACCTCAAGTATCCTCCCTCTTAAAGTTGTGTCTAGTTTGCAGCTTTTTCAGCCTTCCATTCCATTCCCTTTTCTTTCTCTCGCTTTCTATCCTCCTCCTCCTCCTCCTCCTCCTCCTCCTTCATCATTATTTTTTACCGCTACTTCATTGTCTCTGTCTTGCCGTGTATTCAATATGGGACAATTCCTCATCGTTTAAGTAGATCTGAGAAAGTGTACTTCTGAGCTAACCATTATATGTAATAAGTTACGTTATAGATCAGCCGCCCCCGATCTTTTGGGCACCAGGGACCGGTTCCGTGGAGAGAAGTTATTCTACGGACCGGAGGGGGGGGGAGGTTTTGGGGACCCCCATTATAGATGACGGTTAATTATTCATCATGTCTTAATTCAAGTCCGCAGGACATGCAGACTTTTCTCAGTTATACCAAGAGCGCCTAAAAAAGTATTGTTTCCAGAAAAGATTAACCCTGCCAGTGACCCGTAGAAAAAAAAAAAAAAGACTTCGTGCTCAGAAATATTAATAGTTGGAGGAGGATGGAGCCCTGGGTCTCTGGCAAAAGATATACACATTACACACATCCAAGATGATCTGAGGTTGCCAAGAGTTTTTGGAAAATATGAATCAGGGTCATGGTGTAACAGATTAGCTTTCCCAAATTGCCTTGCTGCTGGGTCAACTGGTTTTAGATTTAGACTTAAATTTATTTACGTCACTTATGTTATTGACCAACATTTGCGTTCAGTACTAAAACCGAAGCCACCTCATTTATGGCTACTGATGCAATCCTACCTGTTAGGATGAAGGACTGCTAAGGCTGAGAGGATAATATCCAGCAAATTCACATTTAATCGCTCTATAAAAGTATTACTGGAGATGCAGAACAGGGCCTTACCCTAGTAATTCAAAGGAGATGCAGAAATGATTACGGAAGCAAAAATACTCTTTCATGTGGACGACGTTATACGTATTATCCTGGTCCTTTTGCCGCAGGGAATTTAAGATGCCCACCTCAACCAAAGCCTGATTGTAGAATCTGGATTAAAGAAAGGAAAATGGCACAAACTGTGATTTTGAGCTGGGCCACGGTCCCTAATGACACTCGTAACCTAGCTAACATACAGGCGGTCCTTGACTTTAAACACTAAACCAGGGGCCTTCAAACTTGGCCCTTTTATGACTTGTGGACTTCAACTCCCAGAATTCCTCAGCATTTTTGGCTGCCGCCGCACACAGCTGGCTCATGTTTAAGTGATCGTCCACTAGCTAGGACTCCGAGGTCCATCTCGCATTTACTTATCCACTTAACAACTGCAATGTTTCCCTTGATAATCGTGCCCCCCAAAAGTTATAAAATCATGCATGACTGATTTAATAACGGCCTTGCTTAGCAATGAAAAGCCCCAATTGTGTTTATAAGCTGAGGACTAGTCATAATGCAAAGCACTAATGTCAGCAGACCTACCTAACTTGGCCTTTCTAACCATAATGCTAGTCGCCACTTGTGTCCTCAATTGCTTTTTGTTTCTGTTCCATAATCTTCTCTTTTTAAGATTAACTGTCAATGCTGCTAACATCGGATGTTCTTGCTTTGACCACATATGGAGATGCAGCCTTTTCCTTTCTTATGCTTTACTCTTAGAATTAGATGATACTGGGGGAGGAGGAGGAATGTGACGGGAGTTAGTTAGACATAACAATATTGTAATAGTGTGTGAACTCAGGACTTTTGGAATAAGAGATGATAAGAAATGGCGGGATGGAATAATGGAAGGAAAGTCTGCATTTCAAGCTAATTGGAGAATGTGATTTATGATTGTAAATTAGAGGAGGGAATTGTGCTTTGATACTATGTGTTCAGGGGAGGGGAATTCAGAATTTGGCTTCAACTATGTTAGTGCCGAAGTTATGCTCCTCCAATAAAGATCCTTTAAGGTAAATAATGCCTCGAAGTTCTTTGAAGAGTTTCATCTGTCGGAACCATGACATTAACATTTTCCTCTGTAATGTACAAGCTAAAGCTGAAAGCATTTATCAAGATTTAAACACACACACAAACAAATATGTTTGGCAGAAACCTATAGCAACAAATTGCGTAACTGGTTTTTCTCGGTTCGTTTGCTGCCGTTTTTTTTTTTCCTTTAATCTTCTGGTTATAAACGAACGCTCGCACCAAAGATAATAAATCGTAACGAAACATTCGGAAAATAGCCCACAAGCTCGGAGAACGAACCGTCACCCTCATAATAAACCATAATTAAGCGAAAACAAATTAGGAATCGATCCTCTGTTCAACTAGTTACCAGTTACCAGGTTATTTTTATTCATAAAAATGTAAAACAAAACCAAAAGACCCCAGACAATCGTACCTCTTTTTGTTCCTTATTATTTTCACCGCTACTTTTTCACCGGTTTTGTGGTCCAAACACTTCACAACGTGGCCAAAGGATCCTTTCCCAATTACAGCCAGGATTTCGTATCTATATGCAATATGGTCACTTAGTACCTACACAGAGTGATAACAACGTACAAAGTAAAAATAGCACATGTTCTGCTCTTTCTCAGGTCCTATTCACAAAACAAGCACAAAGCAAAAAAGTACACTGTCGTTCTATGTCCCATGGATAGAACACCCTCAACTTCTAGAGGCAAGCCGTTCCACGGGTTAATCTTTCTCATTCTCAGGAAATTTCTCCTTGGTTCCAGGTTGCTTCTCTCCTTGATTAGTTTCCATCCGTTGCTTCATGCCCGGCCTTCAGGCGCTTTGGAGAAGAGGTTGACCCCCTCTTCTTTGTGACAGCCCCTCAAATAGAGTGATACCTTGGTACTCAACTGTTTTGAAACTCATCGAATTTGCTACTCAACGCATTTTGACACGAAAAAAACTCATCGTTTGTTTGCTACTCAACGCACAAGCTAGAACATGTCGGTGTCGGCTGCCTTGTGACTCACTACATTATTCCTTGTGGGAAAAATTTGTTTGATACTCATGATACTCATCCTGCTCCCGGAGTCAACTATTGTTGAGTACCGAGATACCACTGTATTGGAACACAGCTATCATGTCACCCCTAGTTCTTTTCCTGGTTAGGCTAGACATACCCAGTTCCTGTGAGACATAAGAACACACAGGCCATCTTGGGCATCTCCTACCCCATGACAAATCTAGACAGCATACTAAAAAGCAGAGACATCACCCTGCCAACAAAAGTATGTATAGTCAAGGCCATGGTTTTCCCAGTTGCAATGTATGGCTGTGAAAGTTGGACCATCAGAAAGGCTGAGCGCCAAAGAATTGAGGCCTTTGAACTATGGTGCTGGAGAAGACTCCTGCGAGTCCCCTGGACTGCAAGGTGATCAAACCGGTCAGTCCTAGAGGAGATCAACTGACTGCTCTTTAGAAGGCCAGATCCTGAAGTTGAAACTCAAATACTTTGGCCACCTAATGAGAAGGAAAGACTCACTGGAGAAGAGCCTGATGCTGGGAAAGATTGAGGGCAAGAGAAGAAGGGGACGACAGAGAATGAGGTGGCTGGATGGAGTCACTGAAGCAGGAGGCGTGAGCTTAAATGGACTCCAGTAGATGGTAGAGGACAGGAAGGCCTGGAGGAACGTTGTCCATGGGGTCGCGATGGGTCGGACACGACTTCGCAACTAACAACAACAACAACAACCCCATTCCAGCTGCATAGATTTTTGCCCTGTGCTTGTTCTGCCATGATCTGGATGCCAAGATCTGCCGCCATGTCAGTCTCTTACCTTTTTATAGGAACCATGGTCGTCATCGTAGGTGCTGCTGTTCTCTGCATCAATGTAGCCCTCAATCTTTTTTGCACCCAGGCCAAGAAACCACAGCTCTTTATAGTCCTTGATTTCTCGCTGTTCATGCTGGGTTAGTTGGCTCCTAAAGTGTTTCAAGGCTTCTGGTTTGGGAAGGAAGTCAAAGGGATATTTAAAAAGCGGAAGATATGAAAGTACTTTAGAAGGCGCCATTGGCAGAGTGGGGTTGAATCACTCTTAGGTTTGGGAGGCTTCCTCCTGCCTGCCGAGGTCGCCGAGTCATTGATCGAAGATTCCAACATTTATCTTGGCAACCCTGGACTTCCCCAATTAATCTTTGTCCCCAGATATGCATAAGAACACATTCTACTAATTTGGTTCTCCGCTTGAATAAAATGAGGATGCTGAGAGTGTAGGAACCATGGCCCTCCATCTTCATGGTCATGGGGCATCTGCTGCTTGACCTTTGCAGAGGTTTAAAGTTGTTGGTTCTAACCTTCAGGATTTAAAGTTTTTGGTTTTAGGTCAGTGATGGCGAACTTATGGCACATGTGCCAGAGGGGGCACTCAGAGCCCTCTCTGTGGGCACGCGCACCTCACTCTTTGGCTAAGTTCTCACAGGAAAAAGCCATTTCTCAAGCCCCTTCCTAGCCAAAACAAGCCTCCGGAGCGAGCGCACTGTTTTCAGCTTTGAATTATATCAAATCTGGCACCAGAAACAGACTAACAGATGACCTGAGTGCTGCATGTGTTGCTCTCAAACTTACAAAGTATGAGCCAAGGTTAGACAAATTATCAGCATGCATACAACAGCAAAAATCACATTAATTGTTCAACTTTTACCTTTCAATAAAAAGTTGTTTGCATCATTGAAAGCTTTGTTATTGTGTTTTTCTTGTAAGACAAAAGGTGTTAATGTATGAGTTGTTTTTTTTCTAAACTAAAACCTCAGCATTCAGGTTAAATTGCCGTGTTGGCACTTTGCGACAAACAAGTAGGTTTTGGGTTGCAGTTTGGGCACTCGGTCTCTAAAAGGTTCGCCATCACTGTTTTAGGTCCTACGTACTTTGCTTATCAAAAGTTCGGTTTCTCGGCTTAGGTTTCTAAACATTAAAATCTTTACATTAAAAAAAGATTTGAGTGTCTACGGAGATTCTCCATCATCCAAATCCTGGTGGTCCCAAAGGTGCATTTTTTCAGGAGGCAACTGGACTTTCTTGTTTTTTCTTTGAAGACGTTTCGCTTCTCATCCCAGAAGCTTCTTCGGATTAAGTCCAGATTAAGCTCAATGCACGATCTTCACACTCAACTTTTCTTCAGAGCTGAAGAAGCTTCTGGGATGAGAAGCGAAATGTCTTCAAAGGAAAAACAAGAAAGTCCAGTTGCCTCGTGAAAAAAAGCACCTTCGGGACATCCGTCATTGAGGCCCTAAAAAAAACTTTTTTAAAAAAATATATTTTATTATTTTTTTACAATAACAATCTCTAGTGCTTTTGTGAACAGTGTGTTGTCTGGGTTCATCTACTTAAAACAATCAATGACAATTAATTTCTACAATTAATCAATATGTTGGCTGGTAATATATTTCTTGATCCTCTTTTCCTTCCGGTAATATTCTCCTTTGGTCTACATTAAACAAATATAATTCTTAATATTTTCAGTACATACCAAGTTGAATATAAACATTTTGTTGCATTTATGCATATAATAATAACATCAACATATAACAGGTTTTCTAATCGGCTTATGTTTCCATTATATTTATAAAAGCCATCTTATTAAGTCATTATATGTCCTGTTTTTCAAGATTCTTATTGAGGCTTAGTTTCCCCTCAGTATTCAGATTACTCTTATCAGGCATACTTTTCTTAAAATTCATTAGCTTTAAATATCCAGACTTTTCATTGAAATACACCATCTCAACGTTTTAACGTTTCATATATTCTAAAAAATATTATACTACTTAATATATCTTCTTCCTCTTACTACAGGGCCCCTTTACAAGCTTTATCTAGTCTTTTGGCCATATTCCAACAATATTTCATCTTATAATGCACCATCTAATAATCTTGCTCTACAGGTCCTAAAGAAACTTAAAGAAGCTTGAAAGATGAGTAGGAGAAGTCAAAGAAACATTCAACTAGGCTTTTTAGGAAAGAAGACATACAGTAATTCCCCTCTTCAGCCAGATGCTTTTAAATGATAATTTTAAATGATGTTTTGTTTTCCACGACGTTATCACCACCTTGTTTGGAGGGGAAAGTGATACTATATAGAGATTTATGCTAGGATTGTACCTGCTGAAGTTAGTGGGAACTTGAGGTTGTGACTCTTCTCGGCGTCTCCAGATTTACTGCTTAGCCCTCTGGGGATGTTTTCAGAGAGGGTGGATGGCAACGGCTGGACTTGAGATCGTTTATCCTGCAAAGTTGCAAGAGTTTTGTTTCGTTTTTCTTAAAGCAACTTTATGATTTCTGTGATTTATTAACTTCTCTGCCAGGCTCAAAAACCAACTTTCAGGGGGTTTAACACGGTAAAAAAAAATATCACCAGGATAAAAAAAAAACAGAGCCTCAAAATAAATAAGGGCGCGTTGCTGGTTTTTGCAAAATTCACGTTGTACAAGAATCAGGAATTAAATTTTGCAGTTTTGGAGTTTACCCCGCTTCTCCTTCACCCTCCCAATGGCACTTTCTTAGGTCTTCTAAATCAGGGGTCCCCAACCCCCAGTCTGTGGATCGCCACCGGTCCACAGCATGCCAGCAAGCGGGCCGCACAAACAAGCAAAGCTCCATCCTCGGGATGCAGGCAGTATTCAAAAGCACACCCCCTCTGGTCCACGGAAAAACCTTTCTCCATGGCAACGGGCCCTGGTGCACCAAAAGGTTGGGGAGCTCTGTTCTAAGTGGCCCAGAAGAGACCTGATTTCTGTGGTTTCTAGAGCCTCCCAATGCAGCCCTTTTCTCCTGCTGGGCCAGGTTGTTTTCTGTAACAAAGCCAACCAAGAATCGGGTTCATTATTACAAATACAAATGGAGTGGTGACATGTGTGTGTGTGTGGGGAGGGGACACAGGCTTTCACGCTGGGAATCAGGTTGGCTCAACTTCCTTTCTCACACCACAACCTGTCCCTTTGATGATGGTGGCGATGTTATCCATTCAGTTGTGTCTGACTGTTGATGAGTCTGTGGGCCAGGTCTCTCTACGTCTTCCGCTCTTGCACTACTCCTTTGAGTCATTCTAAGCTCTGGCTGTCAGCTTTGAGGGTGTCAGCCACCATGTTTTTTGACAGCCTGTTTTCCTTTTACCACTAACTCTTCCAAACACAATTGCTTTCTCCAGGGAACTCCACCACATGACATGGTCAAAATATTGTCCCTTTGGACGTTGTCCCTTTAGACAATTTCCTCTTACTAGGTCATCAATCACAAGTCCCTTAGACAAGAGATCTCAGGGCAGCCCACCTTGAATTCCGTTGACTCTTATCTACCACCAATTTGCTTTGACCGTTAGTAGGTCAGATTCTTGTAGAGAAGGGGTCCCAAACCTGTGGGCCGTGGCCTACTGCTGGGCTGTAGAACAGGCTGGCCAGGGCCAAGTGCTCAGCTCCACTTACGCTAGCGCCGCTGCTATGGCGAAAATGGGACACCGCGTGGTGAAAATGGAGCACCGCTGTCATGGCAAAAATGGAGTGGTGTGGCAAAAACAGGGTGCCACATGGCAAAAACAGGGCACTGCTGCCGTGGCAAAATTGGGGCACTGCGCAGCAAAAACGGAGCACCGCTGCCGTGGCAAAAACGGAGCTCCGCGCAGCGAAAACGGGGTGGTGCTGAGGGTCACGCAGGCGCTAGCGCCGCCCCGTTTGCGTCACGTGTGCTCGCGGCCCCGTTTATGTGTGCGCTCGTGTGTGTGCATAAAATGCTTCCCCCTCCCGTTCCCTCCGGCCGGCCAACCGAGAAAGGTGGGAGACTTCTATTGTAGAGAGCGTTAGCATACAATAAACCTGTATCCCTTTCCACTGCCTGGACTGCTGATTTCCCGCTCTTGACATTTCTGTTTCCCCCGTGGAGGAAACTTACCGGATGCAGAGTCGTGACGGGCTGCAAGTTCTTAGCGGCTATTTGGGGGAAAAGAGCATCTAGCTGGGGGGGCTTCAAAGCAGTGGTCACCAAACTTGGTTTTGGGCAGTCCAAGTGAGGGAGGGCCTTGATGTTGCTGTTTAATTTCTGAGGAGGAAACACAGAGTTCAGAGAGCAGTCAGCTTTCCTAGTGTATTATATGCATGTTTTTGTGGAAGGATAATCATTAGAAAACCAAGGACACCAGCCACTTTTCTACGGTCCCAGCAGCTGGCCATCTCTTTGGACTCCTACGCAGATAGTCCTTGACTTACAACCGTTTGTTTAGTGACTGTTTGAAGTTACAACGGCACTGGAAAAGTTTTTCACACTTATGACCGTTGCTGCGTGATCCAAATTAGGACGCTTGGCAACTGACTCATATTTATGACCTTTGCTGTGTCCCCTAGGGTCACGTGATTCCCCTTTGGCAACCTCCTGACAAGCAAAGTCAATGCAGGAAGCCAGATTCATTTAACAACCGTGTTAGTAACTTAACGACGGCAGTGTTTCACTTAGCAACCGGGACAAGAAAGGTCGTAAGGTGGGGCAAAATTCACGTAACAAATGTTTCGCTTAACAACGGAAATTCTGGGCTCCGTTGAGGTTGTAAGTTGAGGACTACCTGGAAATGGCCACTTAAGGCTGGAGGCGGAAGGCAAGCGAGGGACACCTATCCCGCACATCCAAACGGCCCTTCGTCTCCTTGGGATTTCCCACAAGGTTGAGAAAACCCATCCTGCTTTATCGGTGGGACGGGCAGCGTAGGAATTCTGGGAGTTGAAGTCCACACAGCTGAAAGTGGCCGAGGTTGAGAAAACTACTGCTTCAAAGCACGGGGTCTCCAAACTTGGCCAGATGTTGGCTGGGGAATTCTGGGAGTTGGAAGTCCACAAGTCTTAAAGTGGCCGAGTCTGGAGATCTCTGCTTTAAACAGTCAATTCAGATGGTCTTCACTGGAAGATCATCCATCACGGGTGTCTTCTGTTACTGACATTCCTGGGCGAATACCTGTCGGAAAACTTTGTTGGCTCCACGGCGGACGCTCTCTTGGGATGGCAGCTGAGGCCGAGATAGCGCTTCTACCTGGGAAGACTGGAGAAGAATAGCAAAATCAGCGTGGAAAACGACGCCCTCGTGACGTTGATGCTCAGTACAGTTATGCTAATCAGATGTCCCTAAATTAGCAATAGGGTATTTTGTCTTTAAGGATTCCTTATTATTCCTAATAAGTCCAATTCAAAATTTCTAGCGCTAGAGCCTCGACGTAGGCATGAACAGAGGCATCGGAATTAATATCCCGACGGTAGATTGGATGGTTGCGGCTTGAAGGCACCAACGGAAGGAACCAACGAACGATGTCGCATCAAAATTTGCAAAACAAGAAAAAGGAAACAGGGAAAGTTATCTCAGGCCCAAAATTATTCTGGAAGAGGCTCACCGGGAGGCTTGCTGGGTTCCACCTGCAAAGGACATAAGCAAATAGCGGGAGAATTGTACCCCAAATCCATTACAGGCAGTCCTGCACTTACAAAGTTCATTTAATGACTGTTCAACATTACAACGGGACTGAAAAAAGTAATTTATGATCATTTTTCACGCTTAACAGCATCCCCCAAGGTCACGTGATCAAAATTCGGCCGCTTGGCAACTGACTCGTACTTGTGACTGTTGTAGCATCCCAGGATCACGTGATCCCCTTTTGCGACATTCTGACAAGCAAAGAGTCAATGGGAAAGCCAGATTCACTTAATCGTGTTGCTAAGTTAACAACTGCAGTGATTCACTTGCCACACCTGTGGCAAGAAATGGGGCAAAGCTCACTTTAAAAATGTCTCACTTAGCGACAAAAATTTGGGGGTCACAACTGTGGTGGTAATTGTGAGGACTGCCTGTATAGAGAGTTGGTTGGTCTTTGGTTTTATAATAGGGAAATTCAGATCTTCTTTGGACTCAGTTTGAAAGTTTTTGTGTGAGACCCTCAAAATCCTGGCAAGGACTCCTTTCTTTCTTTGTTTACGGATCACTACCATTTAACGTTGCAAGATTCATATTCATGTGAATATAAATTTAGAGGTGGACCTTCCTTCCTTTTAGCCATGAAAAATGTATATGATGGGAGAGTCCAAGTGAATTTACTTAACAACTATCCCACTTAGCAATAGAAATTTGGGGTTCAAAAAATGTTGTACACATTTTCTATGAGGTTAGAACCTAATTTTAGCATCAAACGACAGCACGTTCTTAATTCCACGGTTCGCTAAAACGCAATATTCAAATTCATGATTCCAAAAAGCCTGTAAGATAGATAAATTAGTGAATTTCAGATGTTTCCTTCGGTTTCTTTTAACAAGGGATTACTGCTTTAGGAGCAAGATCTACTGATTCTTCCAAACCTCTCATACATGTGGGCTTCAGCGGTACAACAGGACAATCCAAAAAGGAAACTGAATAAAGTTCCAAGAAGCAGGTAAATTGAATCCTGCCTTCAGTTCTACAAGTGAATTAAAAATTGGCAGATCAGGACCACGTTGATTCAAAGTGATTTTTGAGCCTAACCTTCCAACAAAGCCAGATTAATCGCCTATGTTTCACTTGGATTCTCCCATAAATGTACATTTTTCATGGCTAAAAGGAAGAAAGGTCCACCTCTAAATTTATATTCTCCCTATGAATCTTGCAACGTTAAATGGTAGTGATCCATAAACAAAGAAAGAATGGAGTCCTGGACGTGATTTGGAGGGTCTTGCATAAAAGCTTTCAAACAGAGTCCAAAGGAGATCTGAATTTTCCTAACCCTAACCCATACCACCACAATTGACCCCAAATTTTTTGTTGCTAAGTGAGACATTTTTAAAATGAGTTTTGCCCCATTTCTTGCTAGAGTTGTTAACTGGATCACTGCAGTTGTTAACTGAGCAACACAATTGTTAAGTGACTCTGTCTTCCCCCTTGAATTCGCTTGTCAGAAGGCAGCGAAAAGGGGATTACGTGACCCCGGGGACGCTGCAACCGTCATAACTACGAGTCAGTTGCCAAGCGTCTGGATTTTGATCACGTGACCCTGGGGATGCGGCAACGGTCGTGTGAAAAACGGTGGTTAAATCGTTTTTTTTTTCAGTGCCGCTGTCATTTCAAATGAACGGTTGCAAGTTGTATCTAGACAAAGCTCATTTTTATATGCAGAAGAGAGGATCTTTTATTGGCATTGATGGAGAATTCTCTAAACTGAAATATTGTACGTGGGGAGAAAAGGAAAACCGCCACGTGAAAACGGCCAGTTTGGTGAACATTTCTCACTTAAACGAACGGGAGGGTCAGTTTAATCTGAATTTAGCACCGATCTCACCTTAGAATGTGACAGTCCTATGTGTCCTTTCTTGAACCTGTGAGTTAGAGATGTATTTTCTTGGGAAATTAAAGTTGGCACCTCCCTCAGCCTCGGGACCAAGGTTTTAGGCTCCGGCAGAGACTGCAACGATAAACCAAATGTTTTTCAATCTTTAAACCTGTTTTGACAGACTTTCTCGGCTTTTGGCTGAAGTGGGACACTTCAACTTCACGAGTGCTATTACTTCTAACGTATGTGTTTTAGTTAATACATTCTAAGTAACTCTTGTTAATATCACATGAACACTGTGGAGATTCTCAGTCCTCCAGGTCCTGGTTGTCCCAAAGGTGCTTTTTTTCCACGAGGCAACTGGACTTTCTTGTTTTTTCTTTGAGGACGTTTCGCTTCTCACCCAAGAAGCTTCTTCGGCTCTGACTGGATGGTGGGGAATGGAAGGATTTATATTCCTTGCAGACAGCTGTTCATTTGCATTCTTAATTTAGAGAGTGCTTGGGACCATTTAGAGGCTTACCTGTGTCCTCAGGGTCACCTGAGTAGGTGTGCAAATGGGTGTGGAGCCTTCTTGGAACTGCTGAAAGGACTGTGTTGTAGACTGGAGATAGATTGTGTCATATCCCACCCCCTGTTGAGAGAGGGCTGTTCAGTTACGACATTCTCTGTCTCCAGTATCCAACACAGTCCTTTCCACAGTTCCAAGAAGGCTCCACACCCATTTGTACCACCCTTGTGACCTTGAGGACACAGACAAACCCCCAAGTGACCTCAACGACTCTCTAAAAGGAGGCAAATGACCAGCTGTCTGCAAGGAGTATAAATCCTTCCCTTCCCCACCATCCAGTCAGAGCTGAAGAAGCTTCTTGGATGAGAAGCGAAACGTCCTCAAAGAAAAAACAAGAAAGTCCAGTTGCCTCTTGAAAAAAAGCACCTTTGGGATGACATTAACACGTTTACAAATGCAGGTTCCTCGAAAGCCGAATTTGGGGGGAAAGCAGCGTGAGCTTGGTTAAATATTTTTTTTCAATTGTTTTCTCTAAAAAAAAGATACAAAAAGACATTGTCTAAAACTGATATACTTGGAATGCTGTGTCCAGTTCTGGCCACCATGATACAAAAAAAGATGTTTGAGACTCTAGAAAGAGTGCAGAGAAGAGCAACAAAGATGATCAGGGGGCTGGAGGCTGAAATCATATGAGGAACGGTTGAGGAAATTAGGTATATCACGCCAAGAGGATTGGGGAGAAATGATAACTGTCTTCTAGTACTTGAGGGGCTGTCACAGAGAAGAGGGGGGTCAACTTATTCTCCAAAGCACCTGAAGGCAGGACAAGAAGCAACGGATGGAAACTAATCAAGGAGAGAAGCAACCTGGAATTAAGGAGAAACTTCCTGACAGTTAGAACAATTAATCAGTGGAACAACCTGCCTCCAGAAGTTGTGAATGCTCCAACACTGGAGGTTTTTAAGAAGAGATTGGACAGCCATTGGTCTGAAATGGTATAGGGTTTCCTGCCTGAGCAGGGGGCTGGACTAGAAGACCTCCAAGATCCCTTCCAACTCTTTATTCTTATTCTTATTCTTATTCTTATTCTTATTCTTATTCTTATTCTTATTCTATTCTATTCTATTCTATTCTATTCTATTCTATTCTATTCTATTCTATTCTATTCTATTCTATTCTATTCTATTCTATTCTAATGAAGATATTCATGGTCCCTTCCAACTCTAGTATTTTATGTTCTATGTAGTTTGCATTATTTTGTACTCGTGAAGATTTGTCGAGCATATAACGGAATAGCTTAAAAAGCACTTAAGATCGGTCAGATATGTAACTGATAAATTTAATTGCTTACCAAACCTATTTGGGTGAAACTTGTCTCACATAATGTTGGCTCTAACTTGGTTTTGCTCGTTGTATAACACATATCTCCTTTAGGAGTCTTTCCTGTTTTCGTTTTAAAAAAGAGAGAGAGAAAGATAACAGCTGCTCCACTAAAAACATCAACGTTACACGTGTTTGCTTGAAAATAAATTCCATACATTTAGAGAGGACTGCCACCTTATATAAATATTATATTGTCTCTTGAGTTAGATGATACATCCATTCAGCAGCTTACTACTGATGTTACGCTAGGTCCACTGGTGAAAGAGAACTGAGGTTTAACTGGACAAAGAAAAATACAAGGTCAACATTTTTAAAAAAGGTCCATCATAATTTGGACAAAAGCCTTCAATACGAATCAGGTTCTAGAAACCAGAGTTAGCTTTTATACTCCAACTTTATAGACCAATCTCTTGTATCTGTACATATTTTGAAACAAAACCTAGTCAGCAGTATGGATTCTATTGGCCTTTTAAATATGTATGCAGCTGCTAATCACAACATATGGTGGATCATATAAGAGATTAGATAGATAGATAGATAGATAGATAGATAGATAGATAGATAGATAGATAGATAGATAGATAGATAGATAGATAGATAGATAGATAGATAGATGGATGATAGATAGATAGATAGATAGATAGATAGATAGATAGATAGATAGATAGATAGATAGATAGATAGATAGATATGATAGATGATGGATAGATATAGATGAGAGAGAGAGAGAAATATATGTACTATAAAACTTATACTATATAATCTCCTGAGGCATTACCAGGACAAAACAGCTCAGGATATCGCATGGAGCCAAAGGCATGCTTGGAAATATCAACTATGCTTGGGGCTGATGCCACCTGTGGTATCCCCACTGAATTTAATAAAATAATCTGAAACACAACTAAAAACTGGTGGGACTGGAAGCCTTCAACGATTCACAATATTTAGGAAAGGTTAAACACGAAACTGCTCAATCCTGAGGCGTTCATTATTCAAGATCTGCTCACCACAGGGATCAAGGCGTCCTGATCCGATTCTACTTCTTCCTCCATCTTGCTTTGAATTGCGAACGGTGGCACTTAACTCCCTTTCCTAGAAGAAGGGAAAGTGCGACGCATCAAAATGACCGACCGGTAACGTTTTCAAAAGTTTGCTCCCAGGTGCTGTTGGAGGATCTTGTGTCGCGCGGTCTCCTTGCCTCCTTTGAGGTGTCTTTCCATTACAAACCTTCCGTGGGACCCCATGGTGCCTTCCGCCATTTCTCCTACCTGTCACAAGAACGTGCTGCCATTTTGTTCTCTGTCCTTGGTTAGTTTGAGCCAAGGATCCCTTTTCTCAAATCTGGCAAAGTAACCTGCAGGCCTGCCAAACACTCTGGCCATGTTCTGCCCTGAATTAAGAAAGGCATGTTTCTACTTTATAGGTATCAAGATTATGTTTCCAGTTTATTTGTTTCTGCATATTGCAGTTTTCTTTCCTGGATCTGTAAAGGATGTGTGTATATAAGGTATGTTCTTGTGGTTTTTACTTGTGTGTAGTGTGCACTGTGGACAGCACTTAAATTCCGTTGTGAGTTACACAATGACAATAAAGATGTTCTATTCTATATCCTACCTAGGGGGAAAGCTACTTAAAACTACCTTTGCTCACCTTTTGGATGAGAAGGCTGGGATTTTCACCAGTTTTCAGTATAACTGGGAGAGCACTCGACCGTCCTTTCCTAAATTTTTCAGACTTGTTACTAATCTTCTTTCTGGAGAAAGACCACAGTAGAAGGGGAAACATAATTATGTTACAAACATTGAAGAAAATCTTATTTGTTTTTCAAAATGCAGGGTTAAAGTATTAGTTCCTTTAGCTGTAGCAGATGAGATGTCATGTCATGTTAAAAAAAAAATAATCAAATGGATCAAGGAGCAACATTAAAGCATCGTTTATAGAGAATAGAATAGAATAGAATAGAATAGAATAGAGGAATGAAGGAATAGAATAGAATAGAATAGAATAGAATAGAATAGAATAGAATAGAATAGAATAGAATAGAATAGAATAGAATAGAATAGAATAGAATAGAACAGAACAGAATAGAAGAGATATTGGAAAATATAATAATATAATATAATATAATATAATATAATTAATATAATATAATATAATATAATATAATATAATATAATAATATAATATAATATAATATAATATAATATAATATAATATAATATAATATAATATAATATAATATAATATAATATAATATAATATAATAAGAAAAGAACAGAACAGAACAGAACAGAACAGAACAGAATAGAAATAAGGGCTTGGGAATTGTGAGATGTGTTTGCCCCGTGAACACATTAAAAAAGAATTTGAAGACTTTCTAAAAAGGCATTTACACGCTGAGCCTCAGGCTGGCTTTTAAAAGGGTGTGTTTTATTTTGTACAATACATGGTGCTTTATTACAGGGAAATGAAATGAAATTAGTGAGGTGAAGTGAGGTGAGGTGAGACAATTGGGGGGTCACAATACATTTAAGGACACAGTTCACATCCTGAACACCAAAAACACGATACGGGTGCTCTTCCAAAACAGCAACCCTGTTACAAAACCTTTATTTTCCAAAGTAACATTATAATCGAATAGATCAGATGTGTAATAAGACTAATAGACTTTGGGTTTCATATGGTGGACAACAGATAACTTTTAGAAAATAGAATAAGATTATATGCAAATAGATAAGATGTGTATTTAGAACATTAGATTTTGTTACGAAAAGGGAAAAAGGTAGAAGTTGAGATAAGGGAAACTTTGGTTACCTAAAGCTTGGAAATTATAAATACCAAGTGCTAATTTGAATATTGATGGGAAATTAAAGCTTGGGGGAAAAAAACAGTAACAGGACATTGATTGTATATAAGGATTGAAGGCAAACACAATTAAGATATGTACAAGCTCAAAATTATTGACAAATGTAACAAAGATGGTTTTACTTAGTTGATAATAATAAGAACTATATTAGCCTAATATGAGATAGTAGATATTAAGGGAAAAAGAGAGGAAATATCTGATGTTGTAACTTGAGATTTATGTGCTGACAATAACTGGTGTGCAGTGATTCACAACACTTTCCCCTGTACAACACAAAGGGGCTACCTTTTAAGACCAGTTTTCTCAGCCACATTGCCCTGCTATCCTTAACCGGGGATGACCAAATTCTCCTTAAAATTCTTGAAGGACTATGACACCCAGGTGATCCCAAGATTCTGCCACGAAGATCCAAGAATTCCGGAATGTGTCTGAGGTTCTGAAGATGGTGCACTTCCTAGCAGGACGATGGGTAGCGGGCTTCAAGCGGGATAAGTAAAAAAGGGTCCTGGATCCGTCGTGGGAATTGCTGTGAGCCGCCTTGAGTTTTGCACAGTGAAAAAGGACGGATGTAAATTATGTAAATAAATGCTAAGCTCCGCCAGTGACTTTTGCCGATAGCTCAGATCTGCCGGTTGCATTCCGATACATTGCAGCACTGATGACGTTACCTATTTGGGTAATGAAACGTCTGCAAGGAAATCACCAAGCTCAGAGAGCACCAAGGACCCCACAGTCCTCCTCCTCCTCCTCCTCATTCCACAAACCCTACTCCCTTCTAACACTGATGATGTTACCTAGTTGGGTCATGAAATGTCTGCAAGAAAAACACCAAGCTCAGAGAGCACCAAGGACCTCACAGTCCTCCTCCTCCTCCTCCTCCCTCTCCTCCTCGCCCTCCCCCATCATTCCACAAACCCCACTCCCTTGTAGCACTGATGATGTTACCTAGTTTGGTAATGAAACGTCTGCAAGAAAGCCACCAAGCTCAGAGAGCATCAAGGACCCCACAGTCCTCCTACTACTACTAATCTTTCTTCTCCTCCTCCTCCATCATTCCACAAACCCTACTCCCTTCTAGCACTGATGATGCTACCTAGTTTGGGTAATGAAACGTCTGCAAGAAAACAACCCAACTCAGCGAGCACCCAGGACCCCTCAAAATGAGTCAGACTAACAAAAGCATTTCCTTTTAGAACGCAGAATGGTAGGGTTGGGAGGGACCCGGGAGGCCTTCCAGTCCAACCCCCTGCTCAAGCGGGAGACCCCACACCATTGTAGACAAATGGCTGCCCAGCCTCTTCTTGAAAACCTCCAGCGATGCAGCACCCACAAAAAGCCGATTAAAAGAATTCGTATCTATAATTTCCGCAAAGCCATCAAGCTCATAATCGATTGGCACGCTACTATTTCCCCGTTTTGCCTTTCAAAAATAGCATTACCAAGGCAGACATCACCCAGTCTATCCAGTATCTGTCCCTTGGTTTTCCAAGGGGTCCTCAAACTTGGCCACTTTAAGACTTGTGGACTTCAACTCCCAGAATTCCTCAGCCAGCATGCCTGGCTGAGGAATTCTGGGAGTTGAAGTCCACAAGTCATAAAAGGGCCGAGTTTGAAGACCCCTGCTTTACAACATGGGATACTTATCAATGGCTAGAAAAATGAGGTAGAAAGGAACTTAACAAGGACTTAATGCCTTGGCTGCCCTAAGAAAGGGGTCAAATAATCTGAAATGAATATTAAAACTTGGCCCTTTGACGACTTGTGGACTTCGACTCCCAGAATTCCTCAGCCAGGCACGCTGGCTGAGGAATTCTGGGAGTTGAAGTCCACAAGTCTTAAAGTGGCCACGTTTGAAGACCCCCTGCTCTGAACTATCCACCCTAGTTTGAATTCCACTCCTGCCTTGTCGAGAATTGGCTCTCCCCACTCCTAAACCTCGCCAGTTGTGGGATGCATCTCATAAAAGACAATATTAAATATTAGGCATCTCATAAAAGACAATATTAAACCCCCAACGGGAAGGTCTTAATCGCCCTTGAAGAAGGCTAGAAGGCCACCACATGGCCAACCAGGGTGACCTTAAAGCCCAGGCCTTAGTGGTCCCCTCGGTGGTTCCTATACGTTGGTTGACCTCTACGAAGGTGGAAGACTTCCCCACCTGGGCAGGACTGGCTGAGAAGGGATGAACGGCGGCACCATCGAGCTCCTCATATTTTCTGAGCATTCTTCCATTGACCGCAGGACGGAGAGAAAAGTCTTCCACGAAATTTCCAAGGGGTCGCCAACTTCCGCAGGGGGAGGCCTGGAAGGACTAGGACAAGCCACAGCACCCGGCTCCTGGTAGTCCCCCGTTTCCAGCTTGCGCTCCGCGGCAGATCGGTGGATATTTTGCTCGGCGAGGGGCAATTTCTTTTTTTGTGGCTTTCCCATGGGTATTCGCCGAGACCTCCAGCTCAGTGGGTTGGCTACCGCTGGCGCCAGTCAAAAACGGTTGCCTCCCATTGCAGCCTCTCCCTCTTGTGAGCCCCTCCCTCCCCTAATATTTGCAGCATTCTGAGATAACAATGGCAGACAATGGGAGATGGCCAATGGAGTTTTGTAGGTGGCAAGGTCTGTGATGTAACCCTCCCGGCTAGGAATGCCTGGCTGTGGACGATGCGGCTGCCTTAAAAGGTTGTGTTGTCCCAGAAGCCCCACTAAGCCTTTTTCCACCTGCTAATCTGCAAGAGCTACCGTTTCTCTGGCGTGCCTGAGCTGTAGGCTTTCCCCAGAGGGATCCAGCCCCTGTAATGGACGAAGGGACAAAGCTTTGGTACAGTTCGGCGCGATAGCATCAAGGTCACGCGAAGCGTAACACCGCTTTATACCGCACGGGTAGGGCCACACTTGGAATATTGCATCTCGTTCTGGTCACTACGATACAAAGAACGATGCTGAGATTCTAGAAAGAGTGCCGAGGAGAGCAACTAAGATAATTCAGGACTCTGGAAGATCATCCGTGTGATGAACGCCGCAAGAACGGGAATGTCTCGTCTTAACGAAGAGAAGGACGAGGGTGACCTGAGAGCAGTCTTCCGATATTTAAGGCGCTGTCATAGAGAAAGAGAGGGTTGATCTATTCTCTAAAGCACCCGAGGGAGAGACAAGAAGTAACAGGTGGAAACTGGAGAGACCCAAACAAGAATTAAGGAGAAAGTTCATGTCGGTGAGAAGAATTAACAGGGAGTTAATTGACAGCTGGCCTCCAGAAATTGTGGCTGCTCCATCACTGGAGGTTTTTAAGAAGAGATTGTCTGGAATGGTATAGCGTCTCCTGCTTGAGTAGGGGGTTGGACTAGAAGACCTCTGAGGTTCCTTCCAACCCTGTTATTCTGTGTTCTTTACACCTGACTAGTAACTTCTTTTCTAGCTTAGCAGCTTGCCTAGCCGGGCAAATCTGTCAACTAAGTTGATGGAAAGAATTGTATTTAGACAGCGTAACATGTCTGAAGAATCCCTCCTATGTTTGCTCCCTAAAAAAAAAAAAAATCACCTGATCAGGTAGGCCAGGTTTATAGCAGCCTAGGGAAGGGAGGAAGGGGGTGGAGCAAAGGCAGCTTGTCTAGCAACCCTTTCTTTCTATGTTTGGATTGAAAGGCTTGGAGAATCTTTTTTTCTCTAAGGGAAAAAGGGAGCATATGATCTCACAATAGAAAGAAAAGACAGAATTCTCTGAATGAAGGCTGCATAGCTGGGATGCAGATCCCTGGAGAACCATCAGATGGCAGCAAAGAGAGAAAGAGTAAGATTTTGCTGCCCTCTGCTGGCGATCTGGACGCTGCAGCCTAATACACCAGCCTTCCTTGAAGTTGGAGGACAGGAATAATTTATTCTAGGGCTCACTGAGTTGGAAGGATCTTTGCAACGGATCTTGCATATCTGACGTACCCTTTTCTGGTCAATTATCTTTTCTGGTGCAGAAAGATATTGTGGCAGAAATAAATGATTGTCTATACCAGGGGTGTCAAACTGCCGGCCCGCGAGCCGGATGTGTCATGCTGAAACCGTGCCCACCCCATTGCCGGCAATGGAAAAAAAAAGTCATGATACGTCACGACATGTCACGTGACGTTGCGAGTTTGACAACCCGGGTCTACACCGAAAGCTTAACCTCCCTCCACCCCACAACTTCACCATATTGGGGTGGGTTTTTTTGGCTGTGTGTGTGTGTGTCTTTTGTCTGCTGTCGAAAACGAATCAAACAGAATGAATAGTTTGGGTCTGATGGAAGGAAAGAAGGGAGGCAGGGAAGCGCTGGGAACAGCTGGCCTTTTGTTATTGTTATGGATCGCCACACAGCCAGCCAGATGTTTAGACTGGGCCTGGCATTTTTATCCCCCTATGGAGTCCTTCCCTAGGACCTGGGATAAGCAGATGTGGATTTTTTTGATGGTCTTAAAGGTACCATCTCGAGATGTAAGCAGTTCTGAGTAAGGCTGCCTTTTGCAATTGACTGCTGGTGAGTTTGTCAATGCCGAAGGTGTTCAAGTGATGCTCCAGATGTTTGGGGAGGTGCCTATTACTATGGTTACTACCTTATTATAAAATTTACTTGCCACCCATCTCGCAGTTCAAGTCGATTCTGAGCAGTGTACGTGCACAGTAGTGCCTAAATTTGATTCCTCACTTTCTCTGTCTCAGGAGATCGGTCCCGGGACATTACCCCGGGCCAGGCCGAGCCTGCGAAGAGGGCAAAACAAAGGCAGGGCAAACCTCACTCCAGAACAAGGAGCAGGAAGCTGTTGTATCTGAGGAGGAAAAGTGGTGGGGCTTTTTGTGAAAAATGGCTGGAATTCCCCCAGCAGGGACTTTGCTTCAGAAAGTCAGGGCGTTCCTAAGAAAAAAGGGCGTTGTTTTATTCAGGATTTTGCCTTTAAGCAGGAGCTACTTTTCTCACTATTTGTTTTTGTTTTTTTTAACTAGGTTTCTAGTCCTCTTTGATACAGGAGCTTGAGAAGCATCCACATGCCTGGGAGGTGGGCCGGGCTGAGAGTGAGGGTCCAGCCCAAAACCTCTAGTGCGCTTCCACTCCTGGTCCAGCATTTTCACCATGTGCACATCATACACAGCACACAACTATACACACTACACATACTATCTCTCATGAAGCCTTACTACCTCTAGCTTTCATTCTCTGCCCACGCAGTCTATTTGCCAAAGATTCTATCTCTTCAAATTAATTTCTGAAGTCCAATTTGTAAAGCCTACTAATTACAGTATAGCAGAGCACTACCGCCACCCTGTGGTCTGCTGGGGACATTGCATATTTTTTTGCAACTTGGGTTTTAGTACATGTATTTCTCTCTCTCATCTATATCTATCCATCATCTATCATATCTATCCATCCACTAGCTAGCTATCACCTATCTGTCTAATCTATCTATCTATCTATCTATCACCTATCACCTGTCTCTTATCTCTTATCTATCTGTCATGTATCTATCACCTATTTATCACCTATCATCTATTACCTGTCTGTCTAATCTATCTTCTAGCTATCATGTATCTATCACCTATCACCTGTCTGTATCTATCTTATCTACCTATCTGTCATGTATCTATCACCTATTTATCACCTATCATCTATCACCTGCCTGTCTAATCTATCTATCTATCTTCTATCATGTATCTATCACCTATCATCTATCACCTGTCTCTTATCTTATCTGTCATGTATCTATCACCTATTTATCACCTATCATCTATTACCTGTCTGTCTAATCTATCTTCTAGCTATCATGTATCTATCACCTATCACCTGTATCTATCTTATCTCTTATCTACCTGTCGTGTATCTATCACCTATTTATCACCTATCATCTATCACCTGCCTGTCTAATCTATCTATCTATCTATCTATCTATCTATCTATCTATCTATCTATCTATCTATCCAGCCATCCATCTTCTAGCTGACTAGCTATCATGTATCTTATCACCTCTCTCTCTCTCTCCCTCCCTCCCTACCGATCTATCTATCTGATTAGCACTGATGATGTTACCTAGCTGGGTAATGAAACGTCTGCAAGAAAACCACCAAGCTCAAAGAGCACCAAGGACCCCTCATTTCAACTCTTGAGCTACGAAGATTCTCCTTTATTGGCGTCTGTCATCGTCTTTTATTATTTTACAAACAACTCAAGGTGGCAAACATATTTAACACAACTTCCTCCTCCTACTTTCCCCACAACAATCCTGTGAGGCGAGTTGGGCTGAGAGTGACTCAAGACGGAAAGAAAAGCTAAACGTCCAGTCATACCTATATACTACAGTGCTATAGTGTTCATCTGGAAGTTGCTGTAGAATTTGATGGTTGAATCTGATATGATTATAGAAAGATTGTGTATTTTTATTCTGGCTATTAGGCATGTGCACTGTGTATTCTTTTATGTTTGTTTAAACAGAGAGAGGTCACTTTGTTGTATAATTCCGACTGATTAGAAAAATATTCACGTGTATATTTTTATGTCTGGTTTGATTTTAAGAGGCCACTTGACTATGTATTTGTCCAAAAGTTTAAGTCAATTTTTAAAAATGTTTTTTTCCCCCTGTCACTTTTTCACGTTTCCCCGTTTTTGAGTCCCTCCCCTCAATTTTTATTTTTCTATTATTTTGTGTTTTCGCTCTCTTTATAATAAAGTTGACCGGGAAAAAAATGGATAGAAATCACCTAGCACAAGCAGCTTGTTTTTTCTAAAAAAAAATTATTTCATTGTCTAAAGAGTCACAATGATAAATATATTTAAATCACTACATCCAGTATCTCATTCAAACAGAGAGTAATGCTTGCAAGGACTAGAACAGGGGTCTTCCAACTTGGCCCTTTGATGACTTGTGGACTTCAACTCCCAGAATTCCTCAGCCAGGCACGTGTGCCTGGCTGAGGAATTCTGGGAGTTGAAGTCCACAAGTCATCAAAGGGCCATGTTTGAAGACCCCTGGACTAGAAGCTGAACGTGTATTGATGGATCAGGAAAACAACAGTTGTAAACTGATAGCAATGACTGCTTTTTCTATTATTAAGTAAAATCAAGGAGGAATAACTCCCTACTTCCTGGTACGCTATCTTTAGAGTGATTTTAAAACACATTTTCTAGAGTAGTGTTGTTTCTCAACTTTGGCAACTTTTAAGATGTGTGGACTTCAGCTCCCAGAATTCCCCAGCCCACCCTGCAGGGAATTCTGGGAGTTGAAGTCCACGCATCTTAAAAGTTGCCAAGGTTGAAAAAAAACACTGTTCTAGATGGACAACATATGACCGGATTGTCATATGTCAATGATGCTCAGAACCACTGTGGCTGGTTACGCAATCCTCATAAGCCAGAATTGGCCAAACAGGGATAAAACTAGAAGACTGGGTTGTGTTGGTCAAATCTTTTGAGCATTTCAGGGGAAGAAGATGGAACCATGGCATTATGACTGGATATTTTAAGGGACAATAAATAAACCCATGGCGTTATGACTGGATATTTTAAGGGACAATAAATAAACCCATGGCGTTATGACTGGATATTTTAAGGGACAATAGTCCCGTTTTACAAAACTCATTTTTAGAAGGCAAAACTTTTTCCAGGCTGGGGTGCCTTGACTGCTTGCACCAGGTTCCATGTTTTTAAAAACAGATCTCTCCTCCGGTCCCACCTCAATCTGCAGCCTTCTCATGCCAGCCTAAGCACTCTTAAGTACCGGCACAAGGTGGGTGCAAGGGTTTCACTTTGGCATGTCTGGAGAGGCCGAGCCGGAGACCCTGAACTGGTGATTTAACCAGAGCTCTTCCCAACAGGGTGGTCTTGCTTCCAGAGGCACCTGAAAACAAATGCAAAAACACTACATCACAACAGATTCTGGCGGGCTTTCATAAGACACCCTGATCCTGGGTGGTGTAGTCCTCGACTTACAGCCGAAATTGCACCTGGAATTGTGGTTATTAAGCGGGGGTCATCATGTGACCGCACCCGAGGCCAGGTTGTTCACCAGAACACCAGAGGGAAAAACGAGAAACAATGGTTGGAAGCTGATCAAAGAGAGAAGCAACCTGGAATTAAGGAGAAACTTCCTAACAGTGAGGACAATTAACCAGTGGAACAGCTTGCCACCAGAAATCATGGGCGCTCCATCACTGGAGGTTTTTAAGAATAGACAGTCACTTGTCTGAAATGGTTCTCCTGCTTGAGCAGGGGGCTGGACTAGAAGACCTCCAAGGTCCCTTCCAGCTCTATTCTATTCAAAGCCAACACTGTTGACTTATTTTTTGCTCCCCCAAATACCCCAGGTTCCCACAGCTGCAACATCCGGGGGGAGGCAACAGTCTTGGTTTGTGGTCCAGCTGTACTCCATCCTCTGGGATGAAAAATGCCTCATACAAATAAATTCCTTTCCATGTCCCGGGATGCTTTCTTTCTGAACTGAGATGCCCAGGCAGGCAGAGGCTGGGTCATCCCAAATCAGTGTGAACATACCTGGGGGTGTCCAGCTGGGCTTCTGGGGCACTGAAGGGCTTGAGGTCCTCAAAGGCTTCCCAACTGATTCCGAAGGACCGAATTCAATTTCCAAAGGTGGCTGAGAGTTTTTCTGATCTAAACACGGGAAAGACAGAAAAGCAACGAATAGACGGATGGTTACCAAATAAATCCTCCCTTTAATTAATGCAGATTAATTGCGCACCACCCTTGCCCAGATTGCATGACTATATTGATGATAGGAAACTCCGGACAGCTGATTTTAACAGAAAGCTTCATAGCAATGTAGTCAATATTTAAAGATACCACGCTCGTTTTATTCTGGCTGGAGGCCCTGCCTGGCGCCACGTGGAATGAATGAATGAAGGGGTGGCAGGGCCGTTAAAAAGGGAGACTATACGTATGTATAGTCAAGGCCATGGTTTTCCCAGTTGCAATGTACGGCTGTGAAAGTTGGACCATAAGAAAGGCTGAGTGCCAAAGAATGGAGGCCTTTGAACTCTGGTGCTGGAGAAGACTCCTGCGAGTCCCCTGGACTGCAAGGCGATCAAACCGGTCAGTCCTAGAGGAGATCAACCCCGACTGCTCTTTAGAAGGCCAAATCCTGAAGCTGAAACTCAAGTACTTTGGCCACCTAATGAGAAGGAAGGACTCGCTGGAGAAGAGCCTGATGCTGGGAAAGATGGAGGGCAAGAGAAGAAGGGGACGACAGAGAAGGAGGTGGCTGGATGGAGTCACTGAAGCAGGAGGCCTGAGCTTCAATGGACTCCAGAAGATGGCGGAGGACAGGAAGGCCTGGAGGAACGTGGTCCATGGGGTCAACGCGATGGGTCGGACACGACTTCGCAACTAACAACAACAACAACATGTTTGTTTCATTCTGGTCTGCAGAAAAACCTTTTTCTAGAATAGAATTCTATTCACTGTGCTGACTCACAATTATTCAGAGGTGGATGTTGTGCGTGAGTTTAAAAATGCGGTGAACTAAAAGGGTCACGTGGATAGTTAACAGTCAGGTATCCTCAAGTAAGATGAGCAAAGGCAATTTAAGAGAAAAGACGGAGGGGGGGACCCAAAAGACAAACTTAGGGCATGATATTAGGGAAAAGAATGCTGCATGTCCCCGTCCCCCCCCTCAGGTCCATCTTACTGGGACAGAGGCTTTCACCATTGTCCGTCTCCGGCGTGGATATCACAGCTTCCTGTTGGAAATCCTCAACGGCTGCCTTTGGTTCAGCAAGGTGATCTGGAACTGAAATCAAAGGGTGAGGACGATGCCTCAGAAGAAAAAAGAGAACCAGGGGCTATGTTCTCTCATAAGGAGGACTCTCTGCTGGGCTTTTCTCGCATTCTGAGGAGGGCACCCACACCCCATACAAGGGCTCAAACTGTCTCACCCACTTTCCCTTCACTGACAAACCACTATCCACTCTGACAGTAAACCGAATTGCACCCGTCTTTGCTAAACGTCATTGGGAATTTAGGTAAAAGAAATAAAACTGTAGGGTTTACAGGCACACTATAGACACTAGAGTTGTGGGCCACTCAAAATGAAATTAGCTCGTATAGAAGTTGACCAATGAATAATAATAATAATAAAGTTGGAAGGGACCTTGGAGGTCTTCTAGTCCAACCCCCTGCTCAGGCAGGAAACCCTACACCATTTCAAACAAATGGCTGTCCAATCTCTTCTTAAAAACCTCCAGTATTGGGGCATTCACAACTTCTGGAGGCGGATTGTTCCACTGGTTAATTGTTCCAACTGTCAGGAAATTTCTCCTTAGTTCCAGGTTGCTTCTCTCTTTGGTTAGTTTCCATCCGTTGCTTCTTGTCCTGCCTTCAGGCGCTTTGGAGAATAGCTTGACTCCCTCTTCTTTGGGGCAGCCCCTGAGATATTGGAAGACTGCTATCATGTCAATGTTATTGTTTGTCAATGCTATCATTGACAAAGTTATTGTCAATGTGGAAAGATAATAAATGGAGCATAGCGCAAACTTAACAACTGCAGCGATTCACTTAACAGCAGTGGGCAAGAAAGCGCGTAAAGTGGGGCAAAACTCGCTTAGCAATTGTCTCACTTAGCAGCAGAAATTTTGGGCTCAATTGTGGACGTTGAGAATTACCCGTGCCTGAGTTCCTGGCACCTTCCCTTCAAGGGATGCTGCCAAAGAAAAGCCCCTGACTAGCCAAAGTGGCAGTAGGGAAACATGCCACATTTTGTATAACTTGACTATTCTATCAACTCAAAGTAAGGCAAGAAAATAAACAATTTCAAGAAATGACGTATGGCCACTCCCCAAAAGATAAATAAAAACGGCATTTTTAGCTTGAGATTTTAAGAATCACCTTTTTCCTGTATTTTATCTTTGTTTCCCACACATTCGTTCAGTGACAGGGCTAAGGTAACTTCCAAGTCTCTCTGGAAGAGTTTCTCATCCAGGGGAACTCTGAAACAAAAAAACAAGGCTGGCCACATAACTCTCCATTGTTCAGCCATTGGCCCTCCCCAAATTGTACAGACAGACAACTGGAAACAACTGATGTCATTCAAGTTCAGGCACAACAACAGAATAACTTTTACTAAAGCAGCTGGTCCAATGAAGTAAACGGCAAATCTTCGGCATCCTAAATCTTTTGTTAACAGAGCGAGTAATCTTTTAGCTGGTAATAAAAGGGATGACTGCTACAAACAGAATTTTTTACAGATTTTTTTTCACACTTTGGGAGGGCAGACAACCTAATGATTCTGTTGACGTATCCGAAAACTGCAACTCCTTTACAACTGGTGTTTGCTGTTCACGGCAAATTTGCAATCAACTTCACCGATAACATTATCATAAACAATGTAGTTTGGGGATATGAACGCACACATGGATATATTTACATACATTTATATCCAATACAAAATGTCTCTGTGTGTATACATACATATACATTCTTAATTATGCTAAAAATCCGAATCCCAGGTAAACACATGTCATAAAGCAAATAAATAAATAACACCAACACACATGCCCTAAGAACAATGGCAACTGGAGGAGAGAGGATACCTGTGGAAACGGCCCCTTTAACAACGGTGCGCACCGTTGTCCGAGGAGCGGACCGATGACCAGGTCGAGAGCCCGGGCGCAGAAGCAGCCAGTCATATAAGAACGGACTCCTAAATCTCACGTTATATGCTCTGATGATGTTGGCAGTGTGGCTGACGAAAGCTCAGCTTTGTAAACTAAACAATCTTTGTTTTAAGATTTTTATCCCGGTGATCGTTTTTATTTATTTGCTTTATGATACATATACATGTAAATGAACATATTATATATATGAATATGTGTGTGTATATATGTAATATACACACATATACATACACACATACACATGTAAATGAACATATATATATATATATATATATACACACACATATGTTAATATGTCTGTTGTATGATCTATATATAAATATATGTGTGTATTGTATGATGATGTTATCCATTCAAGTCATGTATGTATATCTGCCTTTCTTAACATCCAACACAGAAATATGTGTGCTTCTTTGCATGTTTGCTCACACACACACACAAGCAAACATGCATACATATTTCTGTACGTATTTGCACGTATGTATTTGCTCACACACACATACGCACATACATGCAAATACACATACATATTTCTGTATTGGATATTAAGATAGATTTATATATAAATATGACTGAATATGACTGAATGGATAACATCATCATACAATACACAGACATATATTTAGATATAAACCATACAAGCATATTTATATTTATATATATGTATTTATATATGTTCATTGACATACACATATATATCCACCTACAATATACAGACATATACACACACCCTATACACATGTATATGTGTATATACACATATACACACACACACACACCCTATACACACGCAAGCGTATATATCCCTATGCAACACCCCCATACACACACCCCACACCCGCAGCCCTTCTCTCCCTCACCTCCTCCCGGCGGGGCGGGCCCTCTTCGGCGGCGCGGCGAAGTCCTCGTCTGCGGAGGGGGAGAGAGGTGGGGGAGTTAGGGGGGGGTCCCGTCAGGCCGCACCCGAGACCCCCGCCCCCCTCGACCGACCGCCCCCCGACTCACCCTCGTCGCCCTCCTGGAACGGGCCCGCGGAGGCCGCTCTCCCGCTCCGGCCGCTCCTGCCGAGGAAGCGCAGCGGTCAGGGGAGGCCTCGGCCGGCCGCTTCCCCCCCCCGCCCGCCATTAACCCTCCCTCCCTCCCTCCCTCCAGTCCCCGTTTCCCCCCGGAGCCCACCTTCGCGCCATCGCCACCACCGGCGGAAACGGAAGTAGGGGGTAGGACTTCCGCGAGTACTTCCGGCTACGGAGAGCGGGCGGGGGAATCCACCAGGCGCTGGGTCTGGTTACGTCACTCTCCTCGGCCCCGCCTCTTCCCCCCCCGCTACTTGATTTCCCCTCGGCCCCGCCCCCTTTTTCAGTTTGTTTTCCCCTCGGCCCCGCCCCCTTTTGGTTTGATTTCCCTCGGCCCGCCCTTCCCCCGCTTGATTTCCCCTCAGCCCCGCCCCTTTTCAGTTGTTTTTCCCCGCCCCGCCCCTTCCCCGCTTCATTTCTCCTCGGTCCCCGCCCCCTTTTCAGTTTGATTTCCCTCGGCCCCGCCCCTTCCCCCCGCTCGATTTCCCTTCAGCCCCGCCCCCTTTTCCAGTTTGATTTTCCCTCGGCCCCGCCCCTTGCCCCCCCGCTTCATTTCCCCTCAGCCCCGCCCCCTTTTTTCTCCCGCCTAATTTCTTCTCATTTATAATTTGTTTTTTTTCACTGATTCACTAAATCCAGGGGTCTTCCAACCTGGCCCTTTCATGACTCGTGGACTTCAACTCCCAGAATTCCTCAGCCAGGCACGTGCCTGGCTGAGGAATTCTGGGAGTTGAAGTCCACGAGTCATCAAAGGGCCAAGTTTGAAGACCCCTGACTTAACCACTGTGGCGAAAAAGATCATAAAATGGGGCAAAACTCACTTAACAAGTGTCTCGCTTAGCAGCTGAAATGTTGGGCTCCGTTGTGGTCGTAAGTCGAGGACTCCCTGTACAGCCAGGATGGGGATGCCTGGCTCCACTCAGCCCCTGCGGACGTTGGTGCAAAGCAAATGACCTCAAATCCAGAAGCCCCCCAAGCTTTGTAGCTTACATTGAAGCACCCCGAGTTTTCAGCTATCTTGTAGAGCAGGGGAAAGAATTACTTTTTCAGAATGAACACAACAACAACAACAACAATAATAAAGTTGGAAGGGACCTTGGAGGTCATCTAATCCAACCCCCTGCTCAGGCAGGAAACCCTAGACCATTTTAGACAAATGGCTGTCCAGTCTCTTCTTAAAATCTTCCAGTGTTGGAGCATTCACCGCTTCTGGAGGCAGGTTGTTCCACTGGTTAATTGTTCTAACTGTCAGGAAGTTTCTCCTTAGTTCCAGGTTGCTTCTCTCCTTGACCAGTTTCCATCCGTTGCTTCTTGTCCTGCCTTCAGGTGCTTTGGAGAATAGCTTGACTCCCTCTTCTTTGGGGCAGCCCCTGAGATATTGGAAGACTGCTATCATGTCACCCCTCGTCCTTCTCTTCATTAAACTAGACATTCCCAATTACAGCAACCGTTCCTTATATGTTTTAGCCTCCAGTCCCCTAATCATCTTTGTTGCTCTTCTCTGCACTCTTTCTAGAATCTCAACATCTTTTTTACATCGTGGTGACCAAAACTGGATGCCGTATAAGTGGCCTTACCAAGGCCTTATAAAGTGATATTAACACTTCACGTGATCTCGATTCTATCCCTCTGTTAATGCATGACAGGCCTGGAAAAGGCACCCAAGCATTGATTATCAAACACAAGTTTATTCCCATCCCAGCCAGAAATGGCCAATTTCCAACAGGGAACTTGTCGTCTGCTAGTGACTAGCAGATAAATAAACTATAGCAATATCGCTTAGATTTATATACTCAGCATAGCGCTTTACAATGCCAGCATATTGGCCCCCAACAATCTGGGTCCTCATTTTACCGGCTTCAGAAGGATGGAAGGTTGAGTCAACCTTATGCCCCGTCAGGATCGAACTCCAGGCTGTGGGCAGAGTTTGCCAACAACACTGCATTTTAACCACCGCGTCACCAGTTATGCCTATCCTATGATGTTTATAGGATGACCCGCTCGGCCTTTTTTAGCGGGACATCCCAAAGAGACAGTGGGTCAGCAGCAAGCTGGACAATCCCAGAGGACGGCTCTCTGGCCAGGTTAACTGAACCAGGAACGGCACGAGGAACATTCGGCAACGGTTCATAAAATCACCTGCATCGGAAAGAATGAATGAGGACTAGAGGCATGCTGCCTCCATCTCTCCTGCCAGTGAGGGCTGTAGGCTGAGCAAGATGCCTCCACTTTGGCCTCCAGACTTCCCATACTAGAGGCTACTGAGGTTGTGTAGGAAGCGTTGTGTCCTTCAGGGGTTCAGCCTCGTGGCCACCCTTCTTTATTTCGGAGGCTGTTTAAGCCAAGAGTGTGGGTCAAGGATTCAGCAGCACACTTTGATTGCTCCCTGTTTCACAGCCAGGATTGTGGTTGTGACGTTAGAAGTGGCTAGAAGTGGTTTAAGCTCAATTGTTAAGTTAAATTGTTCTTCGCTATCGTTCCGTTCTTTCCTCTGCACAACTTGATTGGCAAGAAACAGCACTTGCTCCCAATATTCTTATGTAAGTCAACTTAGGGAGGAAAAAACCCAATCCATTTCCTGTTATGATACCTCAGTAAATACTTTAAACTGTAAATGTTCCAAGAGATTATATTTTCCCTGCCCGGGTTACCTTTGGAGATTTATCTTCTGTCTTCTGTCCTTTGTCAAGAGGGTTTATTTTTATTTGTGACGTAGCCAAGAATGTCCCGCAAACTCTTCTTGCCCAGATACTGCATCCTCTTACATCCAGAAAGTCCTTTTATGGCATCAGCTGTTGATCTCACTGGGTGCAAAATGTCTCTTTTTTCTCTCTCTCCAACCATCAGGACCTTCCTTTTTTTCCAGGGGGAATGAGAGTGTGTTTCCTTTTTGCCACTCGCAGATTGAAACGCCCACTTAGCATGTGAGCAAGAGGACATGTAGGCAGGTAAATTATAATGGGAATCCCACATTTCTTCCGCTGAGTCTGAGAAAAAAAAAAATTACTGCGTCTGTATTGGGCCGTCCAGCTTTCTTCGGTCTGATTCATACGCTGCCCAAACCTCAGGGTAAAGTAAATAGACCTTGAGGATTTGCATCACGAGAAAATTGCTTTTAAATGTTTCCAGCTTACAAGATGTTTTGCGGCTTTATCGTTCACCCCATTCACTGCTGCTACTTTGCTTAATCTACGGGAGGGAGATATCTTAATTGCTGCTAACCTCGTTGCCTTGCTGTAGCCAAACAACAAATCGGTTTTGTGAAACTTGTGTAAAAGAGGCATATATTCCAAATGTGAAATAAACATTTTGTGAATTCTCTATTCACTTTTCTGATCCAGTTGTATAAATAAATAAATTATTTTCAACAGATGGGGTGACCTCAGTGGTGGGATTCAGCCGGTTCGCACCACTTTGGCAGAACCGGTACCCAATTTTTTGTTGCCCAGGCCCAGAATGGACTTCCAGAAGCGGCATCCACACAGAGAATAGGTTGAGCTTCTGCAGAAGGTGCACCCCCAAAACCCTCCTTTGAAATCTTAACATTTCTATGTCAAACTCCAATGTCTTGGTGCTAAGGCTAATGACATGCACCTTTCACCACTGATCGGGAATGTGTCTGCCTGAAAATAAAATGGCTGAATTAATACGTACAAGCTTCTAGGGTGTTTTAGCAGGAGCGGCCCTCAGAAATTGGGAAGGGAATAAGGCAAAGAAGGCAAGTTAAAATATCTGTTGGGAAGCACCCAGCCTGGCAGGAAAGAGGGAGCTAGCCTGGAGTCAATGCGTGACTATAAAAGGCCTAAAGCCGATGCAATTCCCTTGGAATCTTATCTAATTGTTCCCAAGGCAAGGCTGGCGGACTGGGGAGATTCCTGTATTATAGGCTGAAAATAATAGAGTAGTTAGGTTGGGCTAGATCAGTGATGGCGAATCTTTTAGAGACCGAGTGCCCAAACTGCAACCCAAAACCTACTTACGTATCGTCGGGTGCCGGGTGGGCGTGGCCCATTGGGTGGGTGTTGCCCATTGGGTGGATGTGGCCAATTGGGAGGGCGGGGCCCATTCGGTGGGCGTGGCTGCGGTGGTAACGGCAGACTGGGTGGGACTAAAAAGTTCAATCAATTCCAACTTTGCAAGATCTTTTTTTTCCCCGCGAGAAATTGAAATTGACTGATTGAACCTTTTTTTTTTTGCACACGGCGGCAGAAGCCTAAAGCGAAAAGGTTTTATAAAACCCAGCTGAAGGCCTAGGACTGGGGTGATGGCATGCGTGCCCACAGAGAGGGCTCTGAGTGCCGCCTCTGGCACCTGTGCCATAGGTTCGCCACCACTGGGCTAGATGAATCAAAAGTTGGAATTAAGATGGCCGGGAGAAATATCAACAACCTAAGATATGCAGATGATACCACTCTAATGGCAGAAAGTGAAGAGGAATTAAAGAGCCTCTTGACGCGGGTGAAGAAGGAGAGTGCAAACGTTGGCTTGAAACTCAACATTAAGAAAACCAAGATCATGGCATCCGGCCCTCTCAATTCCTGGCAAATAGATGGGGAAGAAATGGAGGCAGTGACAGATTTTATCTTCCTGGGCTCCAAGATCACCGCAGATGGGGACTGCAGCCAAGAAATTAAAAGACGCTTGCTCCTGGGGAGGAAAGCTATGGCAAATCTAGACAGCATAGTAAAAAGCAGAGACATCACCCTGCCAACAAAAGTACATATAGTCAAGGCCATGGTTTTCCCAGTTGCAATGTATGGCTGTGAAAGTTGGACCGTAAGAAAGGCTGAGCACCAAAGAATTGAGGCCTTTGAACTATGGTGCTGGAGAAGACTCCTGCGAGTCCCCTGGACTGCAAGGCGATCAAACCGGTCAGTCCTAGAGGAGATCAACCCCGACTGCTCTTTAGAAGGCCAGATCCTGAAGTTGAAACTCAAGTACTTTGGCCACCTAATGAGAAGGAAGGACTCACTGGAGAAGAGCCTGATGCTGGGAAAGATTGAGGGCAAGAGAAGAAGGGGACGACAGAGAATGAGGTGGCTGGATGGAGTCACTGAAGCAGGAGGCGTGAGCTTAAAAGGACCCCAGAAGATGGTAGAGGACAGGAAGGCCTGGAGGAACGTTGTCCATGGGGTCGCAATGGGTCGGACACAACTTCGCAACTAACAACAACAAAGGTCAAACTCTGCACTTCTGGCCCCGATTGTTCAAACTGAAATTGCAAGTAGGAAATACGTGCCTTGTGGTGTATGCTGCTTGTTCTAAAATGTCTCAGACAGATATCCACTAATTTGTTGTACTATCCCACTGAGTTATTATCCATGTTTGGGGTTTTCCTCCCCCCCCCCCAAACAGCAATTAGTATTCCCGGAATTTCAAGATAACCATAATGTGGAAGATCCAGATTATAAATCAGATCGTGGATTTGGCAACTCCTGCGTTGCAGTCTGATACTCCATGCTAACTTCACCTGCTTCGTGTTGGTTAGCAGAATCAGGAAGTTTGCTGTGTGTGGGTTGTGTGACAGAGACAAACTCCCCAAATACAGTCATTGCAGGATGTGAGATTTAACAACAATTGGGCTAGGGAGCAATCGCACCAGGGTACATGCGGTTGGCTCTGTCTGTAATTATGCCTAGAATATACCAGCTATAGAAAGGGCCCACCTTCATATCTTCACTTACTAACGCATGAACTTCCTAGATCCTCTGTTTACGTCCACGCTAAAAAGAAAATGTACAGTGTTTGTTTTGATAGCACATCTGTCAAAGGGGAACATCAGGAAATATTGGCTGTCCTTCACTTGGCAAATATATTAACTTCTTGTCCATTGGTGTATAAAACAGTTCTGCTTATGTTCACCACCCTGACTTGTTTATACATATAATAAAAATGAGAAATAAATAACTGACTAAATACATTTGCAAGTTGCCTGTTAAGCCAAGATATGCGGTCGTTCTGAAACATTGTTTGCAGTGTACATCCGATTCCATCAGATCCAGTAGATATGAATATCATTAAGAATAGAATAGAATAAAATAGAATAGAATAGAATAGAAAATAGAATAGAAATACAGAATAAAATAGAAAATAGAATAGAATAGAAATACAGAATATTAGAAAATAGAATAGAATAGAAATACAGAATAGAATAGAAAAGAATAGAAATACAGAATAGAATAGAAAATAGAATAGAATAGAAATACAGAATATTAGAAAATAGAATAGAATAGAAATACAGAATAGAATAGAATAGAATAGAATAGAATAGAATAGAATAGAAATACAGAATAGAATAGAAAATAGAATAGAATAGAAATACAGAATAGAATAGAATAGAATTACAGGATAGAACAGAACAGAACAGAACAGAACAGAACAGAATAGAATAGAATAGAATAGAATAGAATAGAATAGAAATTAGAATAGAATAGAAATACAGAATAGAATAGAAAATAGAATAGAATAGAAATACAGAATATTAGAAAATAGAATAGAATAGAAATACAGAATATTAGAAAATAGAATAGAATAGAAAATAGAATAGAATAGAAAGACAGAATAGAATAGAAGAGAATAGAATAGAAAATAGAATAGAATAGAATAGAAATACAGAATAGAATAGAAAATAGAATAGAATAGAAATACAGAATATTAGAAAATAGAATAGAATAGAATAGAATAGAATAGAATAGAATAGAATAGAATAGAATAGAATAGAATAGAATAGAATAGAAAGGGACCTTGGAGGTCTTCTAGTCCAGTTGATCTCTGACTCAAAAACCTGAGGACGTCCCCGCTTCGGGCCATTCAGGGGCTACCTGGAACAGTTTGAAAAGTTTCAAAAACTTTTTGAAGGGGAGGAGACGGAGGAACCAGAATGCGACTTAAGGGACAAAAATCACGGATGACCGAGAAACGGGGAGACCCCCTGCATCCTGCCCTCCTTTTCAGACAACCAGGCAAAGTTTAATCAGGGACACTCCCCCCCCACGTCCCCCCCCAAAAAAAAGCTTATTTGGGAAAAAGCTACAGCTCTCTGAGAACTGCGGCTCCCCCTTCTTCCTGAGATCTGGGGGCGCTCCTAAAATATTGCCTCTGCTAAAAAAAAAAAGAAAGAAAAAAAAGGAAACGAAAGCGAAGGGGTGTCTCTTCCATCCTCCCGCCCCCCTTCTCCCCGTCCCCCCCCCCACCCGGCCGCCCTGCATAAAGCCGCGGCCGGAGGGCCCGGCCACCCAGCACCGACGAGCGGTCAGCCCAGGAGAGGACCCGGACCGGCTTCCAGCTCCTGCAGCCTCCCAGCCCAGCCCAGCCAGCACCATGCGCCCCGTCCCGTCCCCGGCGCTTCTCCGCGCCCTGAGGCTGCTGCTGCCGCTGGCCGCCTGCGCCTGGGGCCCCGCCGTCCTCGCCTTCCCCGCCTGGAGCAACTCCGGCGACCTGGTGCACCTGTACACCTCCAGCGCCAGGAGGAGCTTCCACCTGCAGATCCACCCCGACGGACGCGTGGACGGCAGCCCGGCCCAGACCGTGGACAGTAAGTCCCCGGCGGAGCTGCCCAGCCGGCAGGCTGGTGCGGGAGGGATGGGGATGGGGACGGGATATGTCCAGGATCGCCCCCGAGGCTCCGGAGTGCTAGGAATTCAATAAGAGTAGAATGGAAAGGAATAGGATAGGATAGAGAAGGGAAAGGAAAGGAAAGGAAAGGAAGGGAAGAGTAGAGTAGAGTAGAGTAGAGTAGAGTAGAGTAGAATAGAGTAGAGTAGAATAGATAGAATATAGAATATAGAATATAGACTATAGAGTAGAGTAGAATATAGAATATAGAATATAGAATATAGAGTAGAGTAGAGTAGAGTAGAGTAGAAATATAGAATAGAGTAAAGTAGAGTAGAATATAGAATATAGAATATAGAGTAGAATAGAATAGAATAGAATAGAATAGAATAGAATAGAATAGAATAGAATAGAATATGGAATGGAATGGAATGGAATGGAATAGAATATAGAATAGAATAGAATAGAATAGAATAGAATAGAATAGAATAGAATAGAATAGAATAGAATAGAATAGAATAGAATATGGAATGGAATAGAATGGAATAGAATATAGAATAGAATAGAATAGAATAGAATAGAATAGAATAGAATAGAATAGAATAGAATAGAATATGGAATGGAATGGAATGGAATAGAATATAGAATAGAATAGAATAGAATAGAATAGAATAGAATAGAATAGAATAGAATAGAATAGAATAGAATAGAATATGGAATGGAATGGAATGGAATAGAATATAGAATAGAATAGAATAGAAAAGAATAGAATAGAATAGAAATATAGAATAGAATAGAATAGAATAGAATAGAATAGAATAGAATAGAATAGAATAGAATAGAATAGAATAGAATATGGAATGGAATGGAATGGAATAGAATATAGAATAGAATAGAATAGAATAGAAATATAGAATAGAATAGAATAGAATAGAATAGAATAGAATAGAATAGAATAGAATAGAATAGAATAGAATAGAATCCAGCCAGTAAAAGCTCAGCTCCATCCAGTCGCTCCAACTCTTTGGGAATTTGGGAAGGCATCAGATAATAGTATTCCAGTATATGAGGTCGTCCTTTCTGGCTTAAGAGATGTATGGAGAGGTCTCCTAATATTTAACCCATTCACTTCCAGGTGCTTTGATAATCAAATCTGAAGGTGCAGGCTATGTTGTGATCAGTGGTGCGAGGACCGGACTCTTCCTTTGTATGGACGTTAACGGAAATCTCTTCGGATCGGTAAGTCCTAATATTCTTTTCAGATTATTTGACCCCTTTCCTAGGGCAGCCAAGGCATTAAGTCCTTATTAAGTCCCTTTCTCTCTACCTCCTTTTTCTAGCCATTGATAAAAGGTATCCCATGTTCTAAAACAGGGGTCTTCAAACTCGGCCCTTTTGTGACTTGTGGACTTCAACTCCCAGAATTCCTCAGCCAGGGTGCCAGAGTTTGAAGACCCCTGTTCTAAAGTATACTGAGTCTTCTTTCTCTTTCATTTTCAATGTCAACCTGTCCATTTCTGCACAATCTAGAATTTGTTTTAATTAACTCTTCCTCCGTTGGTAATTCTGCATTTTTCCAATGTTGAGCGAATACAATTCTTGCTGCAGTCAATACATGTAATATTGAATATATACATTCTTTCTCATAATTTCCATTCCATTCCATTCCATTCTATTCTATTCTATTCTATTCTATTCTATTCTATTCTATTCTATTCTATTCTATTCTATTCTATTCCTTATTCTATTCCTTATTCTATTTCTTATTCTATTCTATTCCTTATTCCTTATTCCTATTCTATTCTATTCTATTCTATTCTATTCTATTCTATTCTATTCTATTCTATTCTATTCTATTCTATTCTATTCTATTCTATTCTATTCCTTATTCTTATTCTATTTCTTATTCTATTTCTTATTCTCTTCTCTTCTCTTCTCTTCTCTTCTCTTCTCTTCTCTCTCCTCTCCTCTTCTCTTCTCTTCTCTTCTCTTCTCTTCTCTTCTCTTCTCTTCCTTATTCTTATTCTATTTCTTATTCTATTCTAATTCCATTCCATTCTCTCTTCTCCTCTTCTCTTCTCTCCTCTCCTCTTCTCTTCTCTTCTCTTCTCTTCTCTTCTCTTCTCTTCTCTTCTCTTCTCTTCTCTTCTCTTCTATTCTATTCTATTCCTTATTCCTTATTCCTTATTCCTTATTCCTTATTCCTTATTCCTATTCTATTCTATTCTATTCTATTCTATTCTATTCTATTCTATTCTATTCTATTCTATTCTATTCTATTCTATTCTATTCTATTCTATTCTATTCCTTATTCTATTCCTTATTCTTATTCTATTTCTTATTCTATTTCTTATTCTCTTCTCTTCTCTTCTCTTCTCTTCTCTTCTCTTCTCTTCTATTCTTTCTATTCTATTCTATTCTATTCTATTCTATTCTATTCCTTATTCTATTCCTTATTCTTATTCTATTTCTTATTCTATTCTAATTCCATTCCATTCTCTCTTCTCTTCTCTTCTCTTCTCTTCTCTTCTCTTCTCTTCTCTTCTCTTCTATTCCTTATTCCTTATTCCTTATTCCTTATTCCTTATTCCTTATTCCTATTCTATTCTATTCTATTCTATTCTATTCTATTCTATTCTATTCTATTCTATTCTATTCTATTCTATTCTATTCTATTCTATTCTATTCTATTCCTTATTCTATTCCTTATTCTATTTCTTATTCTATTCTATTCCTTATTCCTTATTCCTATTCTATTCTATTCTATTCTATTCTATTCTATTCTATTCTATTCTATTCTATTCTATTCTATTCTATTCTATTCTATTCTATTCTATTCTATTCTATTCTATTCCTTATTCTTATTCTATTTCTTATTCTATTTCTTATTCTCTTCTCTTCTCTTCTCTTCTCTTCTCTTCTCTTCTCCTCTCCTCTTCTCTTCTCTTCTCTTCTCTTCTCTTCTCTTCTCTTCTCTTCCTTATTCTTATTCTATTTCTTATTCTATTCTAATTCCATTCCATTCTCTCTTCTCCTCTTCTCTTCTCTCCTCTCCTCTTCTCTTCTCTTCTCTTCTCTTCTCTTCTCTTCTATTCTCTTCTCTTCTATTCTATTCTATTCCTTATTCCTTATTCCTTATTCCTTATTCCTTATTCCTTATTCCTTATTCCTTATTCCTATTCTATTCTATTCTATTCTATTCTATTCTATTCTATTCTATTCTATTCTATTCTATTCTATTCTATTCTATTCTATTCTATTCCTTATTCTATTCCTTATTCTTATTCTATTTCTTATTCTATTTCTTATTCTCTTCTCTTCTCTTCTCTTCTCTTCTCTTCTCTTCTCTTCTCTTCTATTCTATTCTATTCTATTCTATTCTATTCCTTATTCTATTCCTTATTCTTATTCTATTTCTTATTCTATTCTAATTCCATTCCATTCTCTCTTCTCTTCTCTTCTCTTCTCTTCTCTTCTCTTCTCTTCTCTTCTCTTCTCTTCTCTTCTATTCCTTATTCCTTATTCCTTATTCCTTATTCCTTATTCCTTATTCCTATTCTATTCTATTCTATTCTATTCTATTCTATTCTATTCTATTCTATTCTATTCTATTCTATTCTATTCTATTCTATTCTATTCCTTATTCTATTCCTTATTCTTATTCTATTTCTTATTCTATTTCTTATTCTATTTCTTATTCTATTCTATTCTATTCTATTCTATTCCTTATTCTATTCCTTATTCTATTCCTTATTCTATTCCTTGTTCTATTTCTTATTCTATTCTATTCTATTCTATTCTATTCTATTCTATTCTATTCTATTCTATTCTATTCTATTCTATTCTATTCTATTCTATTCTATTCTATTCTATTCTATTCTATTCTATTCTATTCTATTCCTTATTCTATTCCTTATTCTTATTCTTATTCTTATTCTTATTCTTATTCTTATTCTTATTCTTATTCTATTTCTTGTTCTATTCTATTCTATTCTATTCTATTCTATTCTATTCTATTCTATTCTATTCTATTCTATTCTATTCTATTCTATTCTATTCTATTCTATTCTATTCTATTCTATTCTATTCTATGTCATTCCATTCCAATATATTCTATTCTATTCTATTCTGTTCTGTTCTGTTCTGTTCTGTTCTGTTCCGTTCCGTTCCGTTCCATTCTCCTCTCCTCTGTTCTTATTGATAGGCATGGCTGATTTTTGTCACCTCCGCCCTGACACGTTGTGCCTTTGTTTCCCTTTAGAACCTCTTCAGCAACGAGGACTGCCTTCTTAAGCACCTGATGCTGGAAAACGGCTACGACGTTTACCAGTCCCCCAAGCACAAGCACCTGGTCAGCCTAGGAAGGGCGAAGCGCCCCCTCTTTCCCAACATGAACCCGCCGGCTTATTCTCAGTTTTTAACCAGAAGGAACGAAATCCCCTTGGTCCAGTTCAACACCCCCAGGGCTCAGCAGGAGGACCCCTGGGACGAAGACGCTGACCTCTGTGGGGGCCTCTTGACCGCTGGAAAGTTGGCCGAAGAAAGTCCCGACGAGGTGGGCCTCCACCCCTGCTTGGGCAGCTCCAATTCCGAAGAGAGGGACCCCAACGGGGCCACGCTCAGCGGAAGGTTTCCTAGCCCCCGAAGGGATTCCTGAACCTGAGGACGACGTCGGGGAAGCGGACTCTCTCCCGAATCGTCAAAGGAAGCTAAATCCCTTTTGTTTTTCTCCAGATGAATTGTTCGGAATAAGGGGTGATCGCTGGGCCTGCGTCTTCCCGGTCCCGGCACTGGTCCTGAGTGACAAACCTGGGGCGTGGGTGACGAGGGCAGTTTTATACGTTTCGCTCTGTCTACGTTGTAATGTTGAAGCTTCGTTCACCGTAATGCTGTACGGTAGATAAGAGTCTTGCCGTGTCACACAGCGCAGCCACAGCTGACCGGCCGAGATTGTGAAGTTGCCAACGTTTTATCAGTGGAAACTTTGCCTTGATCGGCCTCCATTTTAAGGAGATGGCCCAGAACTTCTCAACAAATAAAACCTGTGGATCAGCAGGGGCAGAAGGAGAAAAACAAGGATCTCTATTAGAATAGAATAGAGCTGGAAGGGACCTTGGAGGTCTTCTAGTCCAGCCCCCTGCTCAAGCAGGAGAACCTATACCAGGGGTAGGCAACCTTGGCTCTTTTATGACTCGTGGACTTCAACTCCCAGAATTCCTGAGCCAGCCATGCTGAGGGGAAAGGGAGAGGTTTCCAAGCTGAGCCATTCTGGCTCAGGAATTCTGGGAGTTGAAGTCCACGAGTCATAAAAGAGCCAAGGTTGCCTACCCCTGACCTATACCATTTCAGACAAGGGACTGTCCAGTCTCTTCTTTAAAACCTCCATTGATGGAGCACCCACAATTTCTGAAGGCAAAGCTGTTCCACTGGTAAATTGTCCTCACTGTTAGGAACTTTCTCCTTAATTCCAGGTTGCTTCTCTCTTTGATTAGTTTCCATCTGTTGTTTCTTGTCCTGCCCTCTGGTGCTTTGGAGAATAGCTTGACCCCCTCTTCTTTGGGGCAACCCCTCAAATACTGGAACACTGCTATCATGTCACCCGTTTCTTCTTTTCTTTAGACTAGCCAAACCCAAGTCCTGCAGCCGTTCTTCATATGTTTTAGTCTCCAGGCCTTTAATCATCTTAGTTATTAGAGAGGTGGGCAATTAATTTCCCCAAGGGAACACATGATAAACTAGGACTGTTAGGGAGGACCAAACCAAAACAGCGCCTGACATGACCTAATAGAATAACAGAATTGGAAGGGACCTTGGAGATCATCTAGTCCAACCCCCTGATCAGGCAGGAAACCCTATACCATTTCAGACAAATGGCTGTCCAGTCTCTTCTTGAAAACTTCCAGTGTTGGAGCATTCACTGCTTCTGGAAGCAGGTTGTTCCACTGGTTAATTGTTCTCACTGTCAGGAAATTTCTCCTTAGTTCTAGGTTGCTTCTCTCCTTGATTAGTTTCAAGCTACTATCTCACAATATCCCAAAATGAGTAAAAAGGGGTCCAATTCAGCCAGGACCATCTCCATGAGTTTCTTCTTTGGGATCTCAGCAGGATGGCCCTCATGACTAACCTTAGCTTTATTCAGGATACCGACCCATCCTATCAACCTGTCAGCCAAAGGTAGGCTTTGCGTAGAAAAGGTTAAATCCTGTCTTGGTATGGGTTATCTACAACCAGATGGAGGGGAACAGGCAGAGTTGAGATGCTCAACAGAGTTGAGATGCTCCATAAAACAGCTTTGTGGGCTGTTAAAGCGTTAGCTGTCAGCCATTCCTCCAGCCTGGGGTTCGAATCCAGGTCATGCCCAACTCCTTCCAACCCCGGATGTCAGGATATGAGATGAGAGTTTGGAAGAGGCAGTATTTGTAACAAAAAATTCCTAGGAAAAGTCTTTGATGGGAACGGTGCACCAGACTAGGAAGCTGGTACCGTAGTTGAATTAGCTGGATCCTCATCAAATTCTCTTTGGGAATTCATTATTTGTCCCTGGTTCCCACTGCAACTATTATACTATTGTTTTATTTTGCCGTACAGCATTGCGTTTGTTGGTATCTTATTGTTTCTTGATTTCTTATGAGTGTTATCTAGGCTGAAAATGCAAGTCAGCGTCAAAGCATTTTTTCTTCTACATGAACGCAAAGTCTGTAGGTAAAAAAATGATCAGCCTGCAGGGCAATAATTGCCGGTTTTGAAGTCTAGGCCAGTCTACAAGCAGTCCTTGAATTATTATCTTTCATTTAGCAAACCGTTCAGATTTACAGGGTGCTGGAAAGTGACTTATGACTGGTCCTCACGCTTAACCATCGTTGCAGCCTCCTCATGGTCCTATGATTGAAATCTGGGTTCTTGGCAAGCCGCGTGTATTGACGATGGCTCTAGCATCCTGGGCCAAGCAATCGTCATCTGTGACTTTGCTTAGGACAAGCAAACCCAGTGGGGGGAGCCAAATGTAATAGGAAGGACATGACAGCCTTAATGAGGGCAGTGATTCCCTTAATAACCGGCACAAAAGGCCATCAAATGGGGGCAAAACTCACTTGACAAATGTCAACAGGAATGTTGAGCTCAATTGTGGTCGTAAGTTAAGGACTGCCTGTATTAGCTTCTGAACGTGAGTATCCTCGCGAGAAAGGGTGACGTACTGATAGGTCTGCTCATTCTCCTACAGTTGTCCCAAAGATGCTTTTCCAGAAGGCAAATGGACTTCCTTGTTTTTCCTTTGGTTTAGGACCTTTGCAGGTCCTAAAGCTCCGGGTGGCCTCAACGACTCTCTAAAAGGAGGCAAATGACCAGCTGTCTGCAAGGAGTATAAATCCTTCCACTCCCCACCCTCCAGTCAGAGCTGAAGAAGCTTCTTGGATGAGGAGCGAAATGTCTTCAAAGAATAATAAGAAAGTCCCATGAGGACACAGATAAACCTCCAAGTGGCCTCAACGACTCTCTAAAAGGAGGCAAATGACCAGCTGTCTGCAAGGAGTATAAATCCTTCCACTCCCCACCATCCAGTGAGAGCTGAAGAAGCTTCTTGGATGAGGAGCGAAACGTCTTCAAAGAAAAACAAAGAAAGTCCAGTTGCATTTTGGAAAAAGCATCTTTAGGGTATCCTGAGTTGTGGCACGTCCCGCAGGCTCTGAGCACTGAGCAAAGGGACGGGACTTTCCAAGAGGGATACCTGGTTTCACTGGTCCCCAGTACAAAATGTGCATGACAACGCAACTTATTTCGTAGGCAACCCTCTTCCAAAACAGCACCTGACACGATCTATTCTCTCACAATATCGCAAAACGAGTATAAGGGGGTCCAATTCAGCTAGGATCTTCCTTTTGAGTCTCGGCAGGACTCCCTCATGATTTGTTGTTAGTTGCGAAGTCGTGTCCGACCCATCGCATTGACCCCATGGACAACGTTCCTCCAGGCCTTCCTGTCCTCTACCATCTTCTGGAGTCCATTGAAGCTCACGCCTGCTGCTTCAGTGACTCCATCCAGCCACCTCCTTCTCTGTCGTCCCCTTCTTCTCTTGCCCTCCATCTTTCCCAGCATCGGGCTCTTCTCCAGTGAGTCCTTCCTTCTCATTAGGTGGCCAAAGTACTTGAGTTTCAACTTCAGGATCTGGCCTTCTAAAGAGCAGTCAGGGTTAACCCTAGCTTTATTCAGGATACCCACCCATCCTATCAACCTGTTGGCCGAAGGTAGGCTTTGCGCAGGAAATGCCAAATCTTGGTTTCTTGGCATGGGTTATCAACAACCAGATGGAGGGGAACGGGCAGATATGCGTCCAGTCCAGGAGAACGGAGTTGGGATGCTCCATAAAGCAGCTTTCTGGTCTGTTCAAGCATTAGCCGGCATCCATCTGTCCGGGCTGGGGTTCAAATCCAGGTCAAGCAAACCCAGTGGAGGATTTACCTAACAACCGTATGAATCACTTTGCAGCGATTTGCTGTGGGGGAAAAAAAAAAAAAAAAGATTGTAAAATTGTAAACTCCGTTGTGACTCATTTAATGACTGTCTGGCTTAGTTAGTGGTGGAAATTCCAATTCCAATCTCAGTTGCCCTCAGTTCCTAAAGGGAAACTGTTTTCAGGATGGGACACAGTCAGGGGTGTTCTTCATCCGACAGCGTCTCCCCAAAGGCTAAAAAGTTGTGGTTAGTGTGGCATTGTGTGTCATGGAAGCACCGTTTCAAGCAGCCAACGAGAAATTAAGGGCTCAAATCCAGGCAAAAAATATTTTTTTTAAAAAAACACAATGTGGGGTTGGGGAAATGAGGGTAACATCTCTGCCCCCTAAATCCATTCAGGTCAGATAAAAAGACTTGAGTGGGGAATGGGAGGAGTCAGTGCCGGGCGTGGAACATGGAACATGGTCACGTTTTATGGAAGGTCCCAACTGGGATGTATGTATCTTACAAAAATGGGGGGGCTTTGGTGGGCGTTGTTCACAGGAACATCCTGGAACACGATAACAAATAATGAGAATGCAATGTATGTGTTTTTTTTCCTATTTATTTATTTATTTGAACTTCTTACCTACTGAAGATGTATTTATGAGTATTTATGACGTCTATTAGTCTGCCCTTCCCCCCAATGCTGTCTCTCGATGAAGACAAAATAAATGTTTCATCTTTTTCAAGAAGGAAAGCTGTGTCTTTATTCAACGTTCCCGGTTTAATTTGGTGCAGTGATTCCCGAGTTCCAAGCATGGGCACCCTCGTGTCCTGGGAAATGAATCACAAATCCCCAAATCCATCCAAGATCTTTTTTTTGCACACTGGTAAAGGGGTAGTTGGACCATAAGAAAGGCTGAGCGCCAAAGAATGGAGGCCTTTGAACTAGGGTGTTGGAGAAGACTTCTGCGAGTCCCCTGGACTGCAAGGCGATCAAACCGGTCAGTCCTAGAGGAGATCAACCCCGACTGCTCTTTGGAAGGCCAGATCCTGAAGCTGAAACTCAAGTACTTTGGCCACCTAATGAGAAGGAAGGACTCACTGGAGAAGAGCCTGATGCTGGGAAAGATGGAGGGCAAGAGAAGAAGGGGACGACAGAAAAGGAGGTGGCTGGATGGAGTCACTGAAGCAGGAGGGATGAGCTTAAAAGGACTCCAGAAGATGGTAGAAGACAGGAAGACCTGGAAGAACAGTGTCCATGGGGGTCGCGATGGGTCGGACACGACTTCGCAACTAACAACAACAACAAAGGGGCAGTGCTGTGCACCCCAAAATTCAGCACAAAGGGGACTGTTTCGGTCTGGTCAGCTACACATCCAGCCCCTGAACCAGAAACTCCCTCCAGGCCTCAGGGAGACTGGACTTCTTCTTAACTGGAAACAGGAAAGGTCCACCTAGCCAGAACGTGAATCCCAGCACACAATGATTTTGAGAACCTTTTTCTTCTTCTAAATATGAAAGGTCTGTTTGGTGTCCCAGTGGGATGACTGCAGCCTGCTTGTTGCATCATAAAGGACTGTGTTAATAGAACTAAGGAGGAAGACAGAGGTCTCCCCTATGCTGTCAAACCATTGGAGCTTCCGGTGTTGGCGTCATCGCTGTGAACACCAGAATGCAGTTGGTCTTCTTCTCCCGGGAAGGAAGGAAGGAAGGAAGGAAGGAAGGAAGGAAGGAAAGGAAGGAAGGAAGGAAGGAAGGAAGGAAGGAAGGAAGGAAGGAAGGAAGGAAGGAAGGAAGGAAGGAAGGAAGGAAGGAAACCAGCCAACCTAGCCGTCTGGCCTATCAAAGAGAAGGATTAGGGGAGACATGATAGCAGTCTTCCAATACTTGTGGGCCTTTCACAGAGAAGAGGGGCCTGATTTATCCTATAGAGCAGGCAAGAATTCACGAGAGAAGCAACCCCCAACTAAGGAGAAATTAATTTGACAGTGAGATCAATTAATCAGTGGAATTGCTTGCCTACTGGGGTTGCATCACTGGAGATTTTAAAAGTTAGACTTGTTCGTCTTTGACATGTCGGTGATACGACATCTCAAACATAAACTAATATCCAGCTGTTAGTATGCAACATAAAGACTTGTCCATTTGGTCTCCATATTACAGAGGAAGAGGTCACCTCGCCTCCAAGAATAAAGGACTAGGTCTCAGAAACAGGTCTGAGTCTGATGCCCACTTGTATCAGAATCCATCAGGATAATTCACATTAGAGGAATAGAATAGAATAGAACAGAACAGAATAGAGAATAAAGAATAGGAAAGAATAGGAAAGAATAGGAAAGAATAGGAAAGAATAGGAAAGAATAGGAAAGAATAGAATAGAATAGAATAGAATAGAATAGAATAGAATAGAATAGAATAGAATAGAATAGAATAGAATAGAATAAGAAATAGAACATAATAAGAAATAGAATAGAATAGAATAGAATAGAATAGAATAGAATAGAATAGAATAGAAATGGAATAGAATAGAATAGAATAGAATAGAATAAGAAATAGAACATAATAAGAAATAGAACAGAACAAGGAATAGAATAGAATAGAATAGAATAGAGGATGGAATGGAATGGAATGGAATAGAATAGAATAGAATAGAATAGAATAGAATAGAATAGAATAGAATAGAATAGAAGCTGGAAGGGATCTTGGAGGTCTTCTAGTCCAACCCCTTGCTCAAGAAGAAGAACCGCTCCTATCCCATCTCAGACAAGTGACTGTCCAGCCTCTTCTTTAAAATCTCCAGTGATTGGGCGCCCACGATTCCTGGGGGCAACTTCTATTCCACTGGTTGATTGTCCTCACTATTAGGAAGTTTCTCCTTAATTCCAGGTTGCTTCTGTCTTTGGTCAGTTCTCAACCATTTTAATGGCCAACACCAGGTGACCAAAAAGTGCACAATCCTTTGAATGCCTCCCAATGGTCTGATTGTTTTGGAAGTACGTGTCTTTTCCTTTCTCCCGCCCCCCTTCTCCCCGTCCCCCCCCCCCCCCCCGGCCGCCCTGCATAAAGCCCGGCCACCCAGCACCGACGAGCGGTCAACCCAGGAGAGGACCCGGACCGGCTTCCAGCTCCTGCAGCCTCCCAGCCCAGCCAGCACCATGCGCCCCGTCCCGTCCCCGGCGCTTCTCCGCGCCCTGAGGCTGCTGCTGCCGCTGGCCGCCTGCTCCTGGGGCCCCGCCGTCCTCGCCTTCCCCGCCTGGAGCAACTCCGGCGACCTGGTGCACCTGTACACCTCCAGCGCCAGGAGGAGCTTCCACCTGCAGATCCACCCCGACGGACGCGTGGACGGCAGCCCGGACCAGACCGTGGACAGTAAGTCCCCGGCGGAGCTGCCCAGCCGGCTGGCTGGTGCGGGAGGGATGGGGAGGGGGACGGGATATGTCCAGGATCGCCCCCGAGGCTCCGGAGTGCTAGGAATTCAATAAGAGTAGAATGGAAAGGAATAGGATAGGATAGGATAGGATAGGGTAGGATAGGGTAGGATAGGGTAGGATAGGATAGGATAGGGAAGGGAAGGGAAGGGAAGGGAAGGGAAGGGTAGAGTAGAGTAGAGTAGAGTAGAGTAGAGTAGAGTAGAAATATAGAATAGAGTAGAGTAGAGTAGAGTAGAATATAGAATATAGAATGTAGTGTAAAGTAGAGTAGAGTAGAGTAGAGTAGAGTAGAGTAGAGTAGAGTAGAATAGAATAGAATAGAATAGAATAGAATAGAATAGAATAGAATAGAATAGAAAAGAAAATATGGCATGGCATGGCATGGCATGGCATGGCATGGAGTAGAATATGGAATGGAATAAAATAGAATATGGAATGGAATTTCTTACAGTTAGGAAGATTGTTTCCCCTTTTGACTAAGATCGTGGCAAATATTTTGCTACGAATGGCCAGAATTTGGGAAGACCTGGGAGGAACCAGATAACAGTATTCTGGTATTTGAGGTCGCCCTTTCTGGCTGAAGAGCTGTATGAAGAGGCCTCCTAATATTTAAGCCGTTCGCTTCCAGGTGCTTTGGTAATCAAAACCGTGCGTCCAGGCTATGTAATGATCAGTGGTGCAAAGAGCGGACTCTACCTTTGTATGGACACGGGCGGAAATCTCTTCGGATTGGTGAGTCCCAATATTCATTTGGGATTATTCGACTTCTTTCTTAGTGCAGCCAAGCCATTAAGGACTTGGGCTATGACAGTTAAATTAGGTTTTCTTTGCCTACGAAGTGGAAGGAGACAATTATACCATGCTCAAGTCCTTTCAGTTGTGACCGGGGAATGGTTTGTTCCTTTGTTTGGAGATCCGGTAACATAACATGATGTGAAGTGGTGCTCACATCTTCCTTCTAGGTCAGAGGTCCCCAAACGTTTGGGCACCAGGGACCGGTTCCGTGGAGGAGGTTTTTCCGCAGACCGGAGGGTGCGTGGTTTTGTGTGCTGCCTGCATCCTGCGGATGGGGCTTTGTTTGTTTGTGCAGACCGGTTGCTGGCATGCCGTGGCCAGGTACCGGTCCACGGACCTGGGTTTGGGGACCCCTGTTCTAGAACATCCACAGCGTGTTATAATTCATCTATGGAGAACTTGGACGTCAGGCACCAAGGATCAGGACCGCAGGTGAAGTTGCAGTTCAGAAAATTTATTGTTCAATCCTCTACACAAAAGTCAAGTAACGGTCAATACTAAATTGACCCCAGGTAAGAGTCAACGGAATTCAAGAGGATTGGATTTACAACCTTTGTGGGAACATAATGACTCTTAAGTTTATAATGCAACTAAATTCCACTTCTCCAACACGGCCTGCTCTTCTACATTGGAGGGACCTATAGTTTTCTCCACTCTGGGCCTGGTCCACTGGGCCACTGACAGTGAACTGAACATGATACATGAAACTTCCTGACAGTGAGGACAATTAACTGGAACGGCTTGCCACCAGAAATCGTGGGCGCTCCATCACTGGAGGTTTTTAAGAACAGGCTAGACAGTCACTTGTCTAAAATGGTTAGGGTTACATCATCATGAACTCGGAGAGCAAAATGGTCGGCGCCAACAAATTCGGAGTGCTTGGGTATGGTTAGGAGGGCACTGACTTTTCTAGCCTGCCCTATCTATGTTTCCTGGTAAAATACTTGGAAAAATCCCATTGGAGGAAAATTCCACTTAGGGTTAGGGTTAGGTCACCATGAACTCATAGAGCAAAATGGACATCGCCAACAAATTCGGAGTGCTTGGGTATGGTTAGGAGGGCAGTGACTTTTCTAGGCTGCCCTGTCTATCTTTCGTGGTATAGTCCTTGACGTACGCCCAACATTTATGTGAGAAATTTGTTAAGTGAGTTTGGCCTCATTTGACGCCCTTTCTCGCCACCGTCGTTGAGGGAAACACTGCAGTTGTTAAGGCAGTACCACGGTTGTTAAACGAAACCAGCTTCCCCCTTGGCTTTGCTTATCAGAAGGTCACAAAACGGGAGCACGTGACACCCCCCCGGGGGGACGCTGCGACCGTCCTAAATACGAACCGGTTGGCAAGCATCCGAATGTAAATCCCATGACCACGGGGATGCTGCGGCGGTCGTTAAGCGTGAAAAATGGTCGTTAAGCCCCTTTTTTCAGTACCGTCGTAACTTCGGACACGAAGGGAACTGTTCCAAGTTGACGGCTCCCTGCACACCGGACCTGGGTGTGCATCGCTTGCCAACGAAACTCTTTTGAGATGTAAGAGCCGTGAAATCAAATATCCTAAAGAAGTGGAGAGAACAAGTATCGGGGAAATATTCAATACTTGAGTTAATTCTTCGCCCTAAGGCAGGGCTGATTTTTCACCCCTGCCTTGTTTTGTTTCTGTTTCTCTTTTCTTTAGCGTTCCTCCGGCCATGAGGACTGCACTTTTAAGCACACGATGCTTGAAAATGGCTACGATGCTTACCAGTCCCCCAGGCATAATTTCCTGGTCAGCCTAGGAAGAGTTAAGGAAGCCTTGGTTCCCCGTAGGAACCCACCGCCCTTTTCTCAGTTTTTAACCAGAAGGAACGAAATCCCCTTGGTCCAGTTCTACACGCCCAGGCCTCAGCAGGAGGATCCCAGGGGGGACGACGACGCCAAGCTGTGTGGGGGCCTCTTGATCACTGGAAAGTTGCCCGAAGAAAATCCCGATGAGGTGGGCCTCCACCCCTGCTTGGGCAGCTCCGATTCCGAAGAGAGGGACCCCAACGGGGCCACGCTCAGCGGAAGGTTTCCTAGCCCCCGAAGGGATTCCTGAACCTGAGGACGACGTCGGGGAAGCGGACTCTCTCCCGAATCGTCAAAGGAAGCTAAATCCCTTTTGTTTTTCTCCAGATGAATTGTTCGGAATAAGGGGTGATCGCTGGGCCTGCGTCTTCCCGGTCCCGGCACTGGTCCTGAGTGACAAACCTGGGGCGTGGGTGACGAGGGCAGTTTTATACGTTTCGCTCTGTCTACGTTGTAATGTTGAAGCTTCGTTAACCGTAATGCTGTACAGTAGATAAGAGTCTTGCAGTGTCACACAGCACACCCACAGCTGACCGGCCGAGATTGTGAAGTTGCCATTTTATCAGTGGAAACTTTGCCTTGATTGGGCTCCATTTTAAGGAGATGGCCCAGAACTTCTCAACAAATAAAACCCGTGGATCAGCAGGGGCAGAAGGAGAAAAACAAGGATCTCTATTAGAATAGAATAGAGCTGGAAGGGACCTTGGAGGTCTTCTAGTCCAGCCCCCTGCTCAAGCAGGAGAACCTATACCATCTCAGACAAGTAACTGTCCAGTCTCTTCTTTAAAACCTCCATTGATGGAGCACCCACAATTTCTGAAGGCAAAGCTGTTCCACTGGTAAATTGTCCTCACTGTTAGGAAGTTTCTCCTTAATTCCAGGTTGCTTCTCTCCTTGATCAGTTTCCAACCATTTTAATGGCCAACACCAGGTGACCAAAAAGTGCACAATCCCAGTAGGATTTTCTCAGTTTTTAACCAGAAGGAACGAAATTCCCTTGGTCCAGTTCAACGTGCCAAGTGACCCCTGGGGTGGCGACGATCCTTTGGATGAGAGAGACCCATTGGGTGTCGTACTGGACAAAAGACCTTCTAGCCCTTGAAGGGGTCACAAAATCTGAGGCGACTGGGGAGAATCGGACTCTCTCCCAAAGCGTCGAAGAAAGCTAAATTCCCTTTTTTTCAGAATAAGGGGCGATACCTTGCTTTCCCCAAAATAAGACCCAACGGGAAAAGAAGCCCTAGCGTGATTTTTTTCCAGGACGCTCGTACTAAAGCCCCACCCCCAAAATAAGCCCCGGTTAAGATCGTCAGCCAGACGGATGCATTTAGTACCGTATTTCCCCCCCCCCAAAAAAAAATAAGACCTAGCCGGAAAATACGCCCTAATGTGTCTTTTGGAGCAAAAATTCATATAAGACCTGGTCTTATTTTCGGGGAAACACGATAGCTGTGTATGCATCTGGTCCCAGCCCTGAAGGATAAACCCGGAACGCGGGTTACGAGGAGAAAATATTTCCCTCAATCTACATTTTAATGTTGAAGTGTCATGACGGTGATGCTGTAGCAGGGATCTTCAAACTTGGCCCTTTTGTGACTTGTGGACTTCAACTCCCAGAATTCCTCAGCCAGCGTGCCTGGCTGAAGAATTCTGGGAGGGGTCTTCAAACTTGGTCCTTTTGTGACTTGTGGACTTCAACTCCCAGAATTCCTCAGCCAGCGTGCCTGGCTGAGGAATTCTGGGAGGGGTCTTCAAACTTGGTCCTTTTGTGACTTGTGGACTTCAACTCCCAGAATTCCTCAGCCAGCGTGCCTGGCTGAAGAATTCTGGGAGGGGTCTTCAAAGTTGGCCCTTTTATGACTCGTGGACTTCAACTGCCAGCATTCCTCAGCCAGCATGCCTGGCTGAGGAATTCTGGGAGTTGAAGTCCACGAGTCATAGAAGGGTCAAGTTTGAAGACTCCTGTGCTGTACTGATAGCCCTTGACTTACAACAGCTGTTTAGTGACTGTTTAGTGACTGTCACAGACCCAGCTTGCTCATAAAGAGACACAGACCCTGCTGAGTCGTTCCCACCATTACATCTTACATTACGTAAGCTGGTTAGCTGTTAAATCATTACCTTGACACAGCCCTCTTCCAAAACAGTGTGTGACATGACCCAATTATCTCACAATATCCCAAAACGAGTATAAGGGGTCCAATTCAGCTAGGATCTTCCTTTGCGTCTTGGCAGGATTGCCTCATGAGTAACCTTAGCTGGATTCAGGATATTCACCCATCCTATCAACCTGTTGGCCAAAGGTAGGCTTTGCGCGGGAAATGCCAAATCCTGGTTTCTTGGCATGGGTTATCAACAACCAGATGGAGGGGAACGGGCAGATATGCGTCCAGTCCAGGAGAACGGAGTTGGGATGCTCCATAAAGCAGCTTTGTGGTCTGTTCAAGCATTAGCCGGCATCCATCCGTCCGGGCTGGGGTTCAAATCCAGGTCAAGCAAACCCAATGGAGGATTTACCTTACCTTTACTTTACAGTGATTTGCTATGCCAAAAAAAAAGATTGTAAAACGGGTTATCAACCATCAGATGGAGGGGAACAGGCAGATCAGCGTCCTTTCCAGGAGAACAGAGTTGAGATACTCCATAATGCGGATAACGAGAAGGCAGTGTATTTATTTTTTCTATTCCCATATTTATTTATTTGAATTATTTACGTGTTGAAGATTTATGAGTATTTACGTTTGTTATTCCGCCCCTCGGTTCTGTCTCTCGATGAAATAAATGTTTTGAGGAGGAAAAATATCTTTATTAAACATTCCTGTTTTAATTCAGTGCAGCGCTCTCCTTTTAATTAACCACATCCCAGCCCGTTGTGACGTTCTGCCATTCTCCATCTCTCATTAATGTCGCCAGAGGGTTTGTGTTTTTTTTTGGGGGGGGGGGGTTTTACAAAAAAATAAAATAAAAATAAAAACCAGACTTTTGTGGCTCACTCAAAAGGTGTATATTTTAATGATGTTGAAAGTTAACATTATTAGAAAGAATAACAAAAACAGTTCTTTGAAGGCTGAATAAATATAAACGAGGCAGTTGATAATTTAAACAAAGGAAATCGTCGACGTTCGTGACAGGGGCTTGAGGTCAAACACGAAGAAAACAAACCGACTGAAAAAATTATGCATCTTAAATACACGTACAGGAAAAAAACAAGACCTCAGGTTTTGCATATCTGAAATTAAGAGTCAACAGCGCAGGCAAGGCAAGGATATTTGGAGGTATATATTTTCTATGTAGGAGAAGCTAGATTTTGAAAGTCTCTATCTATCTATCTATCTATCTATCTATCTATCTATCTATCTATCTATCTATCTATCTATCTATCTATCTATCTATCTATCTATCTATCTACCTATCTAATCTGTGTCTGTCTGTCTGTCTGTGTCTGTTTATCTATCTATCTATCTATTTTCTATCTAGGAGAAGCTAGATTTTGAAAGTCAATGTTTGATGCTCCTTCTGACACATCCCAGGACCTTTGCCCCAAACTGGTGAGGCCACTGACTCTTTTAATGCCATCCCAGGAATTCTGGGAGTTGAAGCGCACAAGTCATAAAAGGGCCGAGTTTGAAGACCCCTGTGTTACATCTTCTTCGTCTTTGGCATGTGGGTGACAGAACATCTAAGCCTTCATAAAGCCATAAGCCAGTTTCTGAGTGTTAGCATGCAACATAAAAGACTCGTGCGCTTGGTCTCCACGTTACAGAGAAACGCGTTGTCTTGTCTCCAAGAAATAAGGGACTGGGTCTCACAACAGAATCATCACAGTCGAAGTCTAATGCCCGCGAGTATTGGAACGCATCAGAATAATTTCACATTAGAGCAGTAGCTTTACTGGCCAACACAAGGTGACAAAAAAATAAAAATGCACAATTGTTTTAATTCTCAGTAGAGACTACAGAGTAGTGGGTTGAAGAACCACCGTTAACCCCTCAGTTCTCTGATTGTTTTGGAAGTAGGTTGTCAAAAATTAACAAGGAAAGTCCAACTTCATCTTGCTTATAACTTAGAATGTGGTTTGGCTGTATTTTTTTTTTTTTAAAGAAAAATCACACACACACACACACATATATATATTGCACTATTATTCACAGATAATTCCTTGCAATGAGCATAGGGTAAATTCCAACAGGGAGCTCCCTTGTGCAATTTCTGCTAAAACAAACTTGAGTCCTCTTAGGACAGGGGTCTTCAAACGTGGCCCTTTTATGACTTGTGGACTTCAACTCCCAGAATTCCTCAGCCAGCGTGCCTGGCTGAGGAATTCTGGGAGGGCTCTTCAAACTGGGCCCTTTTATGACTTGTGGACTTCAACTCCCATTATTCCTCAGCCAGCATGCCCGGCTGAGGAATTCTGGGAGGGGTCTTTGAACTTGGCCCTTTCATGACTTGTGGACTTCAACTCCCAGAATTCCTCAGCCAGCGTGCACGCTGGCTGAGGAATTCTGGGAGTTGAAGTCCACAAGTCATAAAAGGGCCAAGTTGGAAGACCCCTGTCTTAGGACATCAGTGTGCCTCAAACAAAGTTGGACTGGGACAGTGTGCCTCAAACAAAGTTGGATCCTTTCTGAGGATCCGATCTGGTTTCGTCTCCTATTTTGATTAAAACAGTTGCTAAAGGATTCTCTAAGTTATCCAAGTGATTTAAAATGATTAAAACAAAAGGACAAGGATTTTTTTTTTTTTTTTTGATTTCTTAGGCAAAGCTACTCCATCTAAGCTTTCTGCTGGGATCATCCCACACCGTGTTCCATCAAGGCAGAGATCCAGTTCCACCCTTTTAGAGGCCTGCTCTTAAAAAGGGAAGCTGGATTACACTCCGGCTCACCGTCTGATCCTGATTAAATCATCTAAAACAGGCCCCCCCCCAACCCCCCTCGTCCACGGCCTGGTGGCGGGCCGTGGCCCGTAGGGAACTGGGCCACGGAAGTGGTGGGCGAAAATGCACGTGTGTGCATGCGCGTACAGCTGCATTTGTAAAACCCTAGCTTTTCCGGACCGGCGGAGATGGTGATGGTGGTTTGGGGGGGGGGGCGCGCGGAAGAGGGGATGGTTTCGCGCACAGCTGCATTTGTGAAAGCGGCACGCGCACACCCGAAACCACATTCTCCCCCATTGCTGCCGCCACTGCCGGCCCACCAGGGGAACGCTAATCTAAAGATCCTCTGTTAATTTATATTGCGGTATTCAAATTCTGCCCTTTCCTTAATGGGCTCCAGGGGAGCGTTTAGAACAGCAGCTGGTTCCAGAAGCTTCTCCAGAACGTGACCTTTCCCGCCAGCCAATGCTGCTTCCTTGTCTTTTTGTTGTTGTTGTTGTTGTTTTTTTGCCTTTTCTGCCCCTCCAACGAGGGTGAACAGGCAAAGGCAGGCAGGGGCCAAATGAAGTTTTAAATTCCTTAGCAGAAAACTCTTTCCAACATGCTAGGCCAGGGGGTCTTCAAACTTGGCCCTTTGATGACTTGTGGGCTTCAACTCCCAGAATTCCTCAGCCAGCCAGGCATGCACGCTGGCTGAGGAATTCTGGGAGTTGAAGTCCACAAGTCATCAAAGGGCCAGGTTTGAAGACCCCTCCCAGAATTCCTCAGCCGGGCACGCCGGCTGAGCAATTCTGGGAGTTGAAGTCCACAAGTCATCAAACGGCCAAGTTTGAAGACCCCTCCCAGAATTCCTCAGCCAGGCACACTGGCTAAGGAATTCTGGGAGTTGAAGTCCACAAGTCATCAAAGGGCCAGGTTTGAAGACCCCTCCCAGAATTCCTCAGCCGGGCACGCTGGCTGAGCAATTCTGGGAGTTGAAGTCCACAAGTCATCAAAGGGCCAAGATGGAAGACCCCCTGGTGCTAGGTTTTCCAACACGATTGAAAAGATGATTACGAGGCCAGAGGGGGAACAAATAATTCCTGCCCGTGTTAGGTTTTCCAGCTGGACGCTCTCAGCTGTCACTTAGGGGCGTGCAAGTGATCCCTTCGGTTGAGAAAGAGGCAGTGGATTTTCGGCTGGAGGCCGTCCTCTCTCATTTCCAGCTTGACAAGGAAGCGGCTAATCCCGGTATTGGGAGTGAGCGAAGACAATTCAGCCTTTGTCAACGTGGCTGGCAGGGTGCACTGCAGGTCTGAAATGAAGTAGCCGATCCAGTTCCTCATGTAGGCCCCATGACTCACAACCAGGATGTTGGCTGCCAGCCCCCCTGCGGCTCCTTCGGAATTAGCATCGGGTGCCAGCCCAGCCCGGTGGTTTGGCAACGAAGGGGTGGAAGTTCCTTCTGCCGTTTCTGCGTTGAATAATTCTGCCCTCGGGGGAAGTTGGTGGTCCGGACAGGCCTCCCGGGCAACCAGGTGGCAAATGTGTTCGAAGAAGTCCTTGACGCGGGCTTTGACCTAAAGGGAAAGGAAAGCAGAACGGAAGCTTTGCAAAGTTATTTGCAGGATAGGTGATTTTTTTTATTATTATTTTTAAATCAAGGCGACCTCTAAAGTCCCTGCTCAATTTCTCTCTGTTTCTGAGTTGCTCTTCTGAACTTCCAACAAATTTGGCTTCAGGTCTCCATTTTCCACCTTGGCAGAAATAAAACCTGGACATTCCAAGGCCCTGGTTCATATTCATCAATAAATAATAATAATAATAACAATAATCATAATTGAGAAGACAGCAACAGACAGTAAGTGCCACCTATGCAAAGAAGCTGAAGAAACAGGGGACCACCTGGTAAGCTGCTGCAAGAAGATCGCACAGACTGACTACAAGCAGCGGCACGACAAAGTGGCAACAATGGTGCATTGGAAGATCTGCAAGAAATATCATTGGCCCGTAAGCAAGAACTGGTGGGATCATAAAATAGAGAAAGCCATAGAAAATGATGAAATTAAACTGCTCTGGGACTTCAGAACTCAAACAGACAAGCACCTGCCACATAACACCCCGGACTTAACAATTGTCGATAAGAAAGACAAAAAAGTCTGGATAGTGGACGTGGCAGTGCCTGGAGACAGCAGAATAGACGAGAAAGAACTGGAGAAGATAACAAAATACAAATAGAAATAGAAAGACTGTGGCAAAGGCAAGCAAGGGTGGTACCAATAGTAATAGGCGCCCTGGGTGCAATCCCAAAACAACTGGAGCACCACTTGGACAGCATCATCGGCATTGACAAATTCGCCATTAGTCAATTGCAAAAGGCGGCCTTACTAGGAACTGCTTCCATCCTGCGACGAGAGCTGTAATACCATCAAACGTCCACACCTGCCTATCCCAGGTCCTTGGGAAGGACTCGATAGGTAGACAAAAATGCCAAATCCAGTCTGAACATCTGGCTGACTGTGCAATGATCAACGATAATAATAATAATAATACTAATAATAATAATAGTTGGAAGCTCATCTAGTCCAACCCCCCGCTCAGGCAGGAAACCCTATACCGGGGGTGTCAAACTGGATGTATCATAGCAAAACCGCACCCACCCCATTGCTGGCATTACTTTTTTCACCACTGAATTTCATTTTGTTAGATAGCGCCCAGTGTTCAAGTCTGTCCAGGTCCTCCTGTATCTTAAGCCTGTCTTCTGGAGTGTTGGCTATTCCTGCCAGCTTGGTGTCGTCTGCAAATTTGATGAGTTCCCCATCTATCCCCTTGTCCAAATCGTTGATGAAGATGTTGGAGAGCACTGGGCCCAGATCGGAGCCCTGGGGCACCCCACTACACACTTCCCTCCACGGAGATGCGGTTCCATTGAGGACCACACGCTGAGTACGGCCGGGCAGCCAGCTACAAGTTAGCCATCTCAGCCATTCACAAGTGCATAAAGATTCGGTCCGTCACGAGGGGGGACATGATCGCAGTGTTCCAAGTAACTCAGGGGCTGCCACAAAGAAGAGGGAGTCAAGCTTTTCTCCAAAGCGCCTGAAGGCAGGACAAGAAGCAACGGATGGAAACTCATCAAGGAGAGAAGCAACCTAGAACTAAGGAGAAACTTCCCGACAGTGGGGACAATTAACCAGTGGAACAACCTGCCTCCAGAAGCGGTGAATGCTCCAACACTGGAAGTTTTTAAGAAGAGACTGGACAGCCATTGGTCTGAAATTGTATAGAGTCTCCTGCTTGAACAGGGGGTTGGACTAGATGACCTTGAAGGTCCCTTCCAACTACTACTACTTCTCCTTCTCCTCCTCGTTGTTGTTGTTGTTGTTGTTGTTGTTATTATTATTATTATTATTTCCCAACGGACCACAAACCCCAACAGAATCCTTACTTCATCCAGGGTTTCTCCTCCAGGAGGGGTAAAAGAGAGATATGGCTGCCCGGCTTCGTTGGCCATGGCCTTAAGATCACCGAGAGGCCTTCCTTCCGCCACTCCGTATTTCTGTCAAGACAGGAGAGAGAATTATGTAGCGATGATGGCGGCCGCGATGCAGCTCGTATTCCTGAAGGGTGGCCCGCTGCAGACACGTTTCCCTTCTCCTTTGGAGGAGGACGGGAGCAAGGCGGCTTTCGGAGGCAGCTCCCGAGTCCCCAAAGGAACTGCTTGTCCTCCGTCTCGCCTCAGTTTACCACCCCACCCCCCCATTCTGCCTTCCTGCCATCCCAGCCCCTGGTTTCACACATCTGCAGCTAGAAGACTAGGGGGGAGGAGGGAGGGAGTTGTGATAAAATATTCATTTGATATTGCTCTCTATCACCTCTGTTCAACGGCAAAACATCCAGTGAGGTCGTGAACCGAGGTTTCAGGAGTCAGAAGTTTATTTGGGTGACAAATTAATTCACTTGTTGAAAAGCACGGATACGCCCGCCCCATCCTTCATCAACCGACTCTGGGCGGCTGCCGGTTCAAAAACGAAAAGCCCTTATACAATTATTTTAAAACGATAAAAAACTTTAAAAACAAAATTTGGCGCCAATCGGTTCTAAACGGGCAGTCATTTAATCTTCTCCCAGCGCTTGGGGGGGGAGAAATCAGGGTCTCCTGTGATTTTCAGAAGGCTAGGAGGGTGGAGGTCTGCCCCGAATTCAGTGGGTCTTCCATAGGGCAGGGGCTGCCACGGAAAAGGCACGCTCCCCCAAAATGGCAAAATGTAGGGGAAGGGGCTAAGAGAGTGCCCAGCCTATCTGATTGGGTAGGATGGGTAGATGCTTTAGGCCAGGGTCTCCTGCTTGAACAGGGGGCTGGACTAGAAGACCTCCAAGGTCCCTTCCAGCTCTATTCTGTTCTGTTCTGTTCTATTCTATTATTCCGTTCCATTCTGTAATTCCATTCCGTTCCATTCTCTATTCCACTCCATTCTATTCCATTTCATTCTGTAATTCTATTCTATTGTATTCTATTCTATTGTATTCTATTGTATTCTATTCTATTCTATTCTATGTCATTCCATGCCAATATATTCTATTCTATTCTATTCTATTCCACTCCATTCTATTCCATTTCATTCTGTAATTCTATTCTATTCCATTCCATTCCAATATATTCTTATTCTATTCTATTCCACTCCATTCTATTCCATTTCATTCTGTAATTCTATTCTATTCTATTCTATTCTATTCTATTCTATTCTATTCTATTCTATTCTATTCTATTCTATTCTATTCTATTCTATGTCATTCCATTCCAATATATTCTATTCTATTCTATTCTATTCTATTCTATTCTATTCTATTCTATTCTATTCTATTCTATTCTATTCTATATTCCATTCTTGACAAGGACTGTTTCCTTGGATTAGATTGGCTGAGGCCTCTCTTTTTTTGGAAGAGGAACAGCTGTCCTACCTCGTCAGGGTGCTCCCTGCACATGTACAGAACTGCAATTTGCAAAGCAAGGCAGCCAATGGAAGCAGAGTGGTCCGGCCTTAACCCTAACCCCATTCTACTCGGCTCTTATTATGACGATGCAGCCATGAAATCTGGTATTGATCTTCTAGGGGCAAGGAAATACTTACCCGTTCTCGAAGGCGGGCGTCGCATTTTACAGGAATCTCTTTGCAGTGCTGGCTATTTCTAAGAATGGAGGCTGTGGTCTGAAATGTTAAAATGAATGTTGAAAAAGATTATTGTTTTATTTATTTATAAATTCCATTTCCAGATTTAGAGGCTGACCCCTGAATAACTCTGGGTGGTTTACAAATTGAAAAACAACAACAAAAAAACCAAAAACGGAAATACAAGTAAGAAAGAACTGTGGCCAACCGAAAAACAACACACAGACCACTTAGCAGACATGAGAAATGTAGCAGAAAGACAAACCCCCCCCCCATTCTTCTGGAGCTTTTCCCCCCAGAAATACTGACATCAAGGCAGGGCCATTTCAGTGTCTAAAGGGTCCACCTTATGTCATAAATATTTTTTACTATATAAGAATGCAATTTTTAAGACTGTATTGTCACTCGATTCACTAATCATTGTAAACATTACCATTTTATAGTACTTATCCCACAAAAAAATGAACTCCCCCCAAAAAAAACTCCTAGAATTATTACTGAATAGAAAATATGGATAGAATAGAATAGAAAATATGGAATGGAATGGAATAGAATATGGAATGGAAATAGGAATAGAATAGAATAGAATATAGAATAGAATAGAATAGAACGGAATAGAATTAGAAATTGAATAGAATAGAATAGAATAGAATAGAATAGAGAATGGAATAGAATAGGGAATGGAATAGAATAGGGAATAGAATAGAATAATAGAATATAATAGAAGAATAGAAGAATAGAATGGAATGGAATGGAATAGAATAGAATAGAGGAATGGAATGGAATATAGAATAGAAATACAGAAGAGAATAGAATAGAATAGGATAGAATAGAATAGAACGGAATGGAATAGAATTAGAAATTGAATAGAATACAATACAATAGAATAGAATAGAATAGAGAATGGAATAGAAATACAGAATAGAATGGAACGGAACGGAATAGATTAGAATAAGAAATTGAATAGAATAGAATAAGAAAGAATAGAATAGAATAGAATGAAATAGAATAGGGAATAGAATAGAATAATAGAGTAGAGTAGAATAGAGGAATGGAATAGAATGGAATATAGAATAGAAATACAGAATAGAATAGAATAGAAATACAGAATAGAATAGAATAGAATAGAATAGAAATATAGAATAGAATAGAATAGAATAAGAAAGAATTAAATAGAATAGAATAGAATAGAACAGAACAGGAGCTGGAAGGCACCTATGAGGTTTTCTAGTCCAGCCCCCTGCTCAAGCAGGAGAACCTATACCATCTCAGACAAGTGACTGTCTTTTATTACATTTCTTTGTCTTCCAAAAAGTCTAAGTATTTGTTCGTGCACAGTTTCACCCAGAATATACTTGCCTGCCTTGCGCGAAGCAGGTCACTGCTGAAGACATGAGTAAATCTGACATGACGGAGATACATCCCAGCTGCGTTGGCTTGCTTGAACCCAGTGTCTGACAGAGGCTCGTCCACACCCTGACCTGCAAGAGGCACATTGGGAAGGCATCTGACGGTTAGAACAAGCATGTTTTAGCCCTCATCGGTCGATCCTCTCCAGAGATCAGGGACAAGCATTAAGCTACAAAAGGGAGGCCCTTCTAAAAGAGCTCAGCTGTCTCTGGAAGAAGTCAACAGTCATGTAGCTAACGGCATCTTCCTTTCTTTTGCCTTATGTGATCCTAACTTAAAAACATCTCTTTAGTTTACACCATCTTGTGAAGGGCCATCTAGGTCACTGGCTCAAGAAACAGCACGGAATAAGATAAACAGACTCTGTGCTAGCCTTTTTCAAGCTAGTGTGGTCAGGAGGCAGAGACCACAATCACCAAAACCGCAAGTATTATAGCAGGGATCTTCAAACTTGGTCCTTTTATGACTAGTGGACTTCAACTCCCAGAATTCCTCAGCCAGGCACGCTGGCTGAGGAATTCTGGGAGTTGAAGTCCACAAGTCTTAAAGTTGCCATGTTTGAAGACCCCTGTATAATATAAACCAGGGGTTTTCAAACTTGGCCCTTTTATGACTAATGGACTTCAACTCCCAGAATTCCTCAGCCAGGCGTGCCTGGCTGAGGAATTCTGGGAGTTGAAGTCTACAAGTCATAAAAGGGCCATGTTTGAAGACCCCTTGATTTAAAGCATTAGTCTGCATCAAGCTTTCACAGATCCCCTGAGACAACATTGCAGGCCCCCAGGGATAGCCATCTTGAAACTACAGGTGATCCTCGACTTACGACAATGGAGGCCAACATTTCTGCTGTTAAGTAAGACATTTGAGTTTTGCCCCGTTTTACAGCTTTTCTGGCCACTGTTGTTAAGTGAGTCTCTAGACTTGTTAAGTGAGTAGCCCGGTTGTTAAGTGAATCTGGCTTCCTCCCTTGACTTTGCTTGTCGGGTCACAAAAGGTGATAATAATAATACTAATAATACTAATAATAATAAACTTGGGAGGGACCTTGGAGGTCTTCTAGTCCAACCCCCTGCTCAGGCAGGAAACCCTATACCATTTTAGACAAATGGCTGTCCAGTCTCTTCTAGAGGCAGGTTGTTCCACTGGTTAATTGTTCTGTCCGGAAATTTCTCCTTAGTTCCAAATTGCTTCTCTCCTTGATTAGTTTCCATCCGTTGCTTCTTGTCCTGCCTTCGGGTGCTTTGGAGAATAGCTTGACTCCCTCTTCTTTGTGGCAGCCCCTGAGATACTGGAACACTGCTATCATGTTCCCCCTCGTCCTTCTTTTCATTAAACTAGACATTCCCAATTCCAGCAACCGTTCTTTATATGTTTTTGCCTCCAGTCCCGATCACATGACACACACACACATACACACACGGGACAGTGCAACGGTCATATATATGAACCAGATGCCTTCAAATTTTGATCACGTGACCATGGGGATGCCGCAACAGTCACTTTTTCGTTGCCGTTGTAACTTTGAATGGTCATTAAACAAATGATTGTAACTTGAGGGCTACCTTAATTTACCTGTACTGTAGTTTACATGTGCTGTGATTGATCAATCCTCTTGGACAATTAGTAAGGGAGAGGCAAATTTGTTTCAGGCAACACTTCCTCCTCTAATACAGCAGTTTGCGACTGTAAACTCAGCAGCAAATCCACATCCATGTTTACACCTGCGGTGGGACCTTGAAAACAGACTCCTAAGCTGCTGCTTTGAGGTCACGCAGGGAAGAGAGGGGCAGGGGAACCTATTCTCCGGGCTGGTGCCCATCTGTCACAATCTGGGGCAATGCCAACCCAGGGAAGGGCAAAGCTCAAAAGAGATGCTGTGGAACATGCGGGAGCCTTCATGATGCCCTCACCCCTACCCCTCTTCACATTGTGCAAGCAGCAAAGTGCTTTTTCAGGCTGTTCTCAGATATACGTAATAGTACCTGGACAAAATCAGTATTTAATATCCAAATAAAAGAGATAAAGGGCCCCGTGATTTAATAACCACCAGGAGAGACAAACCTTGCATTATCTTCTCTTTGTTGTATCTTGTTTCTCCACTGTAGGGGGAAAAAAAAACAGAAACCAAAAACTTAGAAACAGGAGAAAAACCAATTATGACTGAGATAATAATAATAATAATAATAATAATAATAATAACAACAACAACAACAACAACAACAACATCATCAACAACAACAACAACAACATCAAACATCCACATCTGCCTATCCCAGGTCCTTGGTAAGGACTTGATAGGTAGACAAAAAGGCCAAATCCAGTCTGAACATCTGGCTGACTGTGCGATGATTAATAATAATAAATAATAATAATAATAATAAATAATAATAAATAATAATAAATAATAATAATAATAAGTTGGAAATGACCTTAGAGGTCATCTAGTCCAACCCCCTGCTCAGGCAGGAAACCTTAGACCAGGGGTAGGCAACCTTGGCTCTTTTATGACTCGTGGACTTCAACTCCCAGAATTCCTGAGCCAGCATGGCTCAGCTTAGAAACCTCTCCCTTTCCCCTCAGCGTGGCTGGCTGAGGAATTCTGGGAGTTGAAGTCCACGAGTCATAAAAGAGCCAAGGTTCCCCACCCCTGCCCTATATATGAGGGGTCCTCAACCTTGGCAACTTTAAGACTCGTGGACTTCAACTCCCAGAATTCCTGAGCCAGCGTGGCTCAGCTTGGAAACCTCTCCCTTTCCCCTCAGCATGGCTGGCTCAGGAATTCTGGGAGTTGAAGTCCACGAGTCATAAAAGAGCCAAGGTTGCCTACCCCCGCCCTAGACCATTCCAGACAAATAACTGTCCAGTCTCTTCTTGAGCCGGGGATCTTTAGTGTTACTCAGCCCTTACAGCACTGACTCAGATGGTAGCCCAGACTTTCCTGGCTGACAAAACGCACAATTTGGTTACGCACACACAAACACCAACACTGCTGGTGGGGACGCTCCCTGTGTAGCAAATGCTCCCTGCCTCTCTTGAGGCACAGGCCTCGCTCCAGGAAATCTACCAATGACTCCTCAGCTCTGACTTGACACAGGGACGTACGTCACTAAAATGTACCAGGAGAATTGTGACATATTAAGCAGGGGAAACCACTCTTTTTCCTAGCTGGAAAGACTGGCATGACTGTATAATTTGGGTTAGGTACAATGATATATGATCAGTGAGGAAGTATTATAGCAGGGGTCTTCAAACTTGGCCCTTTTATGACTTGTGGACTTCAACTCCCAGAATTCCTCAGCCAGCGTTCAGGGAGCATCCCCACCAGCAGTGTTGGTGTTTGTGTGCGCGAAACGAAATTGTGGGTTTTGTCAGCCAGAAAAGTCTGGGCTACCTCATGTGAGACAGTGCTGTAAGGGCTGAGTAACACTAAAGATCCCTGGCTCAAGAAGAGACTGGACAGCCATTTGTCATAGGGCAGGGGTAGGCAACCTTGGCTCTTTTATGACTTGTGGACTTCCGACTCCCAGAATTCCTGAGTCAGTATGGCTGGTTCAGGAATTCTGGGTATTGAAGTCCACAAATCATAAAAGGGCCAAGTTTGAAGACCCCTGTATTTATTATAGGATCAAGGGGGAAAAACTGGAATTACCAAGGCCTGCCAGCACCAATGAAAGCAATCCATGAGAAAAGGGTCTAAGAGGGAAGACCGATATTATATACAAAAAGAACAGGGAGCTCCGACAGTCACAAAAGGGCCAAGTTCGAAGACCCCTGCCCTAACCACTAGGCAAACTGGCTAGCTGATGCAAGACACCCCCCTCCCGCTCTCGTCCCTCTGTGAGGATCAGCCCCGAGGTAACGTCCACCCCGGGATTCCGGGGCTTCTTGAGTGGCCTTGGGGAGGAGAGACTGGGTCACAATCAGAGCGCTGGAAGGGACCCGGGAGGTCATCTAGTCCAACCCTCCCGCTCAGCCCAAGCAGGAGACCCTGCACCATTTCTGACAGTCTCTTCTGGAAAGCCTCCAGTGATGGAGCCCCCACAACAACGGAAAGTAACACAAACACAGCAACTCTTCCTTCTCCCCTAGGGGCAGGTCGGGAGCAGAAGCCGCCCTGCGCCCATGCGCCACCCGCAGCGCCTGGCTTGAAGAGCCGCGGAGGGGGACGGAGGGGCGGAGGTCCCATCCTCCGCGGCCCCAGGCAGCAGCTCCCCCCGGGGGACCCTTCCCGGCCTCCATTCCGGCGCGGATACTCACTGCCGGATGACCGTTAAGCCGAAGGCAGCCATGCTTGACGCTGCCGGTGCCGCCCGCGCCGATGACGTCATGCCGGCTGCGCCACGACGCGCCGCGCCCGGGCCAATGGCGGCGGGGGAAAGGGGTGAAGTCTCGCGAGAAGAGGCGGCGGGGAGGAGGAGGAGGCCCCGCCCGCTTTGGGAATTGAAGAGGGAGCGGGAGGGACGGGTTGGTGAGGGTGTCTCAGGGTGAGGGAAGAAGCGCTTCCCTCATTTTGGGCCCGGTTGTGGTGGGAGCTTTTGGGGAGGGGAAGGGAGGGGAAGGGTGGGGAAGGGAAGAAATAGATGGGGGAAGGAAGGGACGAAAGAAGGGGACAAGGAGAAGGAGGGAAGGAAGGAAAGGGAAAGAAGAAATAAGCCAGGGGTCTTCAAACTCGGCCCTTTTATGACTTGTGGACTTCAACTCCCAGAATTCCTCAGCAGGCACGCCTGGCTGAGGAATTCTGGGAGTTGAAGTCCACAAGTCATAAAAGGGCCGAGTTTGAAGACCCCTGAAATAGGCAGGAAGGAAGGAAGGGAAGGAGGAAACTGGAGGAAGGGAAGGAAGAAATTGGCGGAAGGAAGGAAGGTAGAGTGGAGGAAAGTAAAGGAAGAAAGGAACGAAGAAATAGGCAGAAGGAAGGAAAGGAAAAGTGGAAAGGGATAGAAAGAAAGGAAAGGAAGAAATAGAAGAAAGGAAAGGAAGAAATTGGTGGAAGGAAGGAAGGAGATAGAGGAGGAAAGGAAAGGAAGAAATGAAAGAGGAATGAAGAAATAGCGGAAGGAAAGGAAAAGGTGGAAAGGAATAGAAGAAAGGAAGGAAGAAATTGGTGGAAGGAAGGAGGTAGAGTGGAGGAAAGTAAAGGAAGAAATAGAAGAGGAATGTAGAAATAGGCGGAAGGAAAGGAAAACAGTGGAAAGGAATAGACAAGAAAGGAAAGGAAATAGAAGAAAGGAAAGGAAGAAATTGGTGGAAGGAAGGAGGTAGAGTGCAGGAAAGTAAAGGAAAGAAGAAAAAGAAAGGCAGAAGGAAGGAAAGGAAAAGAACAGGAAGAAATAGAAGAAAAAATAGGCGGAAGGAATGAGGAAGAGTGGAGGAAAGGAAGAAATAGGCAGAAGGAAGGAAGGGGGAAAAGAAAGGAAAGGAAGAAATAGAAAGGAAAGGAAGAAATAGGCAGAAGGAAAGGGGAAAGGTATGGGGAGGAAGGAGAGAAGGAAAGAAAAGTGTTAAAAATGGTCATAAGTCACTATTTTCAGTGCCATTGTAACTTTGAACGGCCACTAAATGAATTATTGTAGATCGAGGACTACCTGTATTCCTTAGCTCCTAACGGATCTATTGCCAGGACCAAGCATCTGAATTTTGATCACGGAATCATGGGAATGCCGCAATGGTCTCAAGTGTGAAAAACAGTCATAAGTTACTTTTTTCAGTGCTGTTGTAACTTCGAACGGTCACTTAATGAACTGTTGTAAGTTGAGGACTAGCTGTAAAAGATTTCTATCTGGACTTAGAATAACAGAGTTGGAAGGGACCTTGGAGGTCTTCTAGTTCAACCCTCTGCTCAAGCAGGAGACCCTTTACCACTGGTTGTCCAGTCTTCTTAAAAACTTCCAGTGTTGGAGCATTCACCGCTTCTGGAGGCAGGTTGTTCCACTGGTTAATTGTTCTCACTGTCAGGAAATTCCTCCTTAGTTCCAGGTTGCTTCTCTCCTTGATTAGTTTCCATCCTCACTTCTTGTCCTGCCTTCAGGTGCTTTGGAGAGTAGGGTGACCCCCTCGTCCTTGTAGGAGCCCCTCAAATATTGGAAGGCTGCTATCGTGACACCCCCTGTCCTTCTTTTCACTAGACTAGACATCCCCAATTCCTGCCTGACTTGTTAAGCAGGACATCCCCAATTCCTCTTAAACTTGTTGCCATTAAATCCCGGCTCGCTGTCTGGTGCCTGGCCTGTAGCTATATTTTGGGGTAGATCCATTCAATGACCCATTAAAATTTTTGATCGGGTGAGACTCTAAGCTTCTCTAACTTAACGGCTCTTCCTCCAGTATTACTGCAGCTCTAAAAAAAAAACAACACAAAAAAAACGCACGCTGGGAGACAGGCTCATGCACACATGCATATTGACAGGTCTTAAAAGGAGGCAGAACTGGTTAGACTTGCTCCCCTTCCACCCACCGTTCCCTTTCTCAGCCCTACATGTTGATTGAGCAAGGTGCTTAGTTCGCTTCTGTGCTCTTCCTTCTTCCTTTTTACTATCTAGAACTTCAGGTAGACCAAAAAGATCAGGCTTAAAAACTGCAGTTTGACTGCAGGAGGCATCAGCCAGCGCAAGAGAGAGAGAGAGAGAGAGGTAAGTGGTTCCCTCATTCTGCTAGGGTATTTTTTTCTTCCTTTCTTTTAAGTCTTAAATCCAGGCAGGGCTGCATCAAAGGGAAAAAACAATAATACTCAGAAACAAAAAAAGAAATCGAGCTTCCAGGTAGCCATTTTAGCAGTGTTTAAAAGAGAGAAATTGTTTCTGCTTTTTCTTCCTTTGCACTTTATGTATTGGAATGCAGCCAATAGCCCTTTGTGTGTTTCAAAGAGTCAACGCTGCACACTTTCTTTCCCTTTGTCGATGCTGTTCAGTACGGTACTTGTAGCTGAGAGCGATTAGCAAGAAGAGGCAGTTTTTCTCTGGGGGAGATTTTTAAGGTTTATACTTAACGAGTTCAGAGTACAGTATTTCAAAAGTGATTTTAATTTTTTTAAAAATTATTTTTCCTGCAGTCATTTTCAAAATATTCTAAAAATTGCATAATCGGTCACTTTTTTTTTTTTGTTTAAGCAAAAAGAAAGCACGCTTGATATACATTTTACCTGGGAAAAGCAGAACCAATTCCACGGACCAAATTCAACCCAATATTCTCAGGAGGGCAGTCCTGTTATTAGGCGAATCAAAAGTTTAGGAAATGGGCACAAACTTTCAAGGCCTTTTCGTCGGACAATGCAGTTATAATGCCACAGGGAGAGAGAGGAAGGTTCTGACTGTTGTTCAACTTGATCTTATCATTTGATAAGCAATAATGCCACCTGATATAAATGTGTCCTGACAAACACACCCGTTCTCCGCTTTGAACTACCTTCCACGTCAGATGGGCAGCTATTGGGGATGAATCGGGAGAAAAAAAACTGACAGATGTCACCCATAGTTGTAGCCTATTGAAGAATGAGTGTTTGTGAAAACAACTCTTTGTTGCCACAGCTAATCATTTTGCTAGGATCTTGAGCTATAAAAATAGGGCGCACTTTCTTTTATCAAGGGGGCAATAATCACCTGGCTCATAATTAGAAGCATAAATTTAAATATTACTTAACCATCACCCATCCTATCAAGACGTTTTCATTTGTAGGTGTACTGTTGGCATGGGGGAAATCTCAGACAAATTCAGTCTGCAGATGGTTTCTGTCAATCTTCTGTAGAAGCATGTCACCGAGGGAGAACACGGGGTGTGTCTTGCCAGATCCAGTTAGATTGCCCACAAAGAGACCTCGTATCATAAGCCAGCATCGCTTTTGACAGACCACAGAAACACTCCCTGGAGGTGCCAATCACTGCGAACACAGAGAACTAGGCTTAAAAAAAAAAAGTATGTTAGACAAGGGAGCTCGCCCCAAGTTCAGTCAAGAGGCACGGTTCATTCTTGAGGTGCACCTAGATGAACTGGGTGTGTCTAACAAAGAGAAAGACTGGGGGTGACATGATAGCAGTCTTCCAATATTTGAGGGTCTGTCACAGAGAAGGGGGGGGGGTGTCAAACCTATTCTCCAAAGCACCTTGAGGGCAGGACAATCAGTCAGTCAATCCAATCAATCAATCAGAATAGAGCTGGAAGGGTGTATCTCCTTTTGTATGCATGCTGGTGTATTTGCAAGCTGTACTCCTCTCTTAGGAACGTCGTGCGATGTATCTAGTTTGCTCAGAGGTTACTATGCCAGATGGAAATGCTTCTCATCTCTCTTACTTACTACGAGGTACTTGGCCTGAAAGTAATTTGGGGGCACTGGAGTGCCAGAATATTATGTCATCTCTCCCTACTCTCTATATTTGATAAAATAGATAGATAGATAGATAGATAGATGATAGATGATAGATTAGATGATAGATATAGAAGATAGATAAATTAGATGATAGATAAGATAGATTAGATAGATGATAGATGATAGATTAGATAGATGATGGATGATAGATTAGATAGATGATAGATTAGATAGATAAATAGATTAGATAGATGATAGATTAGATAGATAAATAGATTAGATGATAGATAAGATAGATTAGATAGATGATAGATTAGATAGATGATAGATGATAGATTAGATGATAGATTAGATAGATAAATAGATTAGATAGATGATAGATATAGAAGATAGATAAATTAGATGATAGATAGGTAGATAGGTAGATAGGTAGATAGGTAGATAGATGGATGATAGATAGATTAGATAGATTTATTTATTTATTACAACATAAGGATGTTTTTTATTATTTTCTTTAGTTAAGGCCAGTAAACATTTATCTGTTATTTCTTTATTTGTATCCTGCTTTTATTATTTTTTACATACAACCGAAGGCGACAAAACGTATCCAATGCGCCTTCCTCTTCCTATTTTCCTCACAACAACAACCCTGTCAGGTGAGCTGGGCTGAGAGAGGGGGGGGGGAGCGGCCCAAGGTCACCCAGCAGGCTTTCATAGCTAAGGCAGGACTTGAACTCACCGCCTTCTGCTTTCCGGCCTGGTGCCTTAACCACTACTAGACCAAACTGGCTCAAATTTGCATTACATCAGGGCTAGATTTGAGAAGCCTCATTCTCTAAATTCTTCTCTAAATCCGTATAAATCCAGAATTTTCTCTAAGACCTCAGCCTGCATAATCTCCGGCTTAGTGAACGATTGTGCAAAAGTCCCGATCGGGTTTTTTTCCCCCCCCCTAGCGAACACAGAGAAGCTTGACACACTTGAAATGACTGTTAACGTTTCCTGTGGTTACATTTCCTCACCACCCCTATTAAACTCAACGATGACAAGCAGAGGCAAATTTCCAAACGCGACGATAGTAGTAGTAGCAGAGCTACAGTATTTCCTGTAAAAAAGTTGAAGGGCGAAGGCCTGGCTGCACTCTCCTAATGCTGAGCACTGTGCTGCCTTCATTCTCACAAGGTAAAGACGTCACAAACTCAACTTAACAGAGGCAACCCTTTATAAGTTGCATTGGTGGCCAGGCTGCCTTGGTTATCATTCTGGACCTGATTACCCTCTTCTTTCGAGAAATCCGGAGGCTTTCGGCACATTTATTTAAGATCTTTTAAGAATTTATAACAGGTATGTGCTTAAGCCCAAGAGCTGGGTACACACCAGAGGCTGATAGGTCTGTTCCTATTTCTACTTGAGATGTTGCTGAACTCCTTCGTGGTCCAAGCTGGGGCTTCAGAGATAGCTCTCCCCAAATTGCTGGGGGATAAATAATAATAATAATAATAATAAATAATAATAAATAATGATAATAAATAATAATAATAATAATAATAATAATAATAATAATAATAATAATAATAATAATAATAATAATAATAATAATAATAATAATAATAATAATAATAATAAAGTTGGAAGGGACATTAGAGGTCATCTAATGCTCAGACAGGAAACCCTCTACCATTTCGGACAAATGGCTGTCCAGTCTCTTCTTAAAAACTTCCAGGGTTGGAGCATTCACCGCTTCTGGAGGCAGGTTGTTCCACTGGTTAATTTTCCTCACTGTCAGGAAATTCCTCCTTAGTTCTAGGTTGCTTCTCTCCTTGACTAGTTTCCATCAGTTGCTTCTTGTCCTGCCTTCAGGTGCTTTGGAGAAGAGCTTGACTCCCTCTTCTTTGGGGCAGCCCCTGAGATACTGGAAGATTGCTATCATGTCCCCCCTCGTCCTTCTCTTCATTAAACTAGACATCCCCAATTCCAGCAACTGTTCCTTGTATGTTTTAGCCTCCAGGCCCCTAATCATCTTTGTTGCTCTGCTTTGCTCTGTTCTCTGTTGTATAAGGACCAAGAAAGGACGGAAGATGAATAGAACTTCTTGATGTAAGAGCTATTAAATCATGGAATCAGTTGCCCAGAACAATAATGGCATCACATGATTTTTTTTCCCCCAATGGGGGCTGGATGGCTACATTGCATTTAGAAAAAATAGGCAATAAACTTTGATTATTTGTTTTCATGTGGCTTTTAATTTTTTTTTTAATAAACATTCTGAGGTGATGCAATGTAACAATTCTGTTGCTGCTAGCTGGGATAATGCAACATACTATTATTATTTTTTTAGCTACCCTAAAAATGTTTATTGTGGCAAAACAACTAGAAACATCTCTCCTTCAATCAATGATATTTAGAAATTTATGGAAAATAGCTTTGGCAGAGAAAAAAACCCAGCTTCCTTGCAAATTGTAGAACAACTCTTTTAATTAAGGAATATTTTATACAAATCTGATTTCTAATTTTATAAGGGCATCAGCAAATGAGTTCCTAACAGATTATCCTCATTTATTGAATTATTGCTGAGCAGTTTTAGTGTGAGCTATGGATTTCCCCAACAATCTTCTACTAAGCCCAATCTTCTGCTAAGCCTGCTAAGCTTTGCTAGCTTGCTTATTGGCAAAAGAACAGCAAAGAATTCACTTTCAGTTGACATGAGGTAACTGATTGGTATGATGGCATGATGTAACTTGCACCAGAAGGCAAGACAAGAAACAATGGATGGAAACTCATCAAGGAGAGAAGCAACCAGGAATTAAGGAGAAACTTCCTGACAGTGAGGACAATTAACCAGTGGAACAACCTGCCTCCAGAAGTTGTGGATGCTCCATCACTGGAAGTTTTAAGAAGAGACTGGACAGCCACTTGTCTCAAATGGTGTAGGGTCTCCTGCTTGAGCAGGGGGTTGGACTAGAAGACCTCCAAGGTCCCTTCCAGCTCTATTCTGATTGATCGATTGATTGAATTTCTAGTTCAATGCTCTAGATCCTCAAGGAGTTTTTGGTGGGTTTGGTGAATAACACATTCTAGAGATTCAGCACACCCTTGTAAAATAAATAAAATAACAGCGTTATCTAGCTTAATGACAATGTCAAACATGCTGTATGTTTACCTTTTAGGTAGTTCTTTGCTACTTCCAACAGCTATTTATAGGAGCGATTGCAAAAAAGAATTATCGCGAAGAACCTCAAGGCAAGACTGTTTTTCTGCTCTCTGCTCTTTTGCCGTTCAGCTCGTGGGCTGCATTTTAAGACCATTGAGATGGCAACCTCTTGAAAATCTGTGAGGATGGACAGGCAGAAAAAACGGGTCGCTGATCCTCAGCGACAGGAAGATCCAGAAAGCGGCAAAGTAGAAGATGACTCGGGCACCCAGCTGGATGTGTTAGCCAAAGCGCACGAATTCTTCCAGATCTGCGATATAGAAGGGAAGGGGTTTATCGCTCGCCATGACATGCAGGTAAATTGCAAAAAGGCGGATTTATAAGTATTCATCCGTTTTTCAAGGAACCATTTATCTGTCCTGTTTGAAGTTACAGCTGGGAGCCGGCAAGAATGAATAGCACTTTTATTCTCACAGCATTCTTATTCTTATTCTTATTCTTATTCTTATTCTTATTCTTATTCTTATTCTTATTCTTATTCTTATTCTTATTCTTATTCTTATTCTTATTCTTATTCTTATTCTTATTCTTATTCTTATTCTTATTCTTTTATTCTTATTCTTATTCTTATTCTTTTATTCTTATTCCTATTCCTATTCTTATTCTTATTCTTATTCTTATTCTTATTCTTATTCTTATTCTTATTCTTATTCTTACTCTTACTCTTACTCTTACTCTTACTCTTACTCTTACTCTTACTCTTACTCTTACTCTTACTCTTACTCTTACTCTTATTCTTATTGATCATCGCACAGTCAGCCAGATGTTCAGACTGGATTTGGCATTTTTGTGCTATCGAGTCCTTCCCAAGGACCTGGGATAGGCAGATGTGGATGTTTGATGGTATTACAGATATCGTCGCAGGATGGAAGCAGTTCCTAGTAAGGCCGCCTTTTGCAATTGACTGATGGCGAATTTGTCAATGCCGATGATGGTGTTCAAGTGGTGCTCCAGTTGTTTTGGGATTGCACCCAAGGCGCCTATTACTATTGGTACCACCCTTGCTTGCCTTTGCCACAGTCTCTCTATTTCTATTTGTAGGTCTTTGTATTTTGTTATCTTCTCCAGTTCTTTCTCGTCTATTCTGCTGCCACGTATTATTATTATTATTACTATTATTACTATTATTACTATTACTATTACTATTATTACTTATTATTATTATTATTATTATTATTATTATTATTATTATTATTATTATTATTATTATTATTATTATTATTATTATTATTATTATTATTATTATTATTATTATTATTATTATTATTATTTTCAATCATGTCCAGTTCTTGGAGATTGCCTGGACATGTCCCTGCAGTTTACTTGGCAAGTTTTTCCACAAGTGTTTTGCCATTGCCTCCTTCCTAGGGTTGAGAGAAAGTGACTGGCCCAAGGTCACGCAGCTGGCTTTGTGCCTAAGGTGGGACTAGAACTCCCGGACTCCCAGTTCCTAGCCTGATGCCTTCACCACTACACTAAACTGGCTCCACCGCTTTATTACTCAGCTGTAAATTTTGTTCAACACAAATAGTCCAAAGAGAGATAACACACAGGATGACGGATGTAAATCTGGAGGAAAGTCCCTTGTGAAAGTTGGCTTATGTATCGTAGCAGAGAAATCTCAGTGAGTTGGTCTATAGTGAGGGATGAGTGAGGGAATTTTAGACCTGCATTAAAGGTCCTGGGACAATGTTGCTCATGGGAATTAATCCAAGATTAGAAGTGAGTGATCTGTCCATAGGAGTCAGAAGATCTAGGAATATGGAAGGAATATTTGATACTTGCAAACCTACTGTGTTAAAAGAAAAGCAACCTTCCATTCACCTAAACAGAACAGAACAAAATAGAATATCTTTGTCGTCCTTGTCTAACTCGCAACAAAACTAAAGGCTGCCCACAGTGCACGCTACACAGAAGTAAAAACAAAAAAAAAAATCGCAAATAAGAACACACATTATACACACACATCCTTCCCATTCTATTCAACATTGCGCTATCCCTAATATTGCATTTCAATGTTGCACTATAGTGTGGTATTTAACATGGTTACAGCTCTGGGATAAAAGCTATTTTTCAGCCTATTTGTCTTTATTCTCCTGTATTGTCTGCCAGATGGTAATAGTTAAAATGATTTGTCTTTTTCCGTTTTCGAGATCTTTTTAACATTAGCCTTTTAATGTACACGCAACGTCAGCGTAACGGAGGCAAACCTTGTCGTTTTAGAGGCTCCACGGGGAATCACCTCTTGCCCCAGAAGAGCTGGAGAAAGTATTTGACACTCTGGATGCAGATGGCAACGGCTCCCTTACGCTGGAAGAATTCACCAGCGGATTCAGTGAGTTCTCGGTCCGCATAGCGCTTTAGAAGCAATTCAGCTAGCTGTCAATTCCTCCTCTGGCGGTCCTTTTATGTATTCGTTTATGTTGTTTGATTTCTCATCTCTTAATAGCCTCACTTAATAATAATAATAATAATGATGAGGTTGGAAGGGACCTTGGAGGTCGTCTAGTCCAACCCCCTGCTCAGGCAGGAAACCCTATACCATTTCGGACAAATGGCTGTCCAGTCTCTTCTTAAAAACGTCCAGTGTTGGAGCATTCACAGCTTCTGGAGGCAGGTTGTTCCACTGGTTAATTGTTCTCACTGCCAGGAAGTTTCTCCTTAGTTCCAGGTTGCTTCTCTCCTTGGTTAGTTTCCGTCCGTTGCTTCTTGTCCTGCCTTCATGTGCTTTGGAGAACAGCTTGACTCCCTCTTCTTTGGGGCAGCCCCTCAAATACTGGAGCACTGCTATCATGTCACCCCTAGTCCTTCTTTTCATTAAACTAGACATACCCAATTCCAGCAGCCGTTCCTTATATGCTTTAAGCCTCCAGTCCCCTAATCCTCTTTGTTGCTCTTCTCTGTACTCTTTCTAGAGTCTCAACATCTTTTTTACATCGTGGTGACCAAAACTGGAGACAGTATTCCAAGTGTGGCCTTACCAAGGCCTTGTAAAGTGGTATTAATCTAGAGAAAAGCCAATGGGATCCTTTAATTGGGGCATTCCTTTCCTTGGGTTGTTCCACTGATTAATAGTTCTCACTTGCAGGAAATTTCTCTTTACTGCTAGGTTGCTTCTCTCTTTAACAAAGTGTCCACCCATTGCTTCTTGTCCTGCCCTCTGGTGCTTTGGAGAATAAGTTGACACCCCCCCCTCTTCTCTGTGACAGCTCCTCAAGTACAGGAAGACAGCCATCGTGTCTCTCCCCCCCTACATCCTTCTCTTCGGTAGGCTAGTTCCCTCATAACAATTCTCTCTATTTACTTTCTAGATTTAACACTCTGGGTGGATTCAGTTCCTTCCTATATCCTGGATGACTAATCCTACAGCCTGCGTTGGGAAGGCTTAGATTTCTTTCTTTCTTTCTTTTCCTGTAGCCAGTTGCTTTTCTCAGAAGAAATCCCGAAGGACAGAAGTATCCAGCAAACTCCTCCTTCGCTACTCAACCTCAAGGCGAGATGCTCGCCCTAAGTAGATGCTTAGTCTGCAGCTCAATTATGGGGTATCTTGGGTGATTTAATGGAGACTGAAATGGCGATTGGTGCTTTGATGGAGACTTTAATAGAGCTTCTGTTGCTAGTGGCATGCAATAAAAAGCATGAGATGCTGCCATGCCATTTCCTGGACCCTGTTATCTATTTGTCATCCTAGGTACATAAGTGTGAAAAATGGCTGTCAGTCACCTTTTTCAGTGCCTTTATAACTATTACTAAATGAACTGTTGTAAGTCAAGGACTACCTACAGTAGTGGCCAAAATGGTGGAAACCTTTTGGGAAAAAGTGTACAGTAGAAATGCCCCCTTTGGTTAACGTTTCCACCCATTTTTTCTTCTAATTTCTTTATAACTGTAGCCTTGTTCACTTAATAATACTATTTTACATTGCTTGCTGGGTGACCAGTCAACTCTTTGCACCATTGCTTTAATTTTATTATGTTTTACAAGCTCACTCAATGAAAGAACACAAAAAAACCCAACCAACTTAATAGCGATCACACAACACACTGACAAATGTCCTCCTCTCAGCTTCAATACAGGACATCGATAACCGAATCCTACCGTGATCTGTTTGGCTCATTGCCAAAACAAGACGACACCTGATTGGCTGATTGGCTCTCTAAACACTCATGCTCATTGGCTAAAATCAGATGAAGGAAAGCTACCTGAGATCAACCTGAGCAAGTTGTGCTTCCTTTTTCTGGTTATTTGACTATAACTTTTCATAGAATACAGTACAGATCATTGAACAAACTATGTTGCATTACGTTCTTGATTAAATTATCTTTCCATTGATACATAATTTTATGGTACTGCTCCAAAAAAAAAAAAGTGGTGTTATTAACCATCAAACCTCAAAAATACTCTTTTCCCAAAAGGTTTCCACAATTTTGGCCGCTACTGTAGATTGAAACCTAAATCCTTCCACACTTTTGAAAAGAATTAATATATAGGTAGTTCTTGACCTAATGACCACCGTGGAGCCCAAATTTCCATTGCTAAGTGAGACAGTCGTTAAATCAGCTTGGCCCCATTTTACAGGTACTCCTCAACTTACCTCCACAACTGAGCCCCCAAAAATGTATGTTGTTAAGTGAGAAATTTGTTAAGCGAGTCGTGTCCCATTTTACGACTTTTCTTGCCCCATTTGTTAAGCAAATCACTCAAGTTGTTAAAATTAATAACCTGGTCATTAAGTGAGTCCGGCTTTGCTTGTCAGAAGGTCACAAAAAGGGGATCATGTGACCCCGGGGGGGACGCTGCGACTGTCATAAATACGAGTCAGTTGCCAAGAGGCTGAATTTTTGATCACGTGACCCTGGGGGGGGGACGCTGCAACGGTCGTAAACGTGAAAAACGGTCGTAAGTCACTTTCAGGGCCGTTGTAACTTTGAACAGTGATTAAACGAACGGTTGAAAGTCGAGGATTATCTGGAAACAGTTTTTAATGGATGTGGTAGAATTTTGACGCTCTTCCTGTTGTAATCTTTGTCAGAAAAACGACGCGCTTTTTTTTCTTCCAGATTACACAAGCGAATTTAATAGGATTTATTTCTCACGCTATTACAACTAGTTGTTTTTTCTCTCTCTTTCATTTATTGCAAAACACCTCGAGGGCCAACCTGTTTTATAAAATCAAATTATTATTTTTTAAACCCGCAGGCCAGTTTTTGTCTGGGAGGAAGGAATCTTTGGCCCAGGCCCGTGAAACTGGAACCCGCGTTCGTCCTAAATCGAAGGGGAGCGTCGCAGAAGGAAATGAGGAAGAAGAGCAGTTTTCCAATCTTATGGAACGGCTTGGAGCCGAGAGTATCTTGAAGGAGTAAGTCTTGCCCCTGAAACAGCGGAGAGGCAGCAGAAGCAGAGAAACACCGTCCTTCTGATTTGTGCTACGTTGGCCTGGGAAAAAGGGTCAGGGGTTTGAATGCTCCTTTAGATCAGCGTTGAAAATATATATATATGCGCGCTTGTGCAAGAAAATCCGGTTCAAGACTTGACTTGAACACTGGGCGCTATCTAACAAAATGAAATTCAATGGTGAAAAAAGCAAATTTCTACATTTAGGCAAGAAAAACCAAATGTACAGGTAGAGTATAGGTGGTACCTTGCTCAATAGTAGTAACTGTGAGAGGGATCTCGGAGTCCTAGTGGACAATCACTTAGATATGAGCCAGCCGTGTGCTGCAGCTGCCAAAAAAGCCAACACAGTGCTAGGCTGCATGAACAGAGGGATAGAATCAAGATCACGTCATGTGTTAATACCACTTTACAAGGCCTTGGTAAGGCCACACTTGGAATACGGCATCCAGTTTTGGTCACCACGATGTAAAAAAGATGTCGAGACTCTAGAAAGAGTACAGAGAAGAGCAACAAAGATGATTAGGGGACTGGAGGCTAAAACATACGAAGAACGGTTACTGGAATTGGGTATGTCTAGTTTAACGAAGAGAAGGACGAGGGGGGACATGATAACAGCCTTCCAGTATCTCAGGGGCTGCCCCAAAGAAGAGTTGGGGGTCAACCTATTCTCCAAGGCACCAGAGGGCAGGACAAGAAGTAATGGATGGAAACTAGTCAAGGAGAGAAGCAACCTGGAACTGAGAAGAAACTTCCTGACAGTGAGAACAATTAACCAGTGGAACCACCTGCCTCCAGAAGCGGTGAATGCTCCAACACTGGAAGTTTTTAAGAAGAAACTGGACAGCCATTTGTCCGAAATGGTGTAGGGTTACCTGCCTGAGCAGGGGGTTGGACTAGATGACCTCCAAGGTCCCTTCCAACTTTATTATTATTATTATTATTATTATTATTATTATTATTATTATTATTATTATTATTATTATTATTATTATTATTATTATTATTATTATTATTATTATTATTATTATTATTATTATTATTATTATTATTATTATGACTCATTTAAAATATCACTGAAAAAAGAACATGAGTGTGAAGGCTTTGTCCTCCGAGCTTGTGGGTTGGTTTCCGAACGTTTCGCTACCAGGCTAGGTGACACCTTCAGCGGAGTTTAGGGGGGATGTCAGTGTCAGTCTTCTTCTGTTGATAAGAGCTTCAGGTGTAGGTGTGTCGAGTGAGGGTCTTGTGATGGGTCTTGTGATGGGTCAGGTGTGAGTCTGTAGGATGAGGGTGAAGCTTCGTTCCACTTGCATTTATTTTTATGGGTTCGTTATCTAGTTTTTATTCTCCTTTAGCTGCCCACAGCCATAATTTTAAGATCACGTAGGTTCAATAAATAAATAAAATCAGAATTGGAGGGTGGGGGGGAGTTAAAAGCCACTGATTCTTTCCTCTGTCCTCAGGATTCTTACTTTAGGGTACAAGAATGCTAAAATCATATTTTCTACTGAAACCTCTGGAAATTAGACCTTAACCTGCATTCCTTTCCTTTCCTTTCCTTTCCTTCCCTTCCCTTCCCTTTCCTTCCCTTCCCTTCCCTTCCCTTTCCTTTCCTTTCCTTTCCTTTCCTTTCCTTTCCTTTCCTTTCCTTTCCTTTCCTTTCCTTTCCTTTCCTTTCCTTTCCTTTCCTTTCCTTTCCTTTCCTTTCCTTTCCTTTCTTTTTTGTCTTTTCTCCCCAGTGAAAACGATGTAAAAAAACTCTGGCTTCATCTGAGGAAACGTGAGCCTCATCTACTTTCCAATTTCGAAGAATTCTTGACCAAAATCTTCTCTCAGCTCCAGGAAGCCGATGATCAAAAGAACACCTTGGAGCGTGTCTTGCAAAAGTGAGTGCTTCTTTTATGATGGATTCTCAGGGGGGGGAAATTTACCTTATATTTCTCTTCCATCGGGATTCTTTTGGGGCAGAAACATCCCACGAATGGGTAAATGCATGTTGAAAGCATGAAGGTGTGACGGGATACACCTGAGGGTTTTTTCTTTTTGCCCTGTAAGTATAATATCCATCCCATTAGCTGCTCGTAGAATCCGCATCAAGAATGTACAGGTAGTCCTCGATTTACGGCCAAAATTGAGCTCAAAATTTACTGTCGCTAAGCGAGACAGTTCTTAAGTGAACTTTGCCCGATCTTACGGCCTTTCTTGCCACAGTTGTTAAGTGAGTAACTTCAGTTGTTAAGTTACTCACACGGTTGTTAAGTGAACTTGCTTTCCCCCGTTGACTTTGCTTGCCAGGAGGTCGCCAAAGGGGATCACGTGACCCCGGGGGGAGGGGGGGAGGACGCTGCGACCGTCATATATAGGAGCCAGTTGCCAAGCGTCTGAATTTTGATCACGTGACCCTGGGGATGCGGCGAGGGTCCTAAGTGTGAAAAAGGGTCACTTTTTTCGGCGCTGTTGTAACTTTGAATGGTCGCTAAACGAGCTGTTGTAATTTGAGGACTGCTTGGAAATCGGTTCATCGTGAATTTCTAACGAGGGCAAATGGGCAAATTGCTTCAGAATGAACTCCACCCATTTCATGAATGGCTTGGTTGCCAGCATTGAAATAAAACTATTGGTCCTCCTCTTGCTTGGACAAAACCACACCAAAGATGGAGGTCATACTTTAGCCATTGGCAAGAGGCCATTGGCCACCTGGGATTAAGGAGAAACTTCCTGACAGTGAGGACAATTAACCAGTGGAACAGCTTGCCACCAGAAATCGTGGGCGCTCCATCACTGGAGGTTTTTAAGAAGAGACTAGACGGTCACTTGTCTGAGATGGCATAGGTTCTCCTGCTTAAGCAGGGGGGCTGGACTAGAAGACCTCCAAGGTCCCTTCCAGCTCTATTCCCATTCCTATTCTATTCTATTCTATTCTATTCTATTCTATTCTATTCTATTCTATTCTATTCTATTCTATTCTATTCTATTCTATTCTATTCTATTCTATTCCATTCCATTCCATTCCATTCCATTCCATTCTATTCTATTCTATTCTATTCGATTCTATTCTATTCTATTCCATTCTATTCCATTCCATTCCATTCCATTCCATTCTATTCTATTCTATTCTATTCTCTTCTATTCCATATTCTATTCTATTCTATTCTATTCTATTCTTCATATATTCTATTCTATTCTATTCTATTCTATTCTATTCTATTCTATTCTATTCTATTCTATTCTATTCTATTCTATTCTATTCTATTCTATTCTATTCTATTCTCTATTCTGTTCTATTCTGTTCTATTCTGTTCTATTCTGTTCTATTCTGTTCTGTTCTGTTCTATTCTGTTCTATTCTATTCCGTTCCTTTCCATTCCATTCCATTCCATTCCATTCCATTCCATTCCATTCCATATTCCATTCCATATTCTATTCCATTCCAGCTTCTATTCTATTCTATTCTATTCTATTCTATTCTATTCTATTCTATTCTATTCTATTCTATTCTATTCTATTCTATTCTATTCTATTCTATTCTTCATATATTCTATTCTATTCTATTCTATTCTATTCTATTCTATTCTATTCTATTCTATTCTATTCTATTCTATTCTATTCTATTCTATTCTATTCTATTCTATTCTATTCTATTCTATTCTTCATATATTCTATTCTATTCTATTCTATTCTATTCTATTCTATTCTATTCTATTCTATTCTATTCTATTCTATTCTATTCTATTCTATTCTATTCTATTCTATTCTCTATTCTGTTCTATTCTGTTCTATTCTGTTCTATTCTGTTCTATTCTGTTCTGTTCTGTTCTATTCTGTTCTATTCTATTCCGTTCCTTTCCATTCCATTCCATTCCATTCCATTCCATTCCATTCCATTCCATATTCCATTCCATATTCTATTCCATTCCAGCTTCTATTCTATTCTATTCTATTCTATTCTATTCTATTCTATTCTATTCTATTCTATTCTATTCTATTCTATTCTATTCTATTCTATTCTATTCTTCATATATTCTATTCTATTCTATTCTATTCTATTCTATTCTATTCTATTCTATTCTATTCTATTCTATTCTATTCTATTCTATTCTATTCTATTCTATTCTATTCTATTCTATTCTATTCTTTCCTATTCTTTCCTATTCTCTATTCTGTTCTGTTCTGTTCTATTCTATTCTATTCTATTCTATTCTATTCTATTCTATTCTATTCTATTCTATTCTATTCTATTCTATTCTATTCTATTCTATTCTATTCTATTCTATTCTATTCTATTCTATTCTTTCCTATTCTATTCTATTCCATTCCATTCTAAGGTTGTGTACTACCTACACAGCTTTTTGGTCTGCCACTACTTACCTGCATGGGTTCAAATTCTCCTTCACGTGTACCGAGCTCAAATTCCTGACTAGCTTTGTTGAGAACTTTCTCCTCAGGATGGTGCAGGAAAACCCCAATGCATTAACTCTCCTTGACTCAAAAAAAATGACATTTAACTAAGGAATTGGAAGCGGTAGGAACACGGCCTATGGGGAGGGATCATCTAATGCTGAGTTCTCTATTTTAAGGGGACTCAAAGCTCCCCTTAATTCTGTGATTCCTCAAATTCAATGTTAACCAACACATTGTGAAGAAACTGCCTTCTGGGACCATCGCCCCCAAATTACAGAGCAGACCGGGTGGCACCCCATTAAGTGACTTTTTTCCAATTTGATACAGGTAGTCCTCCACGTACGACCAAAACCGAGCCCCAAATTTATGTTGCTCAGTGAGAGGTCCGTTCAGTGAGTTTTGCCCCTTTTTTCCGGCTTTTCTTCCCACATTCGTTAATCACTGCAGTTGCTAAGTGAGTAACACGGTTGTTAAGTGAACCCCCCTTGACTTTGCTTGTCAGAAGGTCGCAAAAGGGGATCGCGGGACACACACCCCCCGGGACACGGTCGTAAAGATGAAACAGCTGCCAAGCATCCGAATGTAAATCACGCGACCCTGGGGAATGCCGCAACGGTCGTAAAGCGTGACAAGTGGTCATAAAGTCCCTTTTTTCAGGGGTTTGTAACTTTGAACGGACACTAAGCAAGCTGTTGTAAGTTGAGGACTGCCTGCACTGAAATGTTGCTGAGCGTGACTTGTAGATTCATCTGGGAGATTTGCCTGTCTATCCACCCTCGACTTTCTCTCAAAAGGAGGTTTATGTGGCTTCTTTGTCTCTCCAGCTTTCTTGCTGGTGTTCCCACCCAGACGTAATTTCTTGTGCTTTTAAAAATTCCATCTCAGCAAAATGTCCGCCTACGATGACGAAATCCAGCGACTGTATGAAGAAATGGAACAGCAGATCAAAACAGAGAAAGAAAAAGTTGTGTTGGAGGCAAGTATAGGTTTAATACGGGCGTTAAAAGGGGCAGATGGATGTAGAACATGACTACAGCAGTGGCCACAATGGTGGAAACCTTTTGGGAAAAGTGTACCGTAGAAATGCCACCTTGGGTTCAGTTTCCACCCATTTTTTCTTCTAATTTCTTTATAAGGGTAGCCTCGTTCGCTTAATAATACTATTTTACATCGCTTGCTGGGCGACCGGTCAACTCTTTGCACCACTACTTTAATTTTATTACATTTTACAAGCTCACTCAATGAAAGAACACAAAAAAACCCAACCGACTTGACAGCCATCACATCACACACTGACAAATGTCCTCCTCTCAGCTTCAATACTGATTGGCTCTGTAAACACTCACACTCATCGGCTACCTGAGATCAACCTAAGCAAGTTGTGCTTCCTTTTTCGGGTTATTTGGTTGTAACTTTTCATAGAACACAGTACAGATCATTGAACAAACTTTGTTGCATTACATTCTTGATTAAATTATCTTTCCATTGATATATAATTTTATGGTACTACTCCAAAACAAAAAAGTGGTGTTATTAGCCATCCAACCTCAAAAATACACTTTTCCCAAAAGGTTTCCACAATTTTGGCCACTACTGTATAGAGTTATTCTTGCATGGTAATGGTCAAATAAACGATAGCACCAAACATTGGTTTGAATTAAAATGCTGACATCGTTCCTTTTTTGTCTTTCAATCCCACCCTCTGCCATTTCAGACAAGGGGCTGTCTACTGTCTTCTTAAAAACCTCCAGTGATGGAGCACCCAACCTCTGGTGGCAAGCCGTTCCACTGGTTGATTGTTCTCACCGTTAGGAAAGTTCTCCTTAGTTCTAGGTTGCTTCTCTCCTTGATTGGTTTCCATCCATTGCTAAATGTCTATGGAGCTTCTCAGTCTATCCAGGTCCTGGTTGTCCCAAAGATGCTTTTTTTCAAGAGGCAACTGGACTTCCTTGTTTTTCTTTGAAGACGTTTCGCTTCTCACCCAAGAAGCTTCTTCAGTTCTGACTGGATGGTGGCGAATGGGAAGATTTATACTCCCACAGAGAATGCAAATGAACAGCTCTCTGCAAGGAGTATAAATCTTTCTAATCAGAGCTGAAGAAACCTCTCAGATGAGAAGCGAACCGTTTTCAAAGAAAGACAAGAAAGTCCAGTTGCCTCGTGAAAAAAAGCACCTTTGGGATTTCCATCCGTTGCTTCTTGTCCTGCCTTCAGGTGCTTTGGGGAATAGGTCGACCCCCCCCTCTTCTCTGTGACAGCCCCTCAAACTTTGGAAGACTCCAAAGATACTATGTCACCCCTAGTCCTTCTCTTCATTAGACTAGACCAGGGGTCTTCAAACTTGGCCCTTTTATGACTGGTGGACTTCAACTCCAGCGTGCCTGGCTGAGGAATTCTGGGAGGGGTCTTGAAACTTGGCCCTTTTATGACTTGTGGACTTCAACTCCCAGAATTTCTCAGCCAGCGTGCCTGGCCTAGGAATTCTGGGAGTTGAAGTCCACAAGTCATAAAAGGACCAAGTTTCAAGACCCCTGGGCTAGACATACCTAGCTCCCTCCATTGTATAGTTTAGCCTCCGGATCTCTTATCATCTCTTTTTTAACTTGTTCAAAGCCCATCTGAAAGCTGTTTGCGTGTACGTGTGCGTGTCTGTGTGTGCCTGTGTGTGTTTGGTGTGTGTGATTTCCCCCCCCCCCCCATGGATGCATTGCAAAACAACAACAATCTACCACCAGTTTATTCTCTTAATTGGTTGTTTCTCCAGCCTAGAGAGTGCTTTTCGCTGAAATCCCCTGTTCTTTTTATTATTGTCCAATTTTGCAGGGCGCTGAGAAGTTCCAGTCCCGACACCAGGCACTGGAGCAGAAACTTGTCGAAAAGGAGAAGGAATTGGAGCAACTGTCTCAGAAGCAGAAAACAGTATGTGAAAGTAATAATAATAATATTGATGATGATGATGTTGTTGTTGGAAGGGACCTTGGAGGTCTTGGATACACCAGACTTGGATACATGGAAGTAAATAGAATAACAGAATAACACAGTTGGAAGGAACGTTGGAGGTCATCTAGTCCAACCCCCTGCTCAGGCAGGAAACCCTATACCATTTCAGACAAATGGACGTCCAATCTCTTCTTAAAAGTTTCCAGTGTTGGAGCATCCACAACTTCTGGAGGCAGGTTGTTCCACTGGTTAATTGTTCTAACTATCAGGAAGTTTCTCCTTAGTTCCAGGTTGCTTCTCTCCTTGGTGAGTTTCCATCCGTTGCTTCTTGTCCTGCCTTCTGGTGCTTTGGAGAATAGCTTGACTCCCTCTTCTTTGGGGCAGCCCCTCAAATACTGGAAGACTGCTATCCTGTCCCCCCTCGTCCTTCTCTTCATTAAACTAGACATACCCAATCCCAGCAACCGTTCCTTATGTTTTAGCCTCCAGTCCCCTGATCGTCTTTGTTGCTCTTCTCTGCGCTCTTTCCAGAGTCTCAACATCTTTTTTCACATCGTGGTGACCAAAACTGGATGCAGTATTCCAAGTGTGGCCTTACCAAGGCATTGTAAATTGTAATTCAAAAATTATGGAGTTATAACAGCAGAAAAATTTTATGTAAGCTTAGCCATACGGTGGCAGTGTGCTGCATCATTTTAGCTGCGTTGGTAAGAAAGTCAGTGAACCACTGAATTCCTAACTTGGTCATGCTTGCTTAGATATTTCTCGACTTACCAAGTTCATTTAGTGACTGTTCAAAGTTACGATGGCACTGAAAAAAAGTAACTTATGACCCCTTTTCACACTGACGCCCGTTGCAGCATCCCCACAATCATGCGATCAAAATTCAGCCTCTTGGCAACTGACATGTATGTATGACGGTAGCAGTATCCTGGGGTCCCCTTTTTGTGACCTTCTGCCAAGCAAAGTCAACGGGGGAAGCCAGATCCACTTAACAACCGCGTTACTAACTTAACAACTGCAGTGATTCGCTTAATAAGTGTGGCAAGGAAGGTCGTAAAATGGGGCAAAATTCACTTAACATCTGTCTCAATTGAGCAACAGAAATTTTGCGGCTCAACTGCGGTCGGAATACAAAACACACCTGTATTTTGTGATGGCTTGCTTGCTTTCTGAAATGCCCTCCTGGACGGGGGTCTAAAAAGCACAGGATTTTATTCCTTCTGCTTCGTCTCATAGGAAAAAAACAGGGACCTTAAAAGCCACCACACTACATGGCCGACAGGACTTCTGGAACAAATCCTTTTGGACAAAGATCAACTCCTGTGTTAAAACTTCAGACTGCTTATTTTTCAAGCCCGATATAGGGAATTTAACTTCTTTAGCTGCCTTGCCAGTTGATTTGTATCACGTAAATATCAGCCCGACCTCTGTGGAAGTGACTCAACTGAGCTCTTCCTGAGATGTGGATTGGAAGCTGTAAATAATCCCAAATGTTTCTTATGTCATGGTTCCGACAGATGTTTACCTTAAAGAATCTTTATTCGAGTAGCATAGCATCGGCACTAACACAATCGAAGCCAAAAACTGGATTCCCCTCCCCTGAACACATAGTACCAAAGCACAATTCCCTCCTCCAATTAACAGCCATAAATCACACCCTCCAATTAGTTTGAAATGCAGGCTTTCCCTCCAGTTCTCCAGCCCGCCAATTCTTATCATCTCTTATTTCAATAACCTTGGTTCTCACACTGGGTCCAGTATTGTTATGTCTAGCTAAACTCTCATGCACATTCCTCTCCCCTCCCCCCCCAGCATCATCTAACTCTAAAAGTAAAACATAACAAGAAAATGGTTGCATCTGTAACTGTTGTCAAAGCAAAAGCATCCGATGTTAGCAGCGTTGACATCTTATCAGCGTTTGAAGGCTCAAGTTTAGGTAAACTGTAGGTAAACTGAGAAATTCACATGGCCTCAAAAATAACACGTTCATCGGGCGATTGGTTCTTCTCCCTGTTCTTGTAGGATTTACCAGCCATTCCTGCTACTTCCCCTGTAACCTGTTGAGGGCTATATTAGTTTTATTTGTGCTCTCGTCAAAAAAAAAAAAGAAAGCCAGTTTCAGCCATTTAGCTGCCTTATTACATTGTTGTCATGGTAATCCTAGTTTGAGCCTAGAGATAATAAGATAATTTTAATTTTGCAAAGGAGAAAGAAAAAAAAGGCATTTTCTTTTTATTCGGCAGGATTCATTATTTATTTGGTGCAAGCGGTTCTGTAACTGAACGTAAGCCGATTACAACAGCCAGCCCGTACACTGCACCGATAACATAAAACTTTTCAAGCGTAGATAAAATACAGACAGTCTTCCATTTATAGCCACAGCTGAGCCCACAATTTATGTTTCTAAGTGGGAGAAATTTATTAAGTGAGTTTTGCCCCATTTTACAACTTTCCTTGCCACATTTTCTTTTTTTTTTTTTAGATCGATTTGACTTTGGGGCCTCTAGAGGTTTTATATGTAGATATATTTTTTTTCTTAAAAACGTACGCATTTGCATTACGGTTATCCTTGTGTTTTTCTCTTTTTTTTCTGTTACTGTTTTAAAAACAAGAAGCATAAATTTAAAAAAACTCCCCTTTGGAGGCATTTTACGGACTTGCGATGATGAATACAAAATCCATTCCGCTGGGTTTTTTTTTTTTTTTTAAATTATGATTCTTCTTTTTATACAGTTGGACACACAATGCAAAGAGCTACGTAACGTTAGGTATGACACTACCACAGAAAATAGCAAATTGAGGGTTACTAACCAAGAGCTTCTGAATTCGCTGGAGAGAACCTCAGAGGAGTTAATTATTGCTCAACAGCAGCTGCAAATACTTCAGGATGAAGCTAAACAACTTCAGGAAGAGAAAGAAATGTGAGTAGCTCTAGAAAAGAGGAATTAACCTAAGGAGATTGGTTTTATAAAAGGATAGATACTTTATTACACAAATTAAAAGCACAAATAAAATAGTAATAACAACAACAACAACAACAACACTATTGCATATACTCCCAATGGTTATTGGCACACTGGATGCCATACCAAAGAATTTGGATGGCACTTAGAAAATCTGTGCAGTGACAGAATTTTCATTAGACAATTGCAAAAAAACACACACACCCACACTGCTTGGATCCACATACATACCACGCCAATAGATTACACACAGTGGTTCTCAACCTGTGTGGTCCACAGATCCCCGGGGGCCTGCAATGTTGTCACAGGGGATCCGTGAAAGCTTGATGCAGACTAAATGCTTTAAATCTTGAGTTGTCCGGGTGGCCTGTGGTCATGGTTTGTGGCCACGAAAGCTATTTAAAGGGGGATGTCAACGCTGCTAACATGCTTTGACAACAGATGGAGATGCAACTCTTTTCTTCTTATGTTTTACTCTTAGAGTTAGAGCTAGAGTTAGATGATGCTGGGGGGAGGAATGTGCATGGGAGTTTAGATAGACATAACAATACTGAACCTAGTGTGAGAATCAAGGTTATTGAAATAAGAGAATGATAAGAATTGGCGGGCTGGAGAATTGGGAGGGAAGCCTGCATTTCAAACGAATTGGAGAATGTGATTTATGATTGTTAATTGGAGGAGGGAATTGTGCTTTGATACTATGTGCTCAGGGGAGGGGAATCCAGTTTTTGGCTTCGATTGTGTTAGTGCCAATGCTATGCTACTCGAATAAAGATTCTTTAAGGTAAACAATGCCTCAAAATTCTTTGAAGAGTTTCATCTGTCAGAACCATGACAAGGTCCTTTTATCATTTATGGTGGACTTGTGACAAAGCAAAGGAATATTGCAGTCGGATTCCCATCTTAACACTGAAGATTCTCAAAGGGAATATAAAGATAAAACCAGAATCTTTCCTTTTGGGTTTAATGGGTTTAAAAAACTTGGGGGGAAAATTGGGACTTTGATGTTATATCTGTTGATGGCAGCAGGATTACTTAATGGATCAGATAAATTGATTCCCACAATGGATGAATGGCTCATCTGAGAGGGAGAATAACAATAAGTTGAACAATCCGTGGACAAACATTCAGCAAAGACGTGGAATAAAATGGCTGGTTTTGTTTAGTTAAAATTGAGTGTCTCCAGAGCTTCATTTAACTAATGCTGCATCTGTAAAATTGTGGGTTTTTCTCCCCTATAAAAATGAAAGTTTAACACTCTTCCCACACTGGATCACTGCTTTACTTTTATTGTGTCTCCAGAGCATTTTTCTATCCAGATTTAGATTAAAAGTAGCCATTAACAATAAATAAACTGGAGTAATTAGAAATTTGCTCTCTTTCTGTAGTTATTAGTGCAATACTTTCAAGAGAGAGTAAATCACAGCTCTATTAGTATTTTGTCTAAGCAGGTTGAACTGGGTTTTGCATAACATTTGTTTTGTCTCTTCTCCAGTGAGGTTTGCCGAGTGACAGAAATATTAGAGAGGGAGAAATTAGGACTTCATAAACAATTGGATTTTTTGAGGTAAGAAGATTTCCAAAACAAGCTGTGTGTCTGTTTGTGTGGAGGTCATCTTCCTTTTCGATGAATGTGTTCTTTATTGCGGCATTGTATAAGGAAGACAAAGCCGTTTGTTTAAATAAAAACAGGTCAGGGATTGAATCCACGTACATATTTTCCCGAGTAAAATTGGAGCATTTATTATAAAATCTAGGTCAGGTCGTTCTAGATGGGCCAGCGAGACAGGGAGGCCACTGGGTGCTTCCATTAACGACAAAAATGAAGTAGCACCTCCCAGTCATGAGCCTGTTCTTTCAAAAGGGACCAGATCATCTCAAGAGCTGGCAAATGGTTCTGTTCTGTCCCAGCCTATGTGAGTCCTTGTTACGCTCACAAGGAGAAACCCCTCTTCCAACAAGCAGGCTGGAACCGCAGGAAAAAAACAATCCCCTTTTATTGTTCACAGACCTGAGTCCATGTCCAAGGCAAACAAAACACAGTTCACAGAAACTCGATTCCTTAACACGAACGGTTGCCTTTGGCAACCAGCACCTCCCACAACTTCCCTTTTATTATGCAGCCAAGGCGTGGCTTCCTAATGCCTTCTCCTTTGCCTTTGGAGCTGCCCCATTGCATCCCTCTGTCCTACTCGCTTCTCTTGCCTGCGCTTTCGTGCATCCTGGATATCTCCCAGCTGTGAGTCATCACTGTCCAACTCAGACTCCCAGCACAGCTGTGTCTCAGCCTGAGCGCGAGTAGAGGGGCCAGACTTGTCGTCCGACTGTAAGTCTCGGAGCTCCTCAGAGCCTTCCTCTGACTCTGATGTCACTCCAGGCCCCTCCTCCTCCTCTGATTCCTCAGACTCAGCTGCCGGGTCCACTGGCTGGCGAGGAATCACAACAAGGAGTCCCCAACCTATGGGTCGTGGCCCACTACTGGGCCGCAGCCTCTTGGGCAATGGGCTGTGGCAGTGGCTGGCCGATGCGTGCCGGGTCCACTGGTTGGTGAGGAATCACAACAGGTTCATCTCTGCCCCAGTATTGCCTTTGTTGTACCCATTAATTTTTAGATGCTGAGAAACAACAGTCCAGAAAGTTCATGAAACGACAGGACCACGTGCTGGTTGGTGTAGGTCAGGGGAAGGGATGGCAGAACCAGGGGTGGGGTTAAAAGAGGGATCAGCCTGGAATCCCTACATAGCCACAAACGGACTAAATCCAGCCTCTCTTGAATTCCATGGACCTTTATCTAACTGTAAGCAGGTGCTAAGGGTTAATGGAGAAGATTCCCCGTGCACAGGCATTTTAGCAATAAATCGGTTTAATTGGAGCTTCCCGCGTGGACCTGGTCTTTCACACCTGACTTTTTGGGGGAGGAAGAGGCGCCTCTTGTCTCCTTCCTCCGCTGTGGGACCAGAGCAGCTGGCAGCAGACTCAAGCTGGAGGCTATATCACTTTGGATTCTAGAACAGGGGTCCCCAACCCCCGGTCCGTGGACCGGTACTGGGCCGTGGCATGCCAGCAACCGGTCCGCACAGACAAGCAAAGCCCATCCGTGGGATGCAGGCAGCACACAAAACCACCCACCCTCCGGTCCGTGGAAAAACCTCTCTCCACGGAACCGGTCCCTGGTGCCCATAAGGTTGGGGACCTCTGTTCTAGGAGGACTATATTTGCAGAAGCACTTCAGGAAGCGAATGGAACGTGGAACAAAACCAAGCTGTCTTCTCACCAATTTTCTGAATAGTTTAATTTGTGTAAAGGCAATTCGTTTTTACTGCGCCTCATTTGTATCGATTCAAATTGCACATCTAGGAGTTTTCAACTTCGACCTGCTCAAAGCTGGTTACGTCTCCTTCTGCTTGGCTCCATCCTTAATTGGTCACTCTGTAATTGAGCAGAAGAAGAAACGTATCAGATTCCAGTATTCAGAAGCCACCTTTTAAAAACGACATCCCAGAATTTCCCCGCAAAACAAAATAGGAATAAATTAGACCATTTCGCCAGGAGAAATACCCTGCCTCCAAATTGGAAAAGTTTTCTGGTACATGGTAAATCTGGAAAGATACCCTTTAATTGTGGTGTTTTCCTTCCTTCCTTCCTTCCTTCCTTCCTTCCTTCCTTCCTTCCTTCCTTCCTTCCTTCCTTCTTCTCCTCCTTCCCTCCCCATTTCTCCTTCCTTCCTCTTCTTCCTTCCTTCCTCCCTCCTCCCTCTCTCCCTGTCCTTCCTTCCTTCTATCCTTCCTTCTTTTCTTCCTTCCTTCCTTCCTCCCTCCCTCCCTCTCTCTCTCCCTCCATCCCTCCCTCATTCCCTTTCTTCCTGTCATTCCCATTGTTTTCCTTCCTTCCTTCCTTCCTTCCTTCCTTCCTTCCTTCCTTCCTTCCTTCCTTCCTTCCTTCCTTCCTTCCTCTCTCCTCTCCCTCCCTCCCTCCCTCCCTCATTCCTTTCTTCCTAACTGTCCTTCCTTCCTCCTTCCTTCCTTCCCTTCCCTTCCTCCTCCCTCCCTCCCTCCCTCCCTCCTCCTCCCTCCCTCATCCTTTCTTCCTAACTGTCCCCATCTTCCTTCCTCCTCCCTCCCTCCCTCCCTCCTTCCTTCCTCATTCCTTTCTTCCTAACTGTCATTCCTCCTTCCTCTCCTGCCCTCCCTCCCTCCTCCCTCCCTCCCTCCCTCCCTCATTCCTTTCTTCCTAACTGTCATTCCCATCTTCCTTCCTCCCTCCCTCCCTCCCTCCCTCCCTTCCTTCCTCATTGTAGGGAAAGGAACAAACATCTGAGTGACCAGCGTGACGTGTGCCTTGAGCAGGTACGTTGGTAGCTTTTGGGATAAAAAGGATTTTTTACACGAAGACCTTAGACAAAAACTGCCATGGCAGCTTCCCAGTTAAAACTTTACATTCCATCCCATTTAGACCAGGCAGGCCCTGTGGGGCTAGGGCTAGGCGGCAGAATTTGGGAGTCTTAATCTGAGCAGGAAATACAGCCATTATTACGAGCGATGCTTGTGTGGTTGAGCTCCAGTTCTGTGCTAAGGGAATTGAAGACTAGTCAACTTTTTTTTGCGGATGGTGAGATTATTAAGATTATAACTCAGGTAGTCCTGGATTTACGACCGCAACTGAGCTCAGAATTACGGACCATTAAGCTGTTGCTGTCATTAAGCAAAGCATCCCGGCTCTCCCCATTGCCGTCATTATGCAGAGCGTAAGGGTGCCTCGGGGCGTGAGGGAGGAATGGTTATAAATTGAGGACTACTTGTATTCGTTTGACTCCCTCCCATCTGTCTCCTTCCTATTCAATGTGTTTATAGAGCATATTCAAAGCGCCACAGGAGAAAGGAGATGTGTCACTCTCTCACTTAGAACAGGGGTGGGGAATTAGGGCCCTCTCACGATCTGTGAACTTCAACTCCCAGAATTCCTGAGCCAGCCACGCTGACTATGAGCCATGTTGGCTCGGGAATTCTGGGAGTTGAAGTCCACAGTAAAAGGGCCATAGATATTTCACCCCAGTCACGCCCTAATAATCAATACCCATTGCCTAATCAATGACCCAAAGGGAGAGGAAGGATTTTTCTAGAAACTGATGGACGCTGGAGACACTGTTGTGCTTTCCAAAAAAAAACCATCGCTATAAATTCATCTTTAAATCTCTTCGATATCTTTAATCACCAAAGTTAACCGCTACCGATTAAGCAGCTTAATCAATTAATTAAATGGAATACGGATAGTCTTCAAGTTACGAACACAACTTAGCCCAAAATTTCTGCTGCTAGGCGGCTTGTTAAGAACACTTTGCCCCATTTTACGACCTTTCTCTCCACGGTTGTTAAGTGAATCACTGCAGGTGTTAAGTCGGTAACACGGTCGTTAAATGAATCTGGCTTCCCCCGTTGACTTGGCTTGCCGGAAGGTCCCAAGAGCTGCTGAAAGAGAAAATTCTCACATATTTATATGCAGGCTTTCTCCTTCCTGAAAAGGCATTCAGCTAGTCCTCGTCTCACAACGTTCAAAGTTATGACGGCACTGAAAAAAAGCGACTCACGGCCGGTTTTTCACACTTACGACCGTTGCAGCATCCATCCCCAGGGTCACGTGATTTACATTCCGACGCTTGACAACGGATTCATATTGATGACGGTTGCGGTGTCCCACCAGGGGTCACGTGATCCCCTTGTGCGACCTTCTGACAATCAGAGTTCAGGTTCACTTAACGGCCGCGTCACTGACTTAGCAACTGCCGTGATCCACTTAACAACCGTGGGCAAAGAAAGGTCGTAAAATGAGGAAAAACTCAACTTGAACAAATGTCTCACTTAGCCACAGAAATTTTGGGCGTAAGTCGAGGACTGTCTGGTAGAAACAAGCCTATCTGTGTATAGTTTGGACCTTCCGAACTGGCTTCTACTGTTTTATTAAGTATATCCTGACTTTTTAAAACAATATTTCTACAGAAATCCGGGTACGAGGCACCTGTCAGTCGGAAGCAAAGGTCGGGCTCCGTTATCGGCAAATATTTGGAAAGAGGTTCATTGAAGAGGTAAGCCGCCCGGTGTGTCTTGGGCACCTTGTTTCTGTTTTTCAGATAACTTACAGAATTATAAGTTACTGAGTGGTGTGTTTTTTCCTAACAACTTTCCAGCGAGCCTTCGGAAGACGAGATCTTTAGCACGTCCCAGATGAGAAGTTCCCTTGGCGGGAATGTAGATCTTTCATTAGACTCCGAGCCCCATAAGCCTGGGGGGCTGACCCAGAGGAAGCAGTTCAGAAGACTAATATCCATTGAGGAAGACCATCTGCCACACCTTCTGAATAGGACAGAGAGGCAGCTAATTGGGTGGTCTGAAGAAGATGAAGGTGAACCAGCACCGGATGTGAATGGAACCGAACGGCAGCCGCGGGCTGAACCGTCTCATGCCCCACCCAGGCAAGAGCCTGTAGGGAAAGAAACGCTGACAAATGTAAGGAGAAAAACTGCGCAATTTAGATTTTATGGGAGAGAATATTGGTAGCTGGGTGGGGTCCTTGGTGCTCTCTGAGCTGGGTTGCTCCCTTGAGATATTAGATTTTATTTTGGATCAAGTGCACTTTGGCCAAATGAACAGAATAATGGAACAACAGAATTGGAAGGGACCTTGGAGGTCTTCTAGTCCAACCCCCTGCTCAGGCAGGGGACCCTAGACCAACTCAGACAAATGGTTGTCCAGTCTCTTCTTAAAAACCTCCAGTGTTGGAGCATTCACCGTTTCTGGAGGCAGGTTGTTCCACTGGTTCATTGTTCTAACTGTCAGGAAGTTTCTCCTTAGTTCTAGGTTGCTTCTCTCCTTGATGAGTTTCCATCCGTTGCTTCTCGTCCTGCCTTCAGGGGCTTTGGAGAATAGCTTGACTCCCTCTTCTTTGGGGCAACCCCTGAGATATTGGAAGACTGCTATCATGTCACCCCTGGTCCTTCTCTTCATTAAACTAGACATCCCCAATTCCAGCAGCCGTTCCTTATATGTTTTAGTCTCCAGTCCCCTGATTATCTTTGTGGCTCTTCTCTGCATTCTTTCCAAAGTCTCAACATCTTTTTTTTAATAATACGGTGATCAAAACTGGATGCAGTATTCCAAGCGTCATCTTACCAAGGCGTTATTAATTTCTAAATTAACTTCTAAAAATTCACAGTGAGATTATCCCTCTCTCGTGTACAGAGTTAGGTAAAGAAGGCAACAGCAGTATATTAGCCCTTTCACGATTAGTTCAGAATAAAATAGTGATAAATAGTTTGGTCTCTCTTATAAAAAAAAGTTCAAGCAATTTGTGGACAGCTTCCAACAATCCTCTTTATAACTTTTTTTTTCCTGACATCACTAGAAACATGTAAAGAAATGTGCATTTGCCTTAATTCAGTCTGGGGTTACGTTACTATTATAAAGATGTAAAATGAGAAATGTGGGAGCCTAAATCCCTTGCTTCTATTCAAAGAGCAAGAAATTTAAAAATCAGGAACAGACATGATCAAGAGAACAGCAGTAAGACTTCCTACTATAAGCAAAGGTTAAAACTATCTTGCATCGTTTTAACTTTTGATGCTTTACGTTACTGTACATCCCATATTTTAATCTCTTGTAATTGTTATTACGGTTCGTCGCACTAGTCAGACAGATGTTCAGGCTGGACCTGGGATAGGCAGAGGTGGATATTTCACGATCTTAACAGTATCGTCGCAGGATTTCAGCTGTTCCAAGCAAAGCTGCCTTTTGCAATTGACCGATGGGGATTTTGTCAATGCCGCTGGTGTGTTCAAGTGGTGCTCCAGTTGTTTTGGGCTTGCATCCAAGGCGCAAATCCTGTTATCGGATCATTTTCTTATTAATCCTATATAAAAGAATCGCATAGCCGCTTCTGGTTTATATATTGCATTCCTTTTTTTTTTTTTTTTTTAATCCTGTGCCTAACGACGCAACCCCTAAACACCTAATCTCTGTGCTTGTGTGAAGGATGAAGCATCGCGCACGGCTCCGGATCGTATTTTCAAGATAGTTCTGGTGGGGAATTCAGCGGTGGGGAAAACTTCCTTTTTAAAGCAATTCTGCGAAGAACGTTTTTCTCCAGGCACGGCTGCCACAGTCGGTAAGTAAAAGAGGGCAGATATACGTACAATGCAGGTATCTGGAATTTGGTGACTGCCAAAGATAAATTTTAATAATAATAATAATAATAATAATAATAATAATAATAATAATAATAATAATAATAATAATGATGATGATGATGATGATGATGATGATGATGATGATGATGATGATGATGATGATGATGATGATGATGATGATGTTGGAAGGGACCTTGGGGGGTCTTCTAGTCCAACCCCCTGCTCAGGCAGGAAACCCTATACCATTTCGGACAAATGGCTGTCCAGTCTCTTCTTAAAAACTTCCAGTGTTGGAGCATTCACCGCTTCTGGAGGCAGGTTGTTCCACTGGTTAATGGTTCTAACTGTCAGGAAGTTTCTCCTTAGTTCTAGGTTGCTTCTCTCCTTGATGAGTTTCCATCCATTGCTTCTTGTCCTGCCTTCAGGTGCTTTGGAGAATAGCTTGACTCCCTCTTCTTTGGGGCAGCCCCTGAGATATTGGATCACTGCTATCATGTCTCCCCTCGTCCTTCTCTTCATTAAACTAGACATACCCAATTCCATCAACCGTCACAGACACAATTTTTGCTTTGATTTCAGGAAAGCGTTGGGGGGAAAAGCGGCTGGTTTTATATACACAGGCTGCTGAGCGTGGAAAGATGGTGTGTGTGGGGGGAGGGTTAATACAGCTGTTTTGCAGCTGTGGGGTTCTCGTGCTCTGGAAGCAAAATGCCACACGCCTTGCCTGCTCCTGCCTGGAGGAGATTTGGACGCTGCCCTTGCAACACGGTGCAAGGCTACCCCCTTAGAATAACTTAGAATAAGAGAGTTGGAAAGGACCTTGGAGGTCATCTAGTCCAACCCCCTGCCCAAGCAGGAGTCCCTATCTATACCATTTCTGACAAGTGGCTGTCCAGTCTCTTCTTGAAAGCCTCCAGTGATGGAGCACCCACAACTTCTGGAGGCAACTTCTGTTCCACTGGTTGGTTGTCCTCACTGTCAGGAAGTTTCTCCTTATTTCTATATTAAATCTCTCCTTGATCAGTTTCCATCCATTGTTCTTTGTTCGGCCTTCAGCTGCTTTGGAAAATAGGTTGTCCCCCTCTTCTCTATGACAGCCCCTCAAATACTGGAAGACTGCTATCATGTCCCCCCTCGTCCTTCTCTTCATTAAACTAGACATAACCAATTCCAGCAACCGTTCCTTATATGTTTTAGCCTCCAGTCCCCTGATCATCTTTGTTGCTCTTCTCTGCACTCTTTCTAGAGTCTCAAAGAAAAGAGTATAAATGCCTTATAAATGCCTTTTTAGAGATTTTTTTTATAAATGCCTTTTTTCTATGGAGATTCTCAAATCATCCAGGTCATGCTTGTCCCAAAGGTGCTTTTTTCCCCCCCAGAAGGCAACTGGAATTTCTTGTCCGTTTTGTTTTTTTTCCCTTTGAAAAGGTTTCACTTCTCTTCTAAGAAGCTCCTTCAGTTCTCAGCTTTTCCAGAATTGAAGAAGCTTCTTGGAGGAGAAGCAAAACATTTTCAAAGAAAAAAGAAGTCCAAGAAAGTCAAAAGTGGGGAAAAAAAAAACACACCTTTGGGAATGCCTTTTTGCTTTTTTTTTTTTTTAAATTCAAGAAGAAAATAATGAGAGTATTAAAAAGGCATAAGTCTAGATAGATAAAGTTAAGGGGCTACCAAACCCTCTGGGTTAAAATTAAGATCACAGACAGTTACAGGCTTTAGGTGTAATTTTTCAGAAAAAAAAGAGACGAAAAAGGGTTTGGCTGGAGGTAAATAATCATAAACAAGAAAACTAGGCTTTAAAAATACTTTTTCTTTTCCATACGTTGAATACAAACATCGAGGAAAAATATGCACGGACAATTCAGCGTTCTCTAGATCATATATAATTTACCTTTCCGAAATTGTATAATGAGAACTAGTTCAGTATGGCGCTTAAAGCACCAGGTTGTAAACGAGGAGGCCGTGAGTTCTAATCCTGCCTGAGACAGCTGGGTAACCTTGGGCCAGCCCCTCTCTCTCAGCCCCAGGAAGAAAGCAAAGGTAAATCACTTCTTAGAAAATCTTGCCAAGAAGATTTAGTAGAAGAACCAGTGAGATTTCTGGAAAGATCTTTATTATGAATAGAGAAATGGATCCTGCTTAACTTATTTCTAGGGGAACTAAGGCAGATTTAACCTGAGTTGCCTTCCCTTCCCTGAACTTAGGTGTCCCTTTGGACCAATCATCCTTCCTTCTGCTTTCTCTGTTAGACATTCTTTCATAATTTGGCCTTTTAAATGAGAATAATAATAATAATTTCCCAAAAGAACAGTAGCAGTAGTGATGCTCAGGGCTACGCTAAGCAGGTCAGCCCTATGATGAGAGAAGTCTCGGCTGAAGAGTCAGACTAAATCTGTTCCAGACAAAGCCGTAGTGAGACGTAGTGAGAAGGCACAATCTGAATTTCATGTCGGAGTGACTGTCGCCCTGATTAACAAGGGTCACGTTGAATGCTGTGGCTTCTGGGCAGTCAGGGAAAAACGTGTCACCGAGTCCAGCTCCCTCTGCTAGGCAAAGCAGGGCGTGAAGCTGATAGGCAATCAAAAATGAATAATTTGGGCAAAGGGGAAAAACAAACAAACCCCTACTCAGTTATGGAATGTTTTTACCAAGCGGAGCCAAGGAAACAACAGTTTTCGAAAATGAAAGTAACCAGCTTTGGGAAGAAAAACATCTGGCTTTAGAGGCTAACGAGCAGAGAGTTTATGGACCAAAGACGTGTAGATTTGAAAGACAAGCTGAACTGGAAGCAATTGGAAGACAAAATTACAGGATAACAGAGTTGGAAGGGACCTTGGAGGTCTTCTAGTCCAACCCTTTGCTCAAGCAGGAGACCTTGCACCATTCTGGACAAATGGCTGTCCAATCTTTTATTAAAAGCCTCCAGGGATGGAGCACCCACAACTTCTGGAGGCAAGTAGTTCCACTGGTTAATTGTTCTCACTGTCAGGAAATTTCTCCTTATATTCTAGGTTGCTTCTCTCCTTGATTAGTTTCCATCCGTTGCTTCTTGTCCTGCCTTCAGGCGCTTTGGAGAATAGCTTGACTCCCTCTTCTTTGGGGCAGCCCCTGAGATACTGGAAGACTGCTATCCTGTCCCCCCTCGTCCTTCTCTTCATTAAACTAGACACACCCAATTCCAGCAACCGTTCCTGATATGTTTTAGCCTCCAGTCCCCTAATCATCTTTGTTGCCCTTCTCTGCACTCTTTCCAGAGTCTCCACATCTTTTTTACATCGTGGGGACCAAAACTGGATGCCGTATTCCAAGTGTGGCCTTACCAAGGCCTTGTAAAGCGGTATTAATACTTCACGTGATCTTGATTCTCTCCCTCTGTTCCTGCAGCCTAGCACTGTGTTGGCTTTTTTGGCAGCTGCAGCACATTAACTGAGTTATTTAATGTTTGGGCTGGGGTTGGCTTTGATTTTGTGTGTGTGTGTGTGTGTGTGTATGTGTGTGTGTGTGTGGTCTCATTTCTTCTGAACCGTTCTGAACGTAGCTGCCTTTTCCTGTGAGTCTGATTGCATGACACGTCTGAAAGAAGACGGAATTTTGTGACTTTGCCTTCCAGTGATATGCCTGGCTTTATACGCTCCGACGCTGGTGTGCCGTCTTCACTGCCCAAGGAATTTGTAGGAACCTCCTTCAATGCCACAGCTCAAATGAGCCTATTTCCCCCCCTCCCCGTCTCCTTGTTTTCACGGTCCAGCTTTCAAAACCGTCGTCGCTATGGGGAACAGGATAGTGCAGATTCATCTGCATTTAGTTGCCAGGCCGGTGTCCTTCTTTTCCATACTCAATTCCTGCTAATTATTGCTGTGTAACCCCATAGAGTTTTGACACTTAATGTCTGGATGGCATTCATCGTTTTGATCAATCTGCAAATGCTTGGAAAACACATTCACCGGTACGCATTTATATCTCATTACTGACAATTGTTATTTCCATCCCTCGGAGTGATTGTGCGCTTGGCCCTTTTGATGTTCAAGAAGCGGTTAAAATTCTCACTTTCTTCTTTAATCCTTTTGATCAGATGTATCAGGTTGGTTTCTGACATGCTGGTTTTTTTTTGGAGGGGAGAAAATGTGTCGTCAGCATCCTGAAGAGTGTTGACGTTCCTTCCTGCAGTCTTTGCTCTGACTTTTCTTCAAGATCCGGTTTCCTCATGATCCCTTAGGACAGGGGTCTTCAAACTTGGCCCTTTTATGACTTGTGGACTTCAAGTCCCAGAATTCCTCAGCCAGCATGCACCCTGGCTGAGGAATTCTGGGAGTTGAAGTCCACAAGTCATAAAAGGGCCACGTTTGAAGACCCCTGATGTAAAGCTTCTGGATCAGGGTTCCCCTGATGTGTGGACTTCAACTCCCAGAATTCTGGGAATTCTTGGTCAAATGGGACTTGAGCTTGGGTTTCTCTAGACCAGGGGTCTTCAAACGTGGCCCTTTTATGACTTGTGGACTTCAACTGCCAGAATTCCTGAGCCAGCATGGGGGAACTATGGCCCCTTCATGACTTGTGGACTTCAACTCCCAGAATTCCTCAGCCAGCATGCACGCTGGCTGAGGAATTCTGGGAGTTGAAGTCCACAAGTCATAAAAGGGCCAAGTTTGAAGACCCCTGACTTAGGACATATGGATTGAATAAAAGTGGCGAAAGAATGTAACTTTCCCACAATCCTTTCTCTGTCTTGAACCAATTGGTGTCTTCATCTGGTGTTCACACAATGGCTTCCTGATTTGTGTAACAACAACAGCACCAAGTTGGCCAGATCTTTTGGTGCCCTCCGGTCTTCTCTAGAGCTTGTCATGATCGACTCAAATCAAAGGCTTTCCTGTGGTCAACAAAGCAGATGTAGATGCTCTTTGAATACTTTTGAGATTTTTCCTCTCTCTCTCTCTCAAAAGTATTCAAAGAGCATCTACATCTGCCCAGCAAATTTCACAAAAATAGAAAGAAAATTCCTGGGCGATCTAATTGCCCTGGCATGGAAAGCTACTTGGCAAAGAAAGAAAGCGAGAGTTAGGCATAAAAAACAGAAGATTTGACCTCTTAGAGAGGGCATTATATGTTTAAATTCTTGGTTTGAATAAGATTAAAAGAACGGATGACCCTTAGATACAATTAGACTTTTATAATGAAAGATATGATTTAGAATTAAAATAGCATTCTTTCTTTCTTTCTTTCTTTCTTTCTTTCTTTCTTTCTTTCTTTCTTTCTTTCTTTCTTTCTTTCTTTCTTTCTTTCTTTCTTTCTTTCTTTCTTTCTTTCTTTCTTTCTTCTTTCTTTCTTCTTCCTTCCTTCCTTCCTTTCTTTCTTTCTTTCTTTCTTTCTTTCTTTCTTTCTTTCTTTCTTTCTTTCTTTCTTTCTTTCTTTCTTTCTTTCTTTCTTTCTTTCTTTCTTTCTTTCTTTCTTTCTTTCGATATGGGAAATATCAAAATAAGAGGAGGATTGGTCTGAACAAAACTTTTAGCTACATAAATGTAGTTAACATTGAGAAAATCATAACTGACCAAGACATTTCAAATGTTGATGGGAAATCAAACCTTAACGAGAGCAGGAATACTTTTGAGATTTTTTTCCGTGATCCAGCATAGATTCGCAATATGGTGCCGCACGTTCTTCCGAAGCCAGCTTGAACATCTGGTAATTCCCTTCTGATGGTTGGGGCCAGATGTTGCACGATCCTAATTTAAAATAGCCATCGCACTTATATACCGCTTTACGGCACTCTGCGGAACAGCCTGCCTCCAGACGTTGTGGGTGCTCCATCCCTGGAGGCTGTGAAGCCATTTGTCTGAAATTGCACAGGGTCTCCTGCTCCAGCAAGGGGGCCTCCGACGTCCCTTCCAGCTCTCTTCTGATTGGTTGATACAACTGGAGGTGTTTGTCCTCTACAGGTGTGGATTATTCGATGAAAACCGTGAAGCTGGACGGCAGCCAGGTGGTGCTGCAACTCTGGGACACCGCTGGACAAGAAAGGTAATCCTCTGGCTGTGATCTTGGTAGGAAATACCCATCAGGTGTAGTTCAGCCCAATTCCTGTGGAAGGTGTGTCCCTCCTCAAGGTAGACCAAGCTAGGAAACCAATGCCATGTAAGCAGTAAATCACCCAAACATCCATCGGCTTCCCTCACCTGTTTTGACCCGTCTGCTGAGACGGTTTACTGGGCTGTGGCTGTTGCAGGCGTTACAACGACTCGGAGCCACAGGTGAGAGCTGAGCAGCAGGTGAGAACCAATGACGAATCGACAGCCCTAGAATGGGCACAGAAAGGCCCCTCCACCAGAGGTGCGACTCCTCTCCGAACACCTCATGCACGCTTATCGATTAGGACCTCTTTCATTGTAACAGTTGCAGTCACAGAGAGTGGGGTGCAATGGCTTAGTGGTTAAAGACGCTGAGCTTGTCAGCTGGAAGGCTGAGAGGCCAGGTTCGAGACCCGAGCGCCACACGACGGGGTGAGCTCCTGTTACTTGTCCCAGCTCCTGTCCACCCAGCAGTTCAAAAGCATGCAAATGCGAGTAGATAAATAGGTACCACTTTGGTGGGAAGGTAACAGCGTTCTGTGCGCCTCGGGGTATAGCCATGCTGGCCACATAACCATAGGAATAGAAATAGAAATAGAAATAGAAATAGAAATAGGAATAGAAATAGAAATAGGAATAGGAATAGGAATAGGAATAGGAATAGGAATAGGAATAGGAATAGGAATAGGAATAGGAATAGAAATAGGAATAGGAATAGGAATAGGAATAGAATAGAATAGAATAGAATAGAATAGAATAGAATAGAATAGAATAGAATAGAATAGAATAGAATAGAATAGAATAGAATAGAATAGAATAGAATAGAAATACAGAATAGAATAGAATAGAACAGAATAGAAATACAGAATAGAAATATAGAATAGAATAGAATAGAAATACAGAATAGAATAGAATACAATAGAATACAATAGAACAGAATAGAATAGAAATACAAAACAGAATAGAAATACAGAATAGAATAGAATAAAATAGAATAGAATAAAATAGAAAAGAAAAGAAATACAGAATAGAATAGAAATACAGAATAGAAATACAGAATAGAATAAAATAGAACAAAACAGAATAGAATAGAAATACAGAATAGAAATACAGAATAGAATAGAATACAAAAGAAATACAGAATAGAATAGAATAGAATAGAATAGAATAGAAGAGTTGGAAGGGACCTTGGAGGTCTTCTAGTCCAACCCCCTGCTCAGGCAGGAAACCCTATTAACATTCCCGACAAATGGCTGTCCAGTCTCTTCTTAAAAACTCCCAGTGTTGGAGCATTCACGTTGAAGTATCTTCGGACAATGTTGACTCTCTGGACTAGGAAACCGAGATGAGGACTGCCCCATAGACTCAGACACGAGTGGACAGGGGAAACCTTGACCTTTTCTCAACAGTAAAAGCGATTCGAACCCCTGACCGAAAGGGGTGATGGGCTTCCCTTTGCTAGCTGTGTTCCAGCACAGACTAGATCACCTCAGGTCTAGAATGTTTCAACTTGGATTGGATTTTGGGCTGAGCAGGGAAGGGCTGGGTTTGATGGCTGCTTTATCTCCTGATTGTCAAAAACCGTTGATTTCCAGGTACCGCAGCATCACGAAGCAGTTCTTCCGGAAAGCCGACGGTGTCGTCGTGATGTACGATGTAACTGCGCAAGACACCTTTGTGTCCGTAAAGCAGTGGATGGTGAGCGTAGAGGCAAGTTTTGATTTGAATTTAAATTCTCCAGCGTTTTGTCCTTTTTTTTTCTTTTTCCCCCAATTTGCTTCTTCTTCTTTTTCCTGCAGGAGAATTTTTCTCTCCTTCAATGGCTGTTCCTTATTTCCTAGGAGGCAGCTGGGGAGAACATTCCTGTCCTTTTGCTTGGCAATAAAATTGACAAGGAAGAAGAACGAGAAGTTCCGAAGAGATTGGGAGAACGCCTAGCCAAGGTACAGTAAGAAGGGAGAGCTTTGGATAATCGGGAGAAAAAATAAATATTCCGTTAGCACAGGGGTCCCCAACCCACAGGCCGTGGACCGGTACCTAACCCTAACCCTAACCCTAACCCTAACCCTAACCCTAACCCTAACCCTAACCCTAACCCTAACCCTAACCCTAACCCTAACCCTAACCCTAACCCTAACCCTAACCCTAACCCTAACGCTAACCCTAACCCTAACCCTAACCCTAACCCTGTTGCAATGTATGGCTGTGAAAGTTGGACCATAAGAAAGGCTGAGCGCCAAAGAATGGAGGCCTTTGAACTATGGTGCTGGAGAAGACTCCTGCAAGTCCCCTGGACTGCAAGGCGATCAAACTGGTCAGTCCTAGAGGAGATCAACCCCGACTGCTCCTTAGAAGGCCAGATCCTGAAGTGGAAACTCAAATACTTTGGCCACCTAATGAGAAGGAAGGACTCACTGGAGAAGAGCCTAATGCTGGGAAAGATGGAGGGCAAGAGAAGAAGGGGACGACGGAGAAGGAGGTGGCTGGATGGAGTCACTGAAGCAGGAGGCGTGAGCTTCAATGGACTCCAGAAGATGGTAGAGGACAGGAAGACCTGGAAGAACGTTGTCCATGGGGTTGCAATGAGTCAGACACGACTTTGCAACTAACCACAACAACAACCCTAACCCTAACCCTTTATTGCGTGTCAGCAACCGGTCTGCACAAACAAGCAAAGCCCCATCCGTGGAATGCAGGCAGCACACAAAGCCACGCACTCTCCGGTCCGTGGAAAAAACCTTTCTCCACGGAACCGGTCCCTGGTGCCCAAAAGGTTGGGGGCCTCTGCGTTAGCACATAGCCCTGGAAACAACTTCTTAAGAGAATTTATTCAGTAAATATCTTCCTTCTGTTATTGAGGTTATGGATAGCCTTACAAGTATGGAATCCCGCTGGTTCCGTGATAGTCATAAGTAAATATTCTTATTCTGCTACATCGTGCTTTTATCCGTTGTGGGAAAAAAAAATATCCCTTGACTCAGTAGCTTGTTTCAACAGAAGCCGCAGGAGCCGTTTCATTTAGTAGCAGCAGAGCTGTTAACTTCCCGATAAAGGAATTTGGAGGAACGCTGCTAATATTGGATGTTTTTGCATTGACAACAGAGGGAAATGTAGCCATCTTTTTACCTTTTGCTTTTAGAGTTAGATGATGCTGGGAGGGGGGAGGATGTGAACGAGAGTCCAGCTAGACATAACAACACTAAACCTAGCGTGAGAATCAAGGTTATTGTAAGCAGAGCTGATAAGGAATTGGCGGGTTGGAGAACTGGAGAGGAAGCCCACGCTTCAAGCTAATTGGGGAATGTGATTTATGACTGTTAATTGAAGGAGGGAATTGTGCTTTGATACTATGTGCCCAGGGGAGGGGAATTCAGTTTTTGGCTTCGATTATGTAAGTGCCGATATTATGCTACTCAAATAAAAGATTCTTTGGGTACACAATGCCTCGAAGTTCTTTTGAAGAGTTTCATCTGTCGGAACCGTGACACCTAGTTTGGGGCAGATCCTCTTGTTCCTAAAAGTCATTACAGGTAATCCTCGACTTTCAACCGTTTGTCTGAAGTTACAACGGCGTTTTAAAAAGTGACTTAGGACAGATTCTCACCTTTATGACCCATTGTATCGTCTCCATGGTCACGTGATCAAAACTCGGACGCTTGGCCACTGGCATGTACTTAGGACGGTTGCAGCAGCAGCCTGGGGTCACGTGATCACCCTTTGCGACCTTCCCAGCTGGCTTCTGACTAGCCAAGTCCGTGGGGGAAAATCCGGATTCGCTTAAAGACGGCATGGTTCAACTGAACAACTGCAGCGATTTGCTTAAATGGGGCAAAAAAAAAAAAAGGTTGTAAAATGGGTCACGAGTCACTTAACAATTGTCTTGCTTAGATTTCCCAGCAGTTAGAAACATTGTCAGAGACCCCCCCCCACTTCGTGGTCTGTTCCTGTTGCCTCCCTCTGGGAGGAGGTTTCAAAGTATTTATAGCAGAACTACTAGATTCTGTAACAGCTTTTATTTATGCCATCTGTCCTGTAAATTCGCAGGATTCTTTTCCCCCCACCATGTATACGTATACATTCAAACTAGACTATGATGTTTCTCTGTGTCATATATGTGCGTGTATGTGGGTACATGCATAATGGTATTTGTTTTTGAGAGCTGAATGCCAACGAAATTTCATTTTAATGTATGCGGAATAGTGTACATTTAAAGTGACAATAAAGTTTCTATTCTATTCTATTCTATTCTATTCTATTCTATTCTATTCTATTCTATTCTATTCTATTCTATTCTATTCTATTCTATTCTATTCTATTCTATTCTATTCTATTCTATTATATTATATTATATTATATTATATTATATTATATTATATTATATTATATTAAATGGAACGGAACAGAACAGAACAGAACAGAATAGAATAGAATAGAATAGAACAGAATAGAATAAAAACTTTATTGTCACTTTAAATGTACACTAATCAGCATACATTAAATTGAAATTTCGTTGCATTCTATTCTAGGAATAGAATAGAATAACAGAGTTGGAAGGGACCTTGGAGGTCTTCTAGTCCAACCCCCTGCTCAGGCAGGAAACTCTATACCATTTCAGACAAATTGTTGTCCAGTCTCTTTTTAAAAACTTCGAGGGTTGGAGCGTTCACAGCTTCTGGAGGCAGGTTGTTCCACTGATTAATTGTTCTAACTATTCTATCCTATCCTTATTCTGTCTTTCAAAGAGATCAGATCCCCTTCAGAAAAGCATCCTCCACATCCTGAATGATAATAGTGTTTTACTAGCATTGTTTTTATTCTCTCCCCACTTCTTTTATCCGAGATGCACAACGTCTTCCTTTTTGATCCCTTCCTTTTGAGCAGAGATTATCCTTCAGTTGCTCTCCTGAGAGTCCTCCTGCATGATAACCATTCTATCACATTTGCCTTGACTTATCGGGGATTCAAGGTCATTCCCCACACTCTTGAGCATTAGCGCGCAGACAAAGACGGCCCGTGAATTTTATTTTTCATCAAAAACTGGGTTTAGAAAAACCCTCCGTTATAGCAACATCCTTTCTTTCTCCTCTTCCAGTTTTTTTTTTCCTCCCTTCTCATGATCCCGTTGCTCGCTCTGGCCAAGTCTTGGCCGACATATTTTGACCAGACCTTGGGAGATGCAACCCATCTCACAATAGCAATTTATGGTCCAGACAATGCTGAGGGTCCCTTTGCCTCATGAAGTAAAAGGTGTGTGTGTGTGGGGGGCCTTCTTGGCGTCACCCCCACATTATAGAACAGCCTGATTAATGAGGGGTGCCACCTTGTGTTATCATTTGTGGGACACTAAAAACGTTCGGGTTCTGATCAGCTTTCAGTACCAAGGGGGGACCTGACCCAGCTAACACAGTTCCTCATAGTCACATATCCATTACTGTTTTTATCGTACAGGTAGTCCTTGACCTACGACCTCAGTTGAGCCCCAAATTGTTGTTGCTAAGTGAAACATGTGTTACGCGGGGGTTTTGCCCCATTTTAAGACCTTTCCCGCCACAGGTGTTAAAGCGAATCACTGCAGTTGTTAAGTTAGGAACATTTTCGTTCAGTGAAGCTGAACAAAGGCCACATTTGGAATACGGCATCCAGTTTTGGTCACCGCGATGTAAAAAAGATGTTGAGACTCTAGAAAGAGTGCAGAGCAGAGCAACAGATGATTTAGGGGACTGGAGGCTAAAACATATGAAGAACGGTTGCAGGAACATGAACAGAAGGACCAGGGGGGACAGGATAGCAGCCTTCCAGTATCTCAGGGGCTGCCCCAAAGAAGAGGGAGTCAAGCTATTCCCCAAAGCACCTGAAGGCAGGACAAGAACCAACGGATGGAAACTAATCAAGGAGAGAAGCAACCTGGAACTATGGAGAAACTTCCTGACAGTTAGAACAATTAACCAGTGGAACAACCTGCCTCCAGAAGCGGTGAATGCTCCAACACTGGAAGTTTTTAAGAAGAGACCGGACAGCCATTTGTCTGAAATGGTATAGGGTTTCCTGCCTAAGCAGGGGGTTGGACTAGAAGACCTCCAAGGTCCCTTCCAACTCTGTTATTCTATTCTATTCTATTCTATTCTATTCTATTCTATTCTATTCTATTCTATTCTATTCTATTCTATTCTATTCTATTCTATTCTATTCTATTCTTCTGATTATTATTATTGTTGTTGTTGTTGTTGTTATTATCTGGCTTCCCCCTTGATTTTGATTGTCAGAAGGTCACATAAGGGGACACTGGAACCGTCATAGGAATGAGTCGGTTGCCAAGCGTCTGAATTTTGATCACGTGACCACGGGGATGCTGCAACGGTTGCAAATGTGCAGAAATGGTCATAAGTCTCTTTTTTCAGTGATGTCGTAATCTGGAACAGTCACTAAATGAACTGTTGTAAGGCGAGGACTACCTGTACTTGCACGGCTTTGTAAACCACTTTGTGTCTGTCAAAGTCAGCTGGTCTGTATCTGTAGAGGAAGCCCAAAATTATCTCTCAGGGTCCCTTTAGTTGCGTGCATCTCCAGCATAAACAGTTGAACACCCCCCCCCCCCCCCCCCCCCCAAATGTCTTAACCATCTACTGAGATATCTTCTGATGGGTTAATCACGTTTAAGACCATGGAAGACATATTTTAACATCCTTCAAAGCACAAAGGCATCGATCCTTCCTGGGATATTTATTCCTGAATTTATATCTCAAAAGTCGTGCGGTTTGCCAGAAGCAGCAACTTCCAGGGTCATTAATTTCCAAGGGGATGAAATTGGTAGAATATAATTTAGGAAAGAGAATTTAGTTTTGCATCTGTAGGTTTGTGCTGAATTTGGGGATTTCAGACGCCTCTTATTATGCAGAATACAGAATATAGAGGGCTTCTGGTCCAGCCCCCTTACTCAAGCAGGAGACCCTTACACAATCATAGAATAACAGAGCTGGAAGGGTCCTTGGAGGTCATCTAGTCCGACCCTCTGCTCAGGCAGGAGACCCTCTGCCATTCCAGACAAACGGCTTGTCCAACCTCTTCTTAAAAAAACTCCAGTGATGGAGCACCCCCAAGCTGTTCCATTGATTAATTGTTCTCACTGTCAGTGACTTGTAGCGAAGTCCCATTTATTCCCCAAACAGAATTCTACTTCAGGGGTTCTCGAGCAACACATAAGGGAAAAAAAGGATGGGAAGTGGAACTTGAGAAAGGGGGTTCTACACCCCCTCTCTAATTGTCTTGTTAATCTAGTTCTACCCTATGGAGATGGTAATACACAAATTCCCTCGCTATATTTTTCCCATGTTTAAATTTCAGGGTCCACAATACGGTGTCTTTTCTCCCATTTCCTATGTCTTTGCCGGACAACTACTATTAGGAATCTTTTAATTTTAGACCATCTTTTTCTCTCCCCCCCCCATCTCTGTTCTAGGATTACCATTCAATTTTTTACGAATGCAGCGCCTTGACGGGGGAGAACACCAGAGCATCTGTACTGCACCTGGCCAGGTATGGAAAATGGGATGTGAGTCAAGGAAAAGCCAGAAAGGGTCAGAAGGACAATCTCGTTGTGAATGGGACGTTGGGGGGGGGAGAGGCACAGAGCAAAGAAATTGTGTTCACATTTGTTCTTTTCCTGGCCTCTTCGGCTGCCTGCTGTCTTCTCCTGACCCTGTTCCAACCAGTAGTGAAAAATATAACTTAAATCAGTTCTTCCCATGGCAATTTACCCAAGCGGATTAGGTAAACACTCTCTTTAGTTAGATGCATTCTAGCTTTAAGTCAGAAGCTGAAGCCAAAATTCTGGATTACTGGTTACAGTGGGGGGGGGGGGGGGGAAGTATTTGATCCCCTGCTGATTTTGTACGTTTGCCCACTGACAAAAGAAATGGTCAGTCTATAATTTTAATGGTAGGTTTATTTTAACAGTGAGAGACAGAATAACAACAACAAAAATCCAGAATCAATCAATCTATTTATCTGTCTGTCTGTCTATCTATCTCTACCTACCTACCTACCTACCTACCTACCTATTTGCCTATCATCTGTCTATCTATCTATCTATCTATCTATCTATCTATCTATCTATCTATCTATCTATCTATCTATCTATCTATCTATCTATCTATCTATCTATCTATCTATCTATCTATCTATCTATCTATCTATCTATCATCTATCTATCTATTATCTATCTAATCAATCAATCAATCAATCAATCTATCTATCTATCTATCTATCTATCTATCTATCTATCTATCTATCTACCTACCTACCTACTATCTACATCATCTGTCCTATCTATCTATCTATCTATCTATATCTACCTATCTACCTATCTATCTATCTATCTATCTATCTATATATCTATCTATCTATCTATCTATCTATCTATCTATCTATCTATCTATCTATCTATCTATCTATCTATCTACCTACCTACCTACCTATCTATCATCATCTGTCTATCTATCTAGCTATCTTCTATCTATCTATCTATCTAGCTTATCTATCTATCTATCTATCTATCTACTATCTATCTATCTATCTATCTACTACCTATCTAACCTATCTATCTATCTATCTATCTATCTATCTACTATCTATCTACTTACATCTATCTATCTATCTATCTATCTATCTATCTATCTACTACTACCTACTACCTACTACCTCCTACCTACCTACCTACCTACCTACCTCTATCATCATCTGTCTATCTATCTATCTCGCTATCATCTATCTACTATCTATCTATCTATCTATCTATCTATCTACACTCTATCTATCTATCTATCTATCTACCTACTACTACCTACCTACCTACTACTCTATCATCATCCTGTCGATCATCTATCTATCTATCTATCATCTATCTATCTATCTATCTTCTATCTCTCTATCTATCTATCTATCTATCATCTATCTATCTATCTATCTATCTATCGATCTATCTATCTACCTACCTCCTACCTACCTACCTATCTATCATCATCTGTCTATCTATCATCTATCTATCTATCTGTCTGTCTGTCTGTCTGTCTGTCTGTCTGTCTACCTACCTACCTACCTACCTACCTATCTATCATCATCTGTCTATCTATCATCTATCTATCTATCTATCTATCTATCTGTCTGTCTGTCTGTCTGTCTGTCTGTCTGTCTGTCTGTCTGTCTGTCTGTCTGTCTGTCTGTCTGTCTGTCTGTCTGTCTGTCTGTCTATCTATCTATCTCTATCGCAGACCGAGCACTCAGTACATATTCTTAGCACATATAGAGAAAGTCTTTCCATCATTTCCTACTTTTTGATGCACTCGTTCCTGATTAATTGGAGAAACGGTTTCTCTTAGAGGGCTGTGGCATTCGTGGGAAAGACGTCTCTGAACGATCATGATCAGCCTAGAGTTGGGTGAAAGATAAAGCAGCTTTATCAATGTTTTAAGTAAATAAAATAAATAATAAATAAAGGGGTCTCGTGGCATTTCTGCATCAGAGACGATCTGTCTCCAAATTTAAAATGCTGGAGAGAGAAGCCAGGTCTTCGCGCGTGTTTCCTAAGAGCTGCTGCTGGAAACAAGAAAAGAATACATCAGGGGTCTTCAAACAAGATGGTCCAGCTTGGGGGGAAAAAAAAAAACCACAATTCCCCTTCATCTACTTTTGTCTCCCATAGGATTTTAAAAGAACAGGAAGACAACGTGAAAGAAAAAACTATTCAGCTGCAGCAACAGCCTAAGAAAACAACTTGTTGTTCCAGACAATAAAGCACACGTAGAACTCCCTTTCATAAATAAAACACAACCGTTTTCATCTTTCCCTACACTACAGTGTCCTGGGTTATATTGTCAGGCATTGTTTTACGGCTTTTACAGGACCGTAAGTCATTTTCGCCTGCAGTTCAATTGCAATGATTTTTAGGAGAGATCTCAGAATAACAAGAGTTGGAAGGGACCTTGGAGGTCTTCTAGTCCAACCCACCTACCCAAGGCAGGAGGCCTAATTCCATTCTGGACAAATGGCCGTCTAATCTCTTCTTGAACACCTCCAGTGCTGGAACACCCACAGCTTCTGGAGGCAAGCCGTTCCACTGGTTATTTGTTCTCATTCTTGGGAAATTCCTCCTAAGTTCTAGGTTGCTTCTCTCGCATGATGAGTTTCCATCCGTTACTTTTTGTCCTGCCTTCAGGTGCTTTGGAGAATAGCTTGACTCCCTCTTCTCTGTGACAGCTCCTCAAATATTGGAAGGATGCTATCATGTCTCCCCTCGTACTTCTCTTCATTAGACTTGTTGTTGTTAGTTGTGAAGTCGTGTCCGACCCATCGCGACCCCATGGACAACGTTCCTCCAGGCCTTCCTGTCCTCTACCATCTTCTGGAGTCCATTTAAGCTCACGCCTACTGCTTCAGTGACTCCATCCAGCCACCTCATTCTCTGTCGTCCCCTTCTTCTCTTGCCCTCCATCTTTCCCAGCATCAGGCTCTTCTCCAGTGAGTCTTTCCTTCTCATTAGGTGGCCAAAGTACTTGAGTTTCAACTTCAGGATCTGGCCTTCTAAAGAGCAGTCAGGGTTGATCTCCTCTAGGACTGACCGGTTTGATCGCCTTGCAGTCCAGGGGACTCGCAGGAGTCTTCTCCAGCACCAGAGTTCAAAGGACTCCATTCTTTGGCGCTCAGCCTTTCTTATGGTCCAACTTTCACAGCCACACATTGCAACTGGGAAAACCATGGCCTTGACTATACTAGACATACCCAATTCCCGCAACCGTCCTTCGTACGTTTTAGCCTCCAGTCCCGATCATCTTTGTTGCTCTTCTCTGCGTTACGAAATCTTGCATGCAAATAAGGAAGGTGGTTGCTAATCAATTGTACTGCCTGAAGAGGAGAAGGAATCAGCATTGTGTGGCCGTCCCAAAAAAAAAACCTACAGCCTTGCTTCCCTTCCCTTTCCATTGACCTGAATTCATACATTTGCAATGTAAAGTTATGGTAAACTCGCCTGCCATCAAAATATGTAATTAATTGTGACTTGGAAAGCTGAGTAGCCTGAACCAGAAATATATAATTTGTTTTCCCATCATAAATATGTAGGAAGAGAAGGGAAATATGTGAGGGAATCCAGATTTCACTGGACTTTAACCTGCAGGATTGTAACAGAACAGAATAAGAAAGTTGGAAGGGACCTTGGAGGTCTTCTAGTCCAACCCCCTGCTCAAGCAGGAAACCCTATACCATTTCAGACAAATGGCTGTCCGGTCTCTTCTTAAAAACTTCCAGTGTTGGAGCATTCACCGCTTCTGGAGGCAGGTTGTTCCACTGGTTAATTGTTCTAACTGTCAGGAAGTTTCTCCTTAGTTCCAGGTTGCTTCTCTCCTTGGTTAGTTTCCATCCGTTGCTTCTTGTCCTGCCTTCAGGTGCTTTGGAGAAGAGCTTGACTCCCTCTTCTTTGGGGCAACCCCTGAGATACTGGGAGACTGCTATCATGTCACCCCTCGTCCTTCTCTTCATTAAACTAGACATACCCAATTCCAGCAACCGTTCCTTATATGTTTTAGCCTCCAGTCCCCTGATCCTCTTTGTTGCTCTTCTCTGTACCCTTTCTAGAGTCTCAACATCTTTTTTACATGGTGGTGACCAAAACTGGATGCAGTATTCCAAGTGTGGCCTTACCAAGGCCTTGTAAAGTGGTATTAACACTTCACGTGATCTTGATTCTATCCCTCTGTTAATGCAGCCTAGCACTGTGTTGGCCTTTTTGGCATCTGCAGCAACACTGCTGACTCATATTTAAGTGATTTGTTAAGTGAGAACTGGATTGTGTCCATTTTTGAGCTCGGCTCTTGAAACAAGCCCCGGAAACACAGGATCAGCGTCAAAGAGGTGGCTTGTTGGGATTACAAAACCTGCAGTCTGCGCCGACTAATGAAGCATTACCCGTGTTTGGCTTGCAAAAGAGAATAGCAAAGTGAGATACGATAGGAGGTCTACAAAAGTAGTTATAGATACAGGCCGCTGCGTGTAAAAGCGGTAGATATATCCTCAGTTGAAATGGTGAGCAGGGCGAGAAGAACTGGTTGAAAGATTCAGGAGGATTTGGGATCTTACTGGGACCTTCTCCCTCTAGAAGAGCAGAGCTTGCTGGATGGCCGGAGAGCCACCTGTCAGATACTTTAGTGGATTCTTGATCTGAGCAGAAAGAATGACTAAATGTCCACTAGATCTTTTATTCAAACCTATCCATTCCATGGCCAAAGCAAACAAAGCTGTTTTGTTGGGTTCACATCGGCAGTCAAACTGAAATAGATACCTTCTCTTCAAATTCAGAGAAGAGCAGCTAAGATGATCCAAGGCCTGGAGACTAAAACATACGAAGAACGACTGCGGGACTTGGATTTGGCCAGTCTAAAGAAAAGAAGAAACAGGGGAGAGATGATAGCAGTGTTCCAGTATCTGAGGGGCTGCCACAAAGAAGAGGGGGTCACGTTATTCTCCAAAGCACCAGAGGGAAGGATGAGAAACAATGGTTGGAAACTGACCCAAGAGAGAAGCAACCTGGAATTAAGGGGAAACTTCCTGACAGTCAGGACAATCAACCAGTAGAACAGCTGGCCACCAGAAATCGTGGGCGCTCCATCACTGGAGGTTTTTAAGAAGAGACTGGACAGTCACCTGTCTGAAAGGGTATAGGTATAGGGTATAGACCTCCAAGGTCCCTTCCAGCTTCTGTTCTGTTCTGTTCTGTTCTACTCTACTCTACTCTACTCTACTCTATTCTGTATTTCCTGTTCTATTCTATTCTATTCTATTCTATTCTATTCTATTCTATTCTATTCTATTCTATTCTATTCTATTCTATTCTATTCTATTCTATTCTATTCTATTCTATTCTATTCTAATTCTATTCTATTCTATTCTATTCTATTCTATTCTATTCTGTTCTATTCTATTCTATTCTATTCTATTCTATTCTACTCCTACTCTACTCTATTCTATTCTAAATTCTTAAGTGGACACGGACAAATAAAGTATAGTTGACCATTAATTATGGATCAAGGCGGCTTTCTTCTGAAGGAGCTGCATGACGCCCTCTTTAAGGAAGTTAGGCATCATTACCTCAGGTGATAAATAACAGGTTCTTAATCTGGATCAACTAGATTCAAAAGCCACATAGACAGGAATCAAAGTAGGCAGTTGTCCGTATTCTCAGGCGACAGTGACTGAGAAACGATCCTCCATAATCGGAGCAGATGCTACTTTGTGCAGGCCAATCTGTGCGAATTCAACATCCAGGTCAGCAAAACGTCGATGGAGATTCTCAATCACCCAGGTACCTTGGCTGAAGGTTGTCCGAAGTTGTCTGAAGGCTGAATTTTAAAAAATTACCCCAGTTGCAAGGATTCAACCTTCAGACCAACTTCAGACAGCCTTCATCCAGGTCAGCAGGGAAATGAATAAATTTAATCTGAAAATGAAAGCGGATCACCCCAAGCTAGCAGTTATCCACGATGTTAACAACTCCAGATCTAGCTAAAAAAACAACAACAACACAACCCGCTGCAAAATGATTTGTGGATGCTGGATGTACAGAGTAAGGCATGACTGCCATCAGGATAGATAATTACTGTATAATTTGGGAAGGTAATAAATGCTGTTTGGGCTTGAAGGGATAGTTGGGTGCTGCTGATTGCTGCAATCGATTGTTCTTATTATATTTTTATATATTTAGGATTTTTATACGCGCTGCCTGGAACTTGTCAGATCAGGCTGGACATAAATTATGTAAATAAATAAAAGACTCTGAGTGGGCTTAGCCAATTATTTGATGGATTCTGTCCTGGTTTATACACTCGTACACACAGTTGCTGTGATGGATTGGCAGCTTTCTCAAGGTTGAGGAGATGACAACAGACAAGAAACGCAAACAAAAACAGTCTCTTAAAAAAAACAACCCACCACTTGCCTGTGGTTTTGCTTTGAACAGGAGCGTGCGGAATAGTCAAAATCCAATCCAAAGCTCTGAGAGTCAGATCAGGGTTGTTAGACAACCCAGAGGTCATAGTTTCATGACTGAATCCACACAAATGTCAGTAAACGAACTGCTGTAAGTCGGAGACTACCCCAGTAGGAGAAGGGGCGATGCCTGTTACACAAGTGTGCTCACAGCCCCTCAACCAGGGTCTCCAGAGAAGGTCATGGGACCTTTCTATGCACTCAGGCTGGGTCTAGAGCAGGGGGTCTTCAAACTCGGCCCTTTTATGACTTGTGGACTTCAACTCCCAGAATTCCTCAGCCAGGCACGCTGGCTGAGGAATTCTGGGAATTGAAGTCCACAAGTCAAGGGGTCTTCAAACTCGGCCCTTTCATGACTTGTGGACTTCAACTCCCAGAATTCCTCAGCCAGCATGCCTGGCTGAGGAATTCTGGGAGTTGAAGTCCACAAGTCATAAAAGGGCCGAGTTTGAAGACCCCCTGCTCTAGAGAAACCCAAGTTCAAGTCCCATTTGACCAAAGAACTCGTGATATGACCTGGAACCCTTCCTCTTCTGCCAGCCTACCTCACAGGATTGTTGGTGAGGAATGAAAGGCAGGGAAGATCCTGCCTGTAAGTTGCCTCGAGACCAGGAAAAAAAAAAAGGCTGATTCTAAAAGCATATATATATATATGAATAAATACACTTCTCTCTGCTCTTCCTTTTTAGGTTTTCCATGTCCAGACAGCCCTCAACGTATGATCCTAATGGAGCCTGGAATTATGCTGGTAAATTGTGCCAGATGTTAAGTGGGTCATTATATGACCGTGCCCAGTTTTACCATCTTTTCTGCAAGGGTTGTTAAGTCAATACCACAGTTGCTAAGGAAACATTGCAGTCATTAAGCAAAACCACTGTAGTAGCCAATGGGCATTTTGGTTTTTTTCTGTTTTTTTTTGCCAGCAACCAGGAATAAACACCGGTTTCCAGCAAAACAACAAAACATACATGGGATCCTGTAAATGCAGCCCAAAATGTGATCACATGACCTTGGGTAGCCTTTCAAACATTGGAACCCTGCTGTCATGTCACCCCCAGTCCTTCTTTTCATTAAACTAGACATACTCAATTCCTGCAACCGTTCTTCGTGTGTTTTAGCCTCCAGCTCCCTAACCATCAATAGACTAGAGCTGGAAGGGACCTTGGAGGTCTTCTAGTCCAGCCCCCTGCTCAAGCAGGAGAACCTATACCATTTCAGACAAAGGGCTGTCCAGTCTCTTCTTAAAAACTTCCAGTGTTGGAGCATTCACCACTTCTGGAGGCAGGTTGTTCCCCTGGTTAATTGTTCTAACTGTCCGGAAGTTTCTCCTTAGTTCTAGGTTGCTTCTCTCCTTGGTTAGTTCCCAACCATTGTTTCTTGTCCTGCTCTCTTGTGCCTTGGAGAATAATTTGACCCCCCTCTTCTTTGTGGCAGCCCCTCAAATACTGAAATACTGCTATCATGTGTCCCCTATTTCTTCTTTTCTCTAGACTAGCCAAACTCAAGTCCTGCAGCCGTTCTTCGTATGTTTTAGCCTCCAGCCCCCTGATCGTCTTTTTTGCTCTCCTCTCTAGTGTCTCCTCCTTGACATCGTGGCTACCCAATCCTCCCGCCGCCCTCTGGGGCCGCTTAAGGTCCGAGGTCGAGCCCCCGAAGATCGAGGGAGCGAGCGGCGGACCTCGCGGGAGCCCCGGGAAGGAGGCGGACCGCGAAGGCAAGAGCGCAGCCAGCCCGGGACTCAGCCCGGAGCGGGGAGGGGCCGAGCCCTGCGCGCAGCTGGGTTGGCTCCCGGGGACGGGGGGGGGGGAGAAAGGACCGCCCGGCCCCCGCCCCCCGCCCCTCCCCGCCTGGCCGTCCCGGCGCCGCCTGCCCTGCCCCGGTTTCCGCTGGCAGCCGAGCCGTGCCGAGCCGAGCCGAGCCGTGCCAGGCCAGCAGACCGGCAAGCGGGCGGGGGTGCCTTAGGATCCGCCAAGGCGGTAAGTGCCCCGGGGAGCCGAGGCTGGCTCGGCCGCTCAACAACGGCCTGCGATCGGCGGAGGAGCGGGCTGGATCGGAGCGCTGCGGCCGAGGAGGTGGAAGGGGCTTGGGCTTCGGGTCTGGGGTCTCCTGGGCGTCCTGGGCTCGCTCCGAGGGCGGAGGGAGGCGGCGCGGGGCCGGGTTTGGGTGGGGGGCGGCGGAGGGGAGGAAGGGACCCCCCCTGCCCTGGACCCCCCCTCTGCCCTGGGAGGGACCCCCCTCTGCTCTGGACCCCCCCTCTGCCCTCTCCCTGGGAGGGACCCCCCCTCTGCCCCTCTGCCTTGGATCCCCCCTCTGCTCTGGGAGGGACCCCCCCTCTGCCCTGGACCCTTGGCCCGCGAAGCCCGGGAACTTCGGGGAGGGGTCTCCTGCGAGCGCGGCTCCCCCACCCTCCCCCGGCTCCTGGGTGGCGGCGGGGCCGGCTGGGAGGCTGGGTCTCCATTCGGGAGGGCGGGCCTGGGAGCGGCTTGGATTCTGCTGCCCCCTCCGGGCGCTCTGGCTCCGAATTGCGCGGAGCGGGAGGAGCTGGGCTTTGCCCCAAAAACTTTCCGCTGCGCTTTGGGGAACGCGCGGCTTTCCACTCTCGCGGCGCCGGGAAGAAGTTTGTGTGGTTTTTTGTTGGTTTGTTTTTTTTGGGTGGGTGGGCATCCAGGCTGGAAAGGAGGGCCTGACAACTTATCTCCGCGTGGAAAGGCTTAGAGCTCTTCCTTCTCGCGCGGGGGCTGTTCCGTGGAGGGTGGCGAGCGGTCGAGGGCCGGTCCTTAAAGGAGTTTGCAAGCCTCTGAATTTTGCAAGTCAGAAATGGCATCGCCTCTGAGTTGGAGGCGGGGGGGGGGCGTTGTTCCCCCCCTTTTACCTTTACTTTGGTCCCCAACCATTTTACCGACCTGGGAAGGATGGAAGGCTGAGTCAACCTTGAGCCGGTCAGGATCGAACTGCTGGCAGTGGGCAGTGAGTTAGCCTGCAATGGCTGCCTTCTAAGCATTGAGCCACCACGGCTTAGATAGTTAGAGCATTTAAACTTATATACCACTTCACAGTGCTTTATAGCTCTCTCTAAGCCAGGGGTCCCCAACCCCCCAGTCTGTGGACCAGTACCGGGCCTCCGCATGCCAGCAACCGGTCCGCACAAACAAGCAAAGCCCCATCCGTGGGATGCAGGCAGCACACAAAACCACGCACTCTCCGGTCCGTGGAAAAACCTCTCTCCATGGAACCGGTCCCTGGTGCCCAAAAGGTTGGGGACCTCTGTTCTAAGCAGTTTACCGAGTCAGCATCTTGCCCCCCAACAATCTGGGTCCTCATTTTACTGACCTCGGATGGATGGAAAGCTGAGTCGACCTTGAGCTGTTGAGAATCAAACTTTTAACTGTGGGCAGAGTCAGCCTGCAATCCAGCATTCTAGGCACTGCTCCTCCATGGCTTAGATAGCAATAGCACTTAGACTTATATACCGCTTAATTTATCTGGAAAGGCCGGGGGGGGGGGCGCTGCCTCCCATCTCTTTTCATTCTCCTCCTCTCCCTAATTACCAGCAAAACAATAATGCGAATAGCAGTTAAGTTCCCAAGGAGAATCCAGATGTGCTCCAGTATGGGAGGCGGAGTATCCCAAAGCAAAATTGCAAACAAGCCTTTCAATCAGGAAACCCTATACCACTTCAGGCAAATGGCTGTCCAGTCTCTTCTTAAAAACTTCCAGTGTTGGAGCATTCACCGCTTCTGGAGGCAGGTTGTTCCACTGGTTAATTGTTCTGACTGTAAGGAAATTTCTCCTTAGTTCCAGGTTGCTTCTCTCCTTGATGAATTTCCATGATCCGTTGCTTCTTGTCTGGCCTTCTGGTGCTTTGGAGAACAGAACAGACTTGGAAGGGACCTTGGAGGTCTTCTAGTCCAACCCCCTGCTCAGGCAGGAAACCCTATACCATTTCAGACAAATAGCTTTCCAATCTCTTCTTAAAAACCTCCAGTGTTGGAGTATGCACAGCTTCTGGAGGCAGGTTGTTCCACTGGTTAATTGTTCTAACTGTTAAGAGGTTTCTCCTTAATTCCAGATTGGATCTCTCCTTGATTAGTTTCCATCCGTTGCTTCTTGTCCTGCCTTCAGGCACTTTGGAGAACAGCTTGACTCCCTCTTCTTTGGGGCAGCCCCTGAGATACTGGAACACGGCTATCATGTCACCCCTCGTCCTTCTCGTCATTAAACCAGACATGCCCAATTCCAGCAACCGTTCTTTATATGTTCTTATATATATATATATATCTTCTGGACAGGCAGGGCTATTTCACCTCCTCCATTTCTGGGCTCCAGTCACACGGCGTGGCCACTGAACCGAAGCACTGGAGGCCTGGGGAAACTTAATAATTGACTCTGCTTTCCGCCCAGATCTTGTTTTTCTTAGTTCCACGCTTTGTTTCCTTTCTCAGAAGTGAAACTCAAGTATTTCGGGAAGCAAAAAAAAAAAGGCAAAACGGCATCCATCATAAACTAAGCCAAACAGAACTCAAGTGTGGTGGTCAAGCGATATTTTCTATCTCGTGGCTTCGACATTCCTATAATTTTCGGTTATGCTGATCAAGTCTCCCTTAGGCTCAATTTGTCGGCTGTTTCCTCCTCCTCTGGTGTCGGCACACTTTTTTCCATACACGTTTCCGTTTTCATCAGGGAGTTCCTGTTCCTGTGGGGGTCAATCTGTTTGGGATATCCTGTTAGCCTCCCATCCCAGGGGATGGCCAGGTCTGACTCAGCTTAGCTTTGCAAGGTCATCCGAGGTCGACTAAGGCAGGGGTCTGCAGCGTTGACCACTTTAAGTCTTGTGGACTTCAGCTCCCAGAATTCCTCAGCCAGCTATGCTATGCTGGCTGAGGAATTCTGGGAGCTGAAGTCCACAAGTCTTAAAGTGCTCAACGCTGCAGACCCCTGGACTAAGGAGCATAATATTAAATGCATGAGGCTGGAAAACCCTAGATCTGCATTCATGAATATATCCGTAAATGGATAGTGAACATAGGCTTGTTATATTAATTTAACCCAACTGGTGTCATTCAGATATGAAGAAAATCCGTGAAAATATATAAATAATTGCTTTTTTTTTTTGGCTTTTATTTATTTTTATCCATGTTTATTGTTTTTTATAAATCACTCCAAGTGGCGAACATAGCTAATAGTCCTTCCACCTCCTATTTTCCCTGCAACAACAACCTTGTGAGGTGAGTTGGGTTTGAGATAGAGTGTCTGGCCCAAAGTCACCCAGCCGGCTTTCATGGCTAAGGCGGGACTAGAACTCACCGTCTCCTGGTGATTGGCCCAAAGTCCCCCAGACAGCTTTCATGTCTAAGGCGGGACTAGAACTCACCGTCTCCTGGTGATTGGCCCAAAGTCCCCCAGACAGCTTTCATGTCTAAGGCGGGACTAGAACTCACCGTCTCCTGGTGATTGGCCCAAAGTCACCCAGACAGCTTTCATGTCTTAAGGCGGGACTAGAACTCACCGTCTCCTGGTGATTGGCCCAAAGTCACCCAGACAGCTTTCATGTCTAAGGTGGAACTAGAACTCACCATCTCCTGGTGATTGGCCCAAAGTCCCCCAGACAGTTTTCATGCCTAAGGCGGGACTAGAACTCACCGTCTCCTGGTGATTGGCCCAAAGTCCCCCAGACAGCTTTCATGCCTAAGGCGGGACTAGAACTCACCGTCTCCTGGTGATTGGCCCAAAGTCACCCAGACAGCTTTCATGTCTAAGGTGGAACTAGAACTCACCATCTCCTGGTGATTGGCCCAAAGTCCCCCAGACAGTTTTCATGCCTAAGGCGGGACTAGAACTCACCGTCTCCTGGTGATTGGCCCAAAGTCCCCCAGGCAGCTTTCATGCCTAAGGCGGGACTAGAACTCACCGTCTCCTGGTGATTGGCCCAAAGTCCCCCAGACAGCTTTCATGCCTAAGGTGGGACTAGAACTCACCGTCTCCTGGTGATTGGCCCAAGGTCACCCAGCCGGCTTTCATGCTTAAAACTAGAACTCAGTCTCCCAGTTTCAATCTAGGTGCCTTAGCTATTAGACCGAGCTGGCTATGCATTTCATTGGCTAAAAACTTGCAATGTTGCTCATTTCTTTTGCCCCGAAAGCCGCTGTTAAATATTAAAAAAACCCACACAAATGCTTTAATCTTAAAAAAAAAAAAAAAAAGCATGCCTCTCTCTAACCCTAACTCCCTCAAACAGAGGTCCCCAACTTTTCCTGATTGGTGGCTGGGAAGGAAAGGGGAGGAGCAGGCAAATTTGCGCGTGCCCACGTGCATGCACAAATGGGGTCGCATGTCCCCCGCGGCGGCGCTAGCACCTGTGCGCATGCCCAAACCGGGCCGCGTGCGTTTGCGTCCGGTGCTATCGCCCGCATGCATGCGCAAACGGGACCGCTAGCGCCTGCGTGACGCCCGTGCTGGTGCTATTGCCTGCACGCCTGCGCAAATGGGCCTCTAGGGCCCACGCAAGTGGGGGGGGGAGTGCGCGCACTGGCCTGCCATTCCCACAGACCCGTGGCCAGCAGACCACGGACTGATAGTGGGCCGTGGAGCACAGGTTGGGAACCCCTGCTCAAAAGCCATCTTTGGTCCGATCTGACTGCGGAACGAATTAAAAGCAATTGCCCCCCCCCCTCCGGATAGCACCGTGTTGCAAGGGCAGCGTCCAAATCTCCTCCAGGCAGGAGCAGGCAAGGCGTGTGGCATTTTGCTTCCAGAGCACGAGAACCCCACAGCTGCAAAACAGCTGTATTAACCCTCCCCCCACACACACCATCTTTCCACGCTCAGCAGCCTGTGTATATAAAACCAGCCGCTTTTCCCCCCAACGCTTTCCTGAAATCAAAGCAAAAATTGTGTCTGTGGCAATATCTCAGGGGCTGCCCCAAAGAAGAGGCAGTCAAGCTATTCTCCAAAGCGCCTGAGGGCAGGACAAGAAGCAACGGATGGAAACTAACCAAGGAGAGAAGCAATCTAGAATATAAGGAGAAATTTCCTGACAGTTAGAACAATTAACCAGTGGAACAACCTGCCTCCAGAAGCTGTGAATGCTCCAACACTGGAAGCTTTTAAGAAGAGACTGGACAGCCATTTGTCCGAAATGGTATAGGGTTTCCTGCCTGAGCAGGGGGTTGGACTAGATGACCTCCAAGGTCCCTTCCAACTACTACTACTACTACTACTACTACTACTTCTTCTTCTTCTTCTTCTTCTCCTTCTTCTTCTTCTTCTTCTTCTTCTTCTTCTTCTTCTTCTTCTTCTTCTTCTTCTTCTTCTTCTTCTTCTTCTTCTTCTTCTTCTTCTTCTTCTTATTATTATTATTATTATTATTATTATTATTATTATTATTATTATTATTATTATTATTATTATTCCCGCTATTTACAAAAGACGTTATGCCATCAAAGCATAAAGCAAGGTTAGTTTGACACGACCTATTCTTGACGCATCTGATTTCCAAGCATCGATGTTTTGCTTTAAGAAGGACTGACAGATTTCTTTATAATTGGCCCTAGCATTTGTTGAACTACCTACAACAACGGTTTGTTTACTGACCGTTTGAAGTTACAGCATCACGGAAAAAAGTGACTTATGAACGCTTTTCACACTTAACAACCGTTGCAGCGTCCCCAGGATCACGTGATCAAAATTCGGACACTTGGCAACTGACATGTACTTACGACGGTTTGCAGTGTCCTGGGCTCACGTGATCGATCCCCTTTTGCGACCTTCGGACAAGCAAAGTCAATGGGGAAGCCAGATTCGTTTAACAACCGTGTTCCTAACTTCACAACTGCAGTGAACTTAACCGTTGTGGCAAGAGCGGTCGTAAAATGGGGCAAAACCCACTTAACAAATGTTTCTGCTTAGCAACAGAAATGTCGGTCGCAGTTAGAGGACTTCCCTGTATTGATGCCCAGAATTGGCGCAGCAAAATAAAGTAGCCGAGCTGTTTTCGTATAAATTGGCGACACACAAGAAGTATTTGTATAACACCTGCTGCAAAATATGGCATTTAAAACAGAAATGCTTGAAAGCTTGAGGAATGGCGATGGAGTTCTTGAAAAGCGACTGAATTTAAATTCCTTTTAAGATACTCAGTCAAGGAAAAAAAAAAAGAAATCTAATTTGGCGCTCTCTCAAATTATTAGAGCTAGATAAGACTTTGCTTCCAGCCGTTATTTTCTCTTAACTGAAGTCCGTATATTAAAAACCTGGTGAGGCTCCTGGCTAGTTGTTTTTCTTCTAAATGACATAAAAACGGTTTTTAGTGTAATTGAAGAGTTCCAGGCAAAAGGGATCCTGCAAATTGATGGCTCAGCTAATTGAAAGTTCTTCTTTGTTAGGCTGTCACCATTGTTATTGAGAGTTAAGAGAATAACAGCCGTTGGAAGGGACCTTGGAGGTCTGCTAGTCCAACCCCCTGCTCAAGCAGGAGACCCTATCCCATTTCAGGCAAATGGTTGTCTAATCTCTTCTTGAAAACTTCCAGTGTTGGAGCATCCACAACTTCTGGAGGCAGGTTGTTCCACTGGTTAATTGTTCTCACTGTTAGGAAATTCCTCCTTAATTCCAGGTTGCTTCTCTCCTTGGTTAGTTTCCATCCATTATTTCCTTCTGGGGCTTTGGAAAATAGGTTGATCCCCCTCCTCTTCTTTGTGGCAGCCCCTCAAATATTGGAACACAGCTACCATGTCACCCCTGGTCCTTCTTTTCAGTAGATCACTAGACCTACCCAATTCTTGCAACTGTGGTTCATATCTTTTAGCCTCACTTAAGTGATTCACTTAACCACTGTGGCAAGGAGGCTTGTAAAATGAGGCGAAACCCACTTAACAACCGTCTCACTTAACGCAGCCTCACTTGGGGGCACAGCTGCGATCTAAATCGAGGATGACCTGTATGTAGCGTGGCTAAATCTTTGGGTCCCTCAAGGATCCCTTCTGATTCTTTAATCCCCTGGCTCCATTCTTGGGAATCCTGTAACTGCAGCTCCACCGTTGTATGCTGTGATATGTGTGTGTGTGTGTATTTGGTGTGCCAGTGTGGGATTGTGGGAAGCTCCCACCTCATTTGGATGGGAAGCTGACCCTCTGGCTGCTTGAAGTATCTCCGAAGATTAAGGATAAAGCTGGGAAGGGGAAATACTATATACCCACCTTGAACGTTTGTCAGGACGGCGGGATATAAATCAAAAGGAAAAACAAAATAGCTGGATCTTTCACCCCGGCCATTCTCTGATGGGAAGTGACAGCTGTACAGCTCATGCACTTCTGTTCAATTACTGGGCCAAACCAATAGGTGGAAATAAATATATACGCTGTCAGATGTTATCAGATTGATATCCTTTGGGCTGGATAACCAATGCCTACATTTTCTCACTGGTAACGGCGGTGAGGAAAATGCTTCCTCGGAGCTATCCAGAGAGACATTCCCGTACTATGTCCAGGGTGTGAAAAAATGTAATAAACACACACATATGCATTTCCTGTAGAACAGAAAGGATGGTGATTGACAGGCGCTTGTCAGTCGCTTAAACGCTTTTATATCCGTACATTTTAACCAAGAGCCAGTAGATAAATTTCCTGTCCTATCCAGTCCTCGGTCTTCCCAGAGTTCAAGCTGGTATCTCCACTTGAAGGACCTTCACCAAAGCGCTTAGCAGAAGACTTTTGATGGAAATGGTTCATGTTCTCCTTCATCGTCTGCTTCTTAAGAAAGAGTTGAGGAAAACGGGTTGGGAAATTTTAGTTTATGCAAACCACAGAGCTTCCTGTTTGTGGCCCGTTCGCTATTTTTTTTTTTTAGGAGTTTTGGGAAGAAGTTGTCCGTTCTGGGTTTTCATTCCTATCTTCCTGATGGGAAGGAAGGCCTACATCATTTATAGGCTGAAGTCCCCGAAGAGTTACAAGCTTCTTGCACTGTAAACAAACATTTCGTTGCAATCTCATCTTTTTTTTAAAGGAAAAAGAAGTTGCAAAAATAGCCAGGCTAACTTTCAATGACAAAGAGCAAAAAAACAACAGTGGCGATCTTTGTAAACTCTCACATGAAAACCAGGAGGGTGCCTTCAGCAAACACAGTTTCTCTGAAGGCTACACCATCACATGTGGCTTAATAATGCTGCTGCTTCTTTTTTTCCTGTGAGTCTTTCCTTTGATAGCATCTGAGAAGAGTTGATTGACCGAACGAGTCAAAATATCGAACAATAGATGCTTGTCCAGAGATCCTGGCTTAAGAGTCAGCTGGTACCAGCCGTTTTGTTAACCAGAAGACCATTTCAAGAAAAGTCAGCCTTCAAACCTTGTTTCATCAGGAAGGCCCCCCCACCCCCCACGCTGCATCCCCACGGCAAAGGTGCTGAGTGCGGCTTAAAAAAATCAGGAAAAAGATGCTTCAACGTTCCTTAGGAAGCTTCGGCATTTCTTAGGGATGTGTCGCTTCCCACTTTGACACGCATAGTCTGCAATTTCAGGCTTTTTAAGTGACAATTACAGTACAGCATTACACCCAAGAGAGAGGGATCGATACAGCGGGTCCTCGGCTTAAAAACCGCCCCACATTTCTGTGGTTAAGTGAGACACTTGCTAATTGAGTTTTGCCCCCTTTTACGACCTTCCTTGCTTCAATTGTAATAATAATAATAATAATAATAATAATAATAATAATAATAATAATAATAATAATAATAATAATAATAATAATAATAATAATAATAATTAATAATAAAGTTGGAAGGGACCTTGGAGGTCATCTCATCCAACCCCCTGCTCAGGCAGGAAACCCTATAGCATTTCGGACAAATGGCTGTCCAGTCTCTTCTTAAAAACTTCCAGTGTTGGAGCATTCACCGCTTCTGGAGGCAGGTTGTTCCACTGGTTAATTGTTCTCACTTCCAAGAAGTTTCTCCTTAGTTCCAGGTTGCTTCTCTCTTTGGTCAGTTTCCATCCGTTGCTTCTTCTCCTGCCTTCAGGCGCTTTGGAGAATAGCTTGACTCCCTCTTCTTTGGGGCAACCCTGAGATACTGGAAAACTGCTATCCTGTCCCCCCTAGTCCTTCTCTTCATTAAACTAGACGTACCCAATTCCTTATATGTTTTAGATTCCAGTTGTGAAGTGAATCACTGCAGATGATAAGTTGGCAACCCGGTTGTTCAGTGAATCTGGCTTCCCCCATGGAGTCTGCTTGGCAGAAGATCGCAAAAGGGGATCACGTGACCCCGGGCCACTGCGACCGTCATAAATATGAGTCAGTTGCTAAGGGTCTGAATTTTGATCACGTGACCCTGGGGGATGCTGTTAACGGTCATAAGGGTGAAAAACGGTCATAATTCCCTTTTTTCCAGTGCCGTTGTAACTGAACGGTCACTAAATGAACTGTCAAGGACTCCCTGTATCCATAGTTGAAAATGTACAAAAAAACAAAAAAACAAACAAACCCCGAAGGGAAAAACAGTGTTAGGAGATTGAAGGTTGGCTGAATTTATGAAGGGGAAAAAAATGGAAAACGAAGACAAGACGGCGTTCCAAAATTTGATCGGAGTATCCTTAAAGCACCACTGAATTCATCTTTTCCCATCGTTACTACTTTCCTAACCATCACGTGAGCCTTTGAAAGTAACAGGTACGATGCAACACGTAGTAAAGGACAGTCAGCAGAAGAAATGGGAGAAGAGGATAAGATAAAAGACACTCAAATTAATTTATATCCAGCCCGCTCCTAGAGCATCCCCTGTTTACTATCTGGCACACAGCTGTGTTTTAATGACTTCCATCCACCAATTCGAAACTCTTCTTTTTTCCCTTGCCTTTTTGAGGATCTTGTTCGCTTCCTTTTTCATTCGTATTCAGGTCCTCACTCCCCTTTGCATCGTACAGCCTCTTAACATTTGCTGCAAATCTTTCCGCTCTCACCAGCTACACGGTGTCAGCTACACCCACATTCAAATCCGTATCCAAGCCGCAACTTTCACCATCAGCATCTTTACACGTCTATCATAAATACATTAAACAGCCAAGGGGACCTCGTACATTCTCGCCTGACTCCCTGTAGCGGTTATTAAGCATTCTGTTTATTCTTGCACAAGGTTTATTCTGCACACAGAAGGCAGGACAAGAAGCAACGGGGGGAAATTAATCCAGGAGAGAAGCAACCTAGAACTAAGGAGAAATTTCCTGGACAGTGAGAACAATTAACCAGTGGAATGTCTCTGGAGATTCTCAGTCTATCCAGGTCTTGCTTGTCCCAAAGAGGCTTTTTTCAGGAGGCAACTGGACTTTCTTGTTTTTTCTTTGAAGACGTTTCGCTTCTCATCCAAGAAGCTTCTTCAGCTCTGACTGGATGATGGGGAAGGGAAGGATTTATGCTCCTTGCAGACAGAGGTAATTTGCATTCTTTTTAGAGAGTCATTGAGGCCACTTGGAGAAGGCTCCACACCCATTTGCACCACTCAGGTGACCCTGAGGACACAGGTAAACCTCCAAGTGGCCTCAGACGACTCTCTAAAAGAAGGCAAAGGACCAGCTGTCTGCAAGGAGTATAAATCCTTTCATTTCCCCACCATCCCGTCAGAGCTGAAGAAGCTTCTGGGATGAGAAGCGAAACGTCTTCAAAGAAAAACAAGGAAGTCCAGTTGCCTCCTGAAAAAGCATCTTTGGGATAACCAACGGAATGGCTTGCCTCCAGATGTTGTGTCTGCTCCGTCCCTGGAGGTTTTCAAGAAGAGATTGGACAGCCATTTGTCTGAAACTGTATAGGGTCTCCTGCTTGAGCAGGGGGCTGGACTAGAAGACCTCCAAGGTCCATTTCCAACTGTTATTATTCTGTTATTCTATTTACTTCCATGTATCCGAGTCTGGTGGACTTGGATCAAGCGACATCCCACCCGGTATTTGTGCATTGTGTTCCATAATTCGAAGCCTGCGCGTTTTATTGTACACTTATCTCTAAGTCAAGATACAGTCAATGTACTTTCTCCCATTCTGTCAATTTCTCATTGGCTTCAAAGAAAACGGCATCTTCGGCCCGTCTACAGTACGCTGCGTTTTGCAAATGGATGCTTTGTGGGTTGTTTTCAACAGAATTCTGCCCGTCACTTCCAAGACACCTTCAGCAGAATGATCCATGCCCATTTTTGCCTTCGCTCTTGTTAACCTTTCTTAACAGCAGTTCTTCCAGTTGTTGGGTAAGAATGCAATCTTGGCACATGTGTGTGTGAAAGAGGTCACACAGCCATTCCCCAAGTAAACCGTACCCAAATCTTTACATGTGTTTGTTCTATCATTTGCGCCTGTAGCTTTGTTATTTTTCAACATCCTTTTCAATTTCTTCCTGGACATTATTTTTACATTTGCTTCGGTTCTGTTCTTGGACACCCCACCCTCATTCCTGCACAGGACTGTACAACATGCCTTCGTTGTTTCTTCCCCCAAACCTTGTTTTTGCCTCTTCGCCCACTTCCAAAACAAGACTCTTGATGAGTTTCCATGAGTTGCTTCTTGTCCTGCCTTCAGGTGCTTTGGAAAATAGGCTTGACCCCCCTCTTCTTTGTGGCAGCCCCTCAAATATTGGAACACTGCTGTCATACTGCTACTTTTTTTCACTAGGCTACACACTACACCCCCCCAATTCCTGCAACCGTCCTTCATATGTTTTAGTCTCTAGGCCTTTAATCATCTTAGTTTCTCTTCTCCGCACTTTTTCCAAAGTCTCAACGTATTTTTTATATTGTGCTGACCAAAACTGGCTGGAATATTCCAAGTGTGGTCTTACTAAGGCTTTGTAGAGTGGTATTAATACTTCACGTGATCTTGAGTCTATCCCTCTGTTAATGCAGCCTAGCACTGCGTTGGCTTTTTTGGCAGCTGCAGCACACGGCTGGCTCATATTTAAATGATTATCTACTAAGATTCCAAGATCCCTCACACTATTGAGCCAGGTTTCACCTAATCTGTACCTGTACTTTAGGTTTTTCTTGCCTAAATGTAAAATGAATTTTATTTTGTTGGATAAGGCCCAGTGTTCAAGTCTGTTGAGATCCATCTGGATCTTCAGCCTATCTTCTGGGGTGTTGGCTATTCTTGCCAGGTTAGTGTCATCTGCAAATTTGATGAGTTCTCCTTCTATTCCCTTATCCAAATCGTTTATGAAAATACTGAAAAGTACTGGGCCTAAAACAGATGTAGTTCCGTGCAGATGTAGTTCCATTAAAAACTACCCATTCAATGCAGTTTGTCACCCAGTTACAAATCCATCTGGCGGTGATGCTATCTATCCCACATTTTTCTAGCTTACCAGGAAGGCAGTTGTGGTCTACTTTATCAAATGCCAGGTATATTATGTCCATTGCATTTCGCCGGTCCATTAATTTAGTCACTTTGTCCAAGAATGAAATAGGATTTGTTTGGCATGATCTGTTTTTGACAAACCCATGTTAGCAACCATTTGTGGGAAAAGCTGACACATAATGCAGGAAAATGTTGCTACTTTTAGCGAAATTAATTTATCTTTATTAGTTGACAGACAGCGCAGGTAAGATCTATCAGAGTGTCCCAGAAATTTAAATAAAAGAGAACTAATCAACTGTCCCCATAGAACTGGCAAAAAAACAACAACCATGGGTTGTGGTTTCTATGGCATCCATATCACAAGAGCACTATCAGATTTCGTATGGGGTTTTCCTATATTTCCGTTCCAGGACAGCTGTGGGGAGATCATTAAATCCAGCTAAGGATAAAGCTCTCCTAAATTTGGGGATTGTGACATGATACAAGTATGAGGCTGGTTTAGACACTAAATTCCACTCTGCATTTTCTCCGCTCCTTTTCATTCTGATGTCCTTGTTCTCTCTGACCACATTTTAGGAGAGCAAGAGACAAATTCATTGTGTGTCCAATCACACTTGGCCAATAAACCTATTCCATTCTATTCTGTTCTGTTCCATTCCGATGTATTCTATTCTATTCTATTCTATTCTATTCTATTCTATTCTATTCTATTCTATTCTATTCTATTCTATTCTATTCTATTCTATTCTATTCTATTCTGTATTTCCATGCTATTCTAAATTCTATTCTATTCTATTCTGTATTTCCTATTCTATTCTATTCTATTCTATTCTATTCTATTCTATTCTATTCTATTCTATTCTATTCTATTCTATTCTATTCTATTCTATTCTATTCTATTCTATTCTATTCTATTCTATTCCTATTCCTATTCCTATTCCTATTCCAGTCCATCCCATCCCATCCCATCCCATCCCATCCCATCCCATCCCATCCCATCCTTCTGGACATGCCTCACGCACAATCTTGCTCTCATCTCCATATTTTTGCAGCCCGCCTCTTACCTGATCTCTCTCACCTATAGCTTTTTGCATTTCACCCTCACAACACACCTCCCTTCTTCTGCTTCCCATAGATCCTCTTTCATCTCCCATCCAAATTCTCATCAGATCCCATCCCGCTTAGCTTTCTAGGAATCGGCCCAGATTCGCTCGTGACGAAAAAGAGAGGGAGTGTCTTTTTTCTCCCCCCCCCCCGTCGGCTTTCTATCCCTTCTATGGTTGTTAAGTTAAAATCCTGAACCACGGAAAGCGTCACGTCTGAGCGTTAAAAAAACCCCCAAAACAAAACAAGTAAAAAACTTGATTCCCCCCCCCCCAACCCTCCAAATACAAACGGGCAAATCGCACACTAGATGGCAGCCGAGACAGATCCAGGGCTTGAAACCGCAGGGAGGAAAATGTAGGCAAAGCTTGTCAACGTCGACATTTGCACGCTTTCATATTTATGGAAGTCCGCCAGGGCATCAGGAGATCCCTGGGAGGGATTGATGAGTTTTCTGTTTCAGCTGCTCCGACTGTCAAGGCTGGTCAGAGGCATTGAAAGAGGCTGTTTCACAAGGCCTAATAGCAGGAGACGAGCCGGCCTCATGGGCTCTGTCCCCGGGGCTGCCACCCCCCCCCAGTCCCCCCACGGCCCGTTTTCTGCTCATCCATGCATGTGTGGTGACACATTAGGAGCAGCAGCAGCAGCGAAGCGAGCAGGCTGCACACACAAAAACCCTTCCCAAGCTGAGCGGTGGGGCTCTCCCTGGACAGCTGCCAGAGCCGATGTGTGTAGACGGCTCTCCGGATGCTGCTTCCTGCAGTCCTGACTTCTTCTATCTAGAGCCAGGAATGGCCTTTTGCAAAATTGCAGAACTGAGTTTGTGCAAAAAAAAAAAAAAAAAGGTGTTTGGGGGGGGGGGGAAGGAGGGCTACCCACTGGGTCCTCTCAATTCCTGGCAAATAGATGGGGAAGAAATGGAGGTAGTGACAGATTTTTATCTTCCTGGGCTCCAAGATCACCGCAGATGGGGACTGCAGCCAAGAAATTAAAAGACGCTTGCTCCTGGGGAGGAAAGCCATGGCAAATCTAGACAGCATACTAAAAAGCAGAGACATCACCCTGCCAACAAAAGCGCGTATAGTCAAGGCCATGGTTTTCCCAGTTGCAATGTATGGCTGTGAAAGTTGGATCATAAGAAATGTTGAGCGCCAAAGAATTGAGGCCTTTGAACTATGGTGCTGGAGAAGACTCCTGCGAGTCCCCTGGACTGCAAGGCGATCAAACCGGTCAGTCCTAGAGGAGATCAACCCTGACTGCTCCTTAGAAGGCCAGATCCTGAAGTTGAAACTCAAGTACTTTGGCCACCTAATGAGAAGGAAGGACTCACTGGAGAAGAGCCTGATGCTGGGAAAGATGGAGGGCAAGAGAAGAAGGGGACGACAGAGAACGAGGGGGCTGGATGGAGTCACTGAAGCAGTAGGCGTGAGCTTAAAGGGACTCCAGAAGATGGTAGAGGACAGGAAGGCCTGGAGGAACGTTGTCCATGGGGTCGCGATGGGTCGGACACGACTTCGCAACTAACAACAACAACCCACCTCTTTATCCCAAAGGTGCTTTTTTCCAAAGGGCAACTGGATTTTCTTGGAGTTTTTAAAATTTATTTGTTTGTTTGCTTTGAAAACTTTTCGCTTCTCGTCCACGAAGCTTTGAAGAAAAGCTTCAGTGTTTTCAACGGAAACCCCTCCTCCCAAAAAAGTCCAGTTGCCTTCCGGAAAAAGCATCTTTGGGACAGCCGTGACTGGGAGCAAGGGTCCCCAATCCCTGGGCTGTGGTCGTGGAAGCGGCGGGAGAGTCCGTGCATGCCCGCAGCTCCGCTTGCATGAGCAGTGGCCAAGTGCGTACGCCACCGCTTGCGTGGCCCCATCCCCTCTCCCCCCCCGACGGTCTGCAAAGTTGGGGTCCACTGACCTGGGGCAGGGGTCCCCAACCCCCGGAACCGGGCCACGGCATGCCAGCAACCGGTCCGCACAAACAAGCAAAGCCCCATCCGCGGGATGCAGGCAGTACACAAAACCACGCATTCTCCGGTCCGTGAAAAAAATCTTTCTCCACGTAACCGGTCCCTGGTGCCCAAAAGGTTGGGGACCTCTGACCTGGGGGATTGAGAACCTTTATAGACGTATATCTCCCTCTTCCTTTTATTTTATTTTTTCCCCCTCCCCTTTTGGTTAGTTTTTGGCTGAGTTTGCACCACATGCCAGCCTAGTCTAAAAGGGGTCTTGGCTGTCTGACGTTCCTCATATTGTGGAAGGCGGCTTTTGACTTATCGGGATGGACATGGAGAAAGCCAGCCCTCTCGACTCCGGAGGCTTAACTTATGGCGCAGTCACCACGTCTCAGTGCTAAAGAGACCCAGAGCTTGCCTGAATGACGCTCACGTATGTGTGTGGTCTCTGTGTTGCAGGAGGAGAAGAGAAAACCGCAGCCCTTGGACAAGCTCCATCCAGCTGGACACCAGGAGTGACGTTGCAAGGGGGTATGTCACCACATTTGCTATTTTTAAGGGGTGCGTTTGTAGGTTTGGGTGCAAGGACTGATGGGAGCTCTGAGCCCTTTCCAATTTGGGGGGGGTGCATCTCTGCTGTGCAGCCCTGAACCCCTGTGTAGGTCTGTTGGGTTCCATTGCTAAAAGCCACAAGGAAGCTTGTCCCCAAAGGTGCTTTTCCAAAAGGCCACTGGACTTCCTTGTTTTGTTTTTTCCCTTGAAAATGTTTCGCTTCTCCTCCAAGAAGCTTCTTCAGTTCTGACTGAACGGTGGGGGAATGGAAAGATTTATATTCTTTGCCATAGACACAAGCTCAGATGCCCTCCTGCTTGGCGTCTCTGGTCAACATCAGCCCTTTCCCCCCTGGAGGGAACTAAGAGGTGAGAACATCCAGGGGGTCCTTACTCAGTTGTGGTGCTTTTAGCCTAGGCCAGGGGTAGGCAACCTTGGCTCTTTTATGACTCGTGGACTTCAACTCCCAGAATTCCTCAGCCAGCCACGCTGAGGGAAAAGGGAGAGGTTTCCAAGCTGAGCCATGCTGGCTCAGGAATTCTGGGAGTTGAAGTCCACGAGTCATAAAGTGGCCTAGGCCTAAGCCAGAGGTAGGCAACCTTGGCTTTTTTATGACTGGTGGACTTCAACTCCCAGAATTCCTGAGCCAGCCACGCTGAGGGGAAAGGGAGAGGTTTCCAAGCTGAGCCATGCTGGCTCAGGAATTATGGGAGTTGAAGTCCACGAGTCATAAAGTGGCCTAGGCCTAGGCCAGAGGTAGGCAACCTTGGCTTTTTTATGACTCGTGGACCTCAACTCCCAGAATTCCTGAGGCAGCCGTGCTGAGGGGAAAGGGAGAGGTTTCCAAGCTGAGCCATGCTGGCTCAGGAATTCTGGGAGTTGAAGTCCAGGAGTCTTAAAGTTGCCAAGGTTGCCTACCCCTGGCATAGGAGAAACGCAGAGAGGGAAGTATCTACGGAGATTCTCAGTCATCCAGATATGGTTATCCCAAAGATGTTTTTTTCAGGAGGCAACTGGGACTTCCTTGTTTTTCTTTGAAGTCATTTCGCTTCTCCTCCAAGAAGCTTCTTCAGGTTCTGACTGGATGGTGGGGGAATCCCCCACCATCCAGTTCCCCACCATCCAGTCAGAGCTGAAGAAGCTTCTGGGAGGAGAAGCGAAACGACTTCAAAGAAAAACAAGGAAGTCCAGTTGCCTCGTGAAAAAAGCATCTTTGGGACAACCTGGAGGACTGAGAATCTCCGTAGACATTTAGCCGTGCACTTTGGGACGAACACCCTTCGGACGCTGCGGGAGAATGAACGGATTTCCAGAAAACATGGCAGACTCCAGGAACCATTCGTGCTTCAGTTTGGGATTCAGACAACCCAGACTCATCCCCCACGGCCTTGTGCTGGTCTTCAACGGTGGAGGGACCCAGGGCAGGAAACATCCTGCAGCCAAGAAGGCTCCACACCCATTTGCACACCTACTCACTTGACCCTGAGGACACAGATTAACCTCCCAGTGGCCTCAACGACTCTCTAAAAAGAATACAAATGTCCGGCTGTCTGCAAGGAGTATAAATCCTTCCATTCCCCACCATCCGGTCAGAGCTGAAGAAGCTTCTGGGAGGAGAAGCGAAACGTCTTCAAAGAAAAACAAGAAAGTCCGGTTGCCTCCTGAAAAAAAATGCACCTCTGGGGCAGAGAGGGAAGATTGCAGATGCAGCCGGACGCAGGCAGGAGCGGGGTGGGAATTGCACACTGCTGCCAAGCGTCTTCCAAAAGGCCCCCAACCTTAGCTGCAACACTCAGGGGTCACTCCGGAGCACGGCTGTGGCTGCCACTCTCCCGTCCTTCCTCGTCGCCCTCTTCCCCTTCCCTCCGATTTGTGGTCGGCCGGAGAAATGGGCAACCTCACAGGCAACCGTAATCTGTTGAAAGGCCTCCGTCTTCACCGAAAGCATCGGTTACAACCCTTCCCATTACGAGGGGCCCCCTTCTCTGCTCCGGCGAGGAGTTGGAACAGCTGGATAGGAGGGTGTCGGAGGTGTGAGTTTCCAAGAGGGGGAGGGGGTGGCTTAATCCAGAAAAAATTGTGCGACCCACCGGCAGCTCGACAGCTCGATGGTCTGACTGAGGAGCCCGGCTTGCCCCCCCACCCTTACCCCCCCCCCCCGCGATGCCACCACCACCATCCCAGCTTCGTTCATGGCAGAATCTTCATCCTACTAGCAGGCATGTCAAGGCATAAAAGGATGTTGCGAACGGGCCAAGCTGCATGCTGGGGTGTTTTTTTTGGCCAATCTTCTTTTGTGGGTTGCTGAATTAACAGAGGGGTCTTAATGCGTGTCTGGCAAGTCCCAGGAAGCTCTCCCTGTCTCCGATTCCCGGTTCGTGGTGAACATGGGGTTTATTGTCTGTTTCAAACCGAGAGTAAGATTTCCACCCCGCATTTGTATTCGGAGCATTCTTTCAGTAGCATCCAGATAATCTGTGCCCAACATTTGAGGGTACCAAAAGAATCTCTCTCTCTCTCTCTCTCCCCCTCTCTCCCTCCCCCTCCCTCTCTCCCTCCCTCCTCCCTCTCTCTTTCTCCCCCTCTCTCCCTCCCTCTCCCTCTCTCTTTCTCTCCCCTCTCTTCTCCCTGCCTCCTCCCTCTCTCCTCTCCTTCTCCCTCTCCTCTCTCTCTCTCTCTCTCTCTTTTTTTTTTTTTTTAAAAAAAGGAGAATATTTGTAGCTCAGGGTTGAAATCAGGAGTCCTTGGTGCTCTCTGAACTTGATGGTTTTCTTAAAGGCGTTTCATTACATCATCCGTGCTAGAAGGGAGGTGGGTTTGTGGAATGATGGAGGAGGAGGAGGAGGAGGAGGAGGAGGAGGAGGAGGAGGAGGACTGAGTACCAGGGACCAGTCACACGGAGAGGGTTTTTTCCGTGGACCGGAGCGGGCGTGGTTTCGCGTGCTGCCTGCATCCCATGGATGGCGCTTGGCTTCTTTGCATGGACCAGTTGCTGGCATGCCGTGGACCGGTGCCAGTCCACGGACTGGGGGTTGTGGACCCCTGTTCTAGGATATTAGCCAGCCCACCCAACATTTGTGTCATTTGCCAATTCAGAAAGTAATCCCTGCATCTCCTCATCCAAGACAGTGATAAAAATGTGGGAAATGGCAAGGTGAATTTGGTGGCAACCCACTCAGTTGAGGAGGATCATTAAGGATCATTCCTGGAGCACCATGTTCGCCCGGTCATTTAATTCTCCCACTAGCCAGCCAGGGATAAATGGACTTCCTCAAATGCTTTGCTAAATCAAGATTTATCTACAGCCTTCCCACCGTCTATTAAGGGAGTTAACCCGCTTAATGTTCTCTTGACAAATTCATGCAGACGTCTCACGCTCCCTGACTGGAGCTGAGGTTTGTGGAACTGATCATTTGCTGTGTCACCTGCCTTTGAGTCTTCCCGGGTTATCAGTACAGGTCGTCCTCAGGTTATGACCGCAGTTGAGCCCAAAATTTTATGTTGCTAAGTGAAACCTTTATTGAGTCAGTTTTAAGACCTTTTTACAGACCTATTCTGTTACAGCTGTTAAGTGAATCTGGCTTCCCCCGTTGACTTTGCTTGTCAGAAGTTTGTAAAAGGGGATCGCGTGATCCCGGGGGGGACGCTGCGACCGTCATAAATACGAGTCAGTTGCCAAGCATTTCAGTTTTTGATCAAGTGACCGTGGGGATGCTGCAACAGTCATAAGTATGAAAAACAGTCATAAATCACAATAATAATAATAATAGTAGTAGCAGCAGTAGCAGTAGCAGTAGCAGTAATAATAATAATAATAATAATAATAATAATAAATAATAATAATAATAATAATAATAATAATAATAATAATAATAATAATAATAATAATAATAATAATAATAATAATAATAATAATAATAATAATAATAATAATAAAGTTGGAAGGGACCTTGGAGTCTTCTAGTCCAACCCTCTACTCAGGCCGTTTTAACTTTGAACAGTCACTAAATAAACTGTTGTAAGTTGAGGATTATCTGTATTTGCTAGATCTTGCTTTTGAAGGTACAAATATTTGTCCTTTGCCAATTGTTTGGCACTTGATCATCTATCCAGGAATTCTCATGGATAGAACAGAGTAGAGTAGAGTAGAATAGGATAGAATAGAATGCAGAATAGAATAGAATAGAATAGAATAGAATAGAATAGAATAGAATAGAATAGAATAGAATGCAGAACGGAACAGAATAGAATAGAGTAGAATAGAATAGAACAGAATAGAATAGAATGCAGAATATAACGGAACAGAACAGAACAGAACAGAACAGAGTAGAGTAGAGTAGAGTAGAATAGGATAGAATAGAATGCAGAATAGAATAGAATAGAATAGAATAGAATAGAATAGAATAGAATAGAACAGAGTAGAGTAGAGTAGAGTAGAGTAGAGTAGAGTAGAGTAGAGTAGAGTAGAGTAGAATAGGATAGAATAGAATGCAGAATAGAACAGAACAGAACAGAATGCAGAACAGAACAATAGAATAGAATAAAAAGAGTTGGAAGGGACCTTGGAGGTCTTCTAGTCCAACCCCTTGCGCAGGCAGGAGACCCTATACCATTTCAGAGAAATGGCTATCCAATCTCTTCTTAAAAACTTCCAGTGTTGGAGCATTCACAGCTTCTGGAGGCAGGTTGTTCCACTGGTTAATTGTCCTCACTGGTGGTACAGAAAAGTTTGGCCAGATGATCAACAGATACTCTAGGGATACAGTTGGTCGCTCCCGAAGATTAACTCACTCAAGGCTGAAAAGGACTTCCCTGAGTCTACTTCTCTTAGCCCCAGTCTTCAATTCTCTGCTTTCATTTCTTTCTTCAGAGTTACCTGGCGACACACCTGGAATCCTGCATCACTCAGAGATTTCTCTGTTACCCTGTTTAGATGTTGCCCCGTTCATTAAGTGGATGCCGGGTGAATTTTTTCCCCTCCCTCCTCTTCCTTTTATTTTCAACATAACTGAAGAAGTGCTTGGAATGGTCCTCGACCTCCTTACCCGCCTCAATTTATTCTCACCTTTATCCTTTCTGACAGCATCTCGGCTATTATGGAGTGTACATATTTGCCCTTGTTGACTTCTCCTACTTTCCGCGGATTAGAAAGTCCTGTTTTTTTTGTTTCAGAACTTCAGTAAGCACTTTCCCCCCTTCGTTGGGATTGCTTCTAGTTGTGCTTTTAGTAATTTCTTCTTTTCTTTTCTTTTTTCTTTTGTAAATAACAGGCCCTAATCTTTAGGCTCCTCTTCCCGTTACTTTTCTCCAGCCATAGAAAGCTCCTTAGCGTTCTTGTTCTGAGTTTGCTAAAATCCATCTCACTGTAGTCCAGAATGTGCACTGGGCATCACGGCTAGCTTCCCTTCATACCGACGTATCGGCCATTACTGTCTTTTATGTCCACGGAGATTCTCGGTCCTCCAGGTCCTGGTTGTCCCAAAGGCAACTGGACTGGAAGGCGTTTCGCTTCTCATCCAAGAAGCTTCTTCAGCTCTGACTGAACAGTGGAGGATCGAAGGATTTAATAATAATAATAATAATAACAACAATAACAACAATAATAATAACAACAACAACAACAACAACAACAACAACAACAACAACAACAATAATAATAATAATAATAATAATAATAATAATAATAATAATAATAATAATAAAGTTGGAAGGGACCTTGGAGGTCATCTAGTCCAACCCCCTGCTCAGGTAGGAAACTCTATACCATTTCGAACAAATGGCTGTCCGGTCTCTTCTTAAAAACTTCCAGTAATAATATGTTTTCTTTTTATAGGTATAATGATTTTGATAAGATTTAAATTTTAGGGAAGGAGTTAAAAAGGGGTTTTAAAGGTATGGATTGATTTATAAAATATATATTTGAAATAGAGTAGAATAAGAGATAGAATTTAATTGGGAAGTATGAATAGAATGGTTGGAATAATATGTCTATTATTTTAGAAACAATTTATATTTTACGAAATAAGGGAAATTGGATACCCGAAGTGTAAACTATGTGTTTATTTAAGGCTAAATTGGAATGTGGTAATTGTTAAGTTAGTTAAGCTTGAAAACAGGATTTGATCGGATATAGGTGAAATATTACTGATAGTTTTTTTTTTCTTTGATTGACAAAATAGAGAGGGAACTTTTAAAGAATTAATTTGAACTATATATGTATGATTATATTTCGTACTTTTTTCTATGGAGTACCCTATCCCCACGATGAGTCTCAAGTACTTTGATGTAAAACCAAAAAAAAATCAATAAAACTTGTTATATATAAAAAAAAACTTCCAGTGTTGGAGCATTCACTGCTTCTGGAGGCAGGTTGTTCCTCTGGTTAATTGTTTTCAGTATCAGGAAGTTTCTCCTTAGTTCTAGGTTGCTTCTCTCCTTGATGAGTTTCCATCCGTTGCTTCTTGTCCTGCCTTCCGGCGCTTTGGAAGATAGCTTGACTCCCTCTTCTTTGGGGCAGCCCCTGAATTTAAATTCCTTGCAGTCATCTGCTCATTAGCGCTCTTTCTGAGAATCACTGGGGCTCCTCGGAGGCTTATCTGCGACCTTTGTCTTTCAAATGCAGATGGACTGGCTGAATCTTGTCCTGGCTCAGCAGCCCATCTGCATTTGAAGGAACAAAAGCCACTCTTGAAGACAGCAATGTCCACATTTTGGACGGAGAGGACCGCTGGTTTGAAAGAGGGATCCAAGAGGTCATCTACATTAAAATTGAACAGCCCTCTCTCAACAGAAGGGGAGGGATACGACACCACTTATCTCCTGTCTACCACAGGGTCCTTTCAGCAGTTCCTAAGGGGGGGGACTGTTCTTGCAGAGGTCTCCAAGGTGCTTTTTCAAAAGGCAACTGGACTTTCTTCGTTTTTTTCCCTCGAAGAGATTTTGCTTCTTATCCAAGAAGCTTCCTCCGTTCTAACTCACCTTTCCACTCCCCACCACTCAGAACTGAAGAAGCTTCTTGGTCTAGGAGCGAAACCTCTTCCAGGAAAAAGTCCAAGAAAGTCCAGTTGCCTTTTGAAAAAGCACCTTGACCTGGATGACGGGGAACCCGCGTAGACATTCGAATGAATGAATGAACCTTGATTATCAAAGGATAACATGTATACAGTGAGATTGGCTGAGCCTCCCTCCGTGCCCCCCCTCCCCACAACTCACAGTGACTACAAACCCCCAACCTATTACACCCTGCGAGCTAATTGCACAGCACGCCGGCCTCACGGGTCTGTCATGCATGAAATTATGATGTCCCGTTCAAGAGCCTGACAGCCCATGGATAAAAGCTGTTCTTCAGCCTGTTGGTACGGCCGGCTATGTTTCTGTATCTCCTACTACCCGATGGTAGGAGAGTAAAGAGGTACCGACCAGGGTGAGAAGTCGTCCCTGAGAATTTTCCTCACTCTACCAAGGCAACGGGCCCTAGCGATGTCATCCAGTGGTGTCAGGGAACAGCCCACGATGTTTTGTGCCGTGCTCACCACCCTCTGTAGTACCTTCCTGTCCGCGGCTGTCAAGCCAGCGTACCAAACCCCATTACAGTATGTGAGAACTGCTTTCGATAGTAGACTGGTAGAAGAGGGTCACGAGTCGTCGTTCTACCCTGTTCTTGCAGACTTTAGACATTCCTGAGTTGAAAGGAGCTATTTTGGCCAGCCCAGGGCAGCCTGTTAACTATTTCCTTTGTTCCAGAGCGCGCAATTAGCCCAGGGCGTCTGGGAGCCCCCTGGCTGTCTCTCTGAATTCGGATCAGCCTGCCTGCCCTGTTCGTTCAGCGGGATGCCGGCTCTGAGCGAGGGGGACGCCAAATAAGGCAGTCTAACCATATTTAGGAATGAACTTCGGGAGCTCTTGAAAGATTCGCCGCTTCAGCGGATCGTGAAGCTTTCCGAACGGGGAACTCTTCCCGTCTGTCAGATGCTCCCCATCTGTCCTTGAGGAAACAGCCTTCTGGGTTTGACAGACAGGGACCAGGACAAGCTCAGGAGGAAGAGCAGAGCTACAGCACGGGGACCCCAAAAGTGCCTTTTTTTTTCCAGGAGGCAACTGGACCTTCTTGTTTGTCTTGGAAGAGGTTTTGCTTCTCCTCCCAGAAGGTTCTTCAGGTTCTGACTGGATGGTGGGGGAAGGGAAGGATTTATACTCCTTGCAGACAGCTGGTCGTTTGTGTTCTTAATTTAGAGAGTCCTTGGGACCACTTGGAGGCTTACCTGTGTCTTCAGGGTCACCTGAGTAGGTGTGCAAATGGGTGTGGAGCCTTCTTGGAGCTGCGGAAAGGACTGTGTTGTACACTGGAGATAGAGGATGTCGTAATTGAACAGCCCTCTCTCAACAGAGGGGGAAAGATACAACACCATCTATCTCCAGTCTACAACACAATCCTTCCAGCAGTTCCAAGAAGGCTCCACACCCATTTGCATCACTCGGGTGACTCTGAAGACACAGGTAAACCTCCAAGTGGCCTCAACGACTCTCTAAAAGAAGGCAAAGGACCAGCTGTCTGCAAGGAGTATAAATCCTCCCATTCCCCCCACCATCCAGTCAGAGCCGAAGAAGCTTCTGGGATGAGAAACGAAAAATCTTCAAAGAAAAACAAGAAGGTCCAGTTGCCTCCTGAAAAAAGCACCTTTGGGACAACCAGGACCTGGAGGACTGAGAATCTCCATAGATCCACAGCATGGGGACCATGTAGGGTGGATTTCCTTCCCAACCCCAGGGGGATGTGCTGATCTACAACCTATGGAAGACCGATTCCTCCACCACACTAAAGGCTCTAGTGTGGAGCCTGCTTTGGGAGGGGAGGGGTCTTCTTCTACATCTCAGGTAAAGTCTGTAGAGTTCCCCCCAAAGTGGGTGGATTGAACAAAAACTAAAAGGGATTGAACCAGTGGAACCGCTTGCCTCCAGAAGTTGTGGGTCTTCTCTTCTCTTCTCTTCTCTTCTCTTCTCCTCTCCTCTCATCTCTCCTCTCCTCTCCTCTCCTCTCCTCTCCTCTCCTCTCCTTCCTCTCCTCTCCTCTCCTCTCTCTCTTCTCTCTTCTCTTCTCTTACTCTTGCTCTTCTCTCTCTTCTCTTCTCTTCTCTCTCTTCTCCCTCCCCTCCCCTCCCCTCCCCTCCACCAAAAGGCAAGACAAGGAACAATGGATGGAAACTAACCAAGAAGAGAAGCACCCTAGAACTAAGGAGGAACTTCCTAATGAAAGGGGCAATTAACCAATGGAACTCCTTGCCTCCAGAAGTTGTGGGTGCTCCATCACTGGAGGCTTTCGAAAAGAGACTGGACAACCATTTGACTGGAATGGTAAAAGGTCTACTGCTTGAGCAGGTGGTTGGACTAGAAGACCTCCAGGGTGCCTTCCAACCCTGTGATTCTGTGCTCCATGTTCTTTTCTTTTCTCTTCTCTTTTTTCTCTCCTTTCCTTCCCTTCCCTTCCCTTCCCTTTCTTTCCGTTCCTTCCCGTCCCTTCCTTAATTCTCCTTTCCTTTCCTTTCCTTCCTTTCCTTTCCTTTCCTTTCCTTTCCTTTCCTTCCCTTCCCTTCCCTTCCCTTCCCTTCCCTTCCTTAATTCTCCTTTCCTTCCCTTCCCTTCCCTTCCCTTCCCTTCCCTTCCCTTCCTTTCCTTTCCTTTCCTTTCCTTCCCTTCCCTCCTTCCTTAATTCTCCTTCCTTCCCTTCCCTTCGTCCCCTTCCTTCCTTTCTTCTTTCCTTTCTTTCCTTTCCCCCCCCCCCCTTTCCTTTCCTTTCTTCCCTTCTTAATTCTCTTCCCTTCCCTTCTTTCCCTTCCCTTCCCTTCCTTCCCTTCCCTTCCCTTCCCGTACTAATTCTACTTTCCTTTCCTTTCCTTTCCTTTCCTTTCCTTTCCTTTCCTTTCCTTTCCTTTCCTTTCCTTTCCTTTCCTTTCCTTTCCTTTCCTTTCCTTTCCTTTCTCTTCTTTTCTTTTCCAGCCTCGGTTGACACCAACTGAGGGGTGTACCTGGTGAGTGGCCCTAGGATGCATTTCAGATTAATGGCAACCTGTGAGTAAGAGGGAGCAGCTGATCCGGCGGTGTCATTGCGCTTCCTGCCAGAGGCCCTTGGAGGGGCCTGGGAGGGAAGTGCCAAAAGGGCTTGCTCATGGGAACTTCTGAATCCCCTTCCTCCAGCTCCAGCTGTTCGGGGGCTCCAGCCCTTCTCTCCTCTTTCTTCCTGCAGCTGTTGCTCCATCGGGAGGGTTTCAAATGCCAAACTCCTCCTGGACGGACTTCTGCTCCAGCGGGAATAAACGCTGGGCCGATTACGGCGAAGGAGACCCACGTGGGGCCTTTTCTCTCTGCAGGCTGCTTCAGTCGCACCAGTCTGCAGGATCACTGGCACCTCAAGGCCTCGGCCCACCACCACAGCGGAGCCCAAAATTTCTGTTGCTAAGCGAGACCATTGTTAAGTGAGTTCTGCCCCATTTTACGACCTGTCTTGCCACAGTTGTTAAGGGAATCAATGGCTTACCCCCAGAAGTTGTGGGCGCTCCATCACTGGAGGTTTTTAACAAGAGGCTGGACAGTCACTTGTCTGAGATGGCATAGGTTCTCCTGCTTCAGCAGGGGGCTGGACTGGAAGACCTCCAAGGTCCCTTCCAGCTCTATTCCTATTCTATTCTATTCTATTCTATTCTATTCTATTCTATTCTATTCTATTCTATTCTATTCTATTCTATATTTCTATTCTGTTCTGTTCTGTTCTGTTCTGTTCTACTCTATTCTACTCTACTCTACTCTATTCTATTCTACTCTATTCTACTCTATATTCTACTCTATTTTCTATTCCATTCCCTATTCTATTCTATTCTATTCTATTCTATTCTATTCTACTCTACTCTACTCTACTCTACTCTACTCTACTCTACTCTACTCTACTCTACTCTACTCTACTCTACTCTACTCTACTCTATTCTATTCTATTCTATTCTATTCAAGTGAATCTGTTTTCCCCATTCACTTTGTTTGTCAGACAGTCCCAAAAGGGGATCACATGATCCCGGGACACCTCAACCGTCATAAATATGACTCAGTTTGCCAAACGTCTGAATTTTGATCGCACGTCCGTGCGGATGCTGCGACAGTCGTAAGGGTGAAGAACGGTCGTAAGTCACTTTTTCCAATGTCGGTGTAACTGAACGGTCACTAAATGGACTGTTGTAAAGTCGAGGACCAAGAGTACAGAAAGGTCAGGGCTGTAAAGCACCGTGAAGTGGTATATAAGTCTAAGTGCTAGTGCTATAGAGCAGGGGGTTGGACTAGAAGACCTCCAAGGTCCCTTCCAACTCTGTTATTCCGTTGTTACCTTTAGAGAAGGAAAAACCAGCCTGACAAATGACCAGTTTTCTGGCTATAGGAAGCCAGCCTGCTAATGCACCTTCCTCCAATATAGCTACAAAACTCAAGATTTCCGTTGGGTCGAAGTGGTCTATGAAACGAGCCCAAATGAACATAGAAGAACATAGTCTGACAGAGTTGGAAGGGACCTCCGAGATCTTCTAGTCCAACCCCCTACTCAGGCCGTTGTAACTCTATACCATTTCAGCCAAAACCCTCCAGCGACGGGGCAGCCACAAACGAAAGTAAAGAATGAGCGCCGGAGTTCCATACAAAATTTCCGTGTTATTCGTTCGGCCGTCATTCATTCATTCAAACATTTTTTTGCAGCCCGAAAGCTTTCCAGGGTGCTCTGTCAAGTAATAAAAGTCAGTTATTTCTTCGGGCTTTTCAATTAAAAACAAAAAAAAAAGAGAGAGAGAGGACTTTTCAGCGGAAAACAAATGAAGTGGAAGAGAAACGAGGGAATATTTGCAAGCTTTGTATTGGGGATGGCTGCTCTGCCAGGGAGCTCCGGGGCTCGGTTGTTCTGCCAGCTGGACCGTTAATTGCGTAGTTGTAAGGGAAGCCTCAGCTGGCTGGCCTGCCTCTGCTTCCCTCCTTCCAGCAAGGGAGGGGGTGACGAGCTGTGAAGCAGGAGGGGTGAGGAGGTGGCGTGTATTGGTGGGGCGTAAGAAATAGATCCATCCAAAGACCTTGAATGCCAGCACATGAAGAGAAGGACCAGGGGTGACATGATAGCAGTCTTCCAATATCTCAGGGGCTGCCCCAAAGAAGAGGGAGTCAAGCTATTCTCCAAAGCACATGAAGGCAGGATAAGAAGCAATGGATAGAAAGTAACCAAGGAGAGAAGCAACCTAGAACTAAGGAGAAACTTCCTGACAGTTAGAACAATTAACCAGTGGAACAACCTGCCTCCAGAAGCTGTGAATGCTCCAACACTGGAAGTTTTTAAGAAGAAACTGGACAGCCATTTGTCTGAAATGGTATAGGGTTTCCTGCCTGAGCAGGAGTAAGGCAGTAAGGAAGTAATGGATGGATGTTGTGACTCTAGAAAGAGTGCAGAGAAGAGCAACAAAGATGATCAGGGGACTGGAGGCTAAAACATACAAGGAACGGTGGCTGGAATTGAGTATGTCTAGTTTAATGAAGAGAAGGTCAAGGGGTGACATGATAGCAGTGGTCTAGTATCTCAGGGGTTGCCCCAAAGAAGAGGGAGTCAAGATATTCCCCAAAGCGCCTGAAGGCAGGACAAGAAGCAACGGATGGAAACTAACCAAGGAGAGAAGCAACCTGGAACTAAGGAGAAATTTCCTGACAGTGAGGACAATTAATCAGTGGAACAACCTGCCTCCAGAAGTTGTGGGTGCTTCAACAATGGAGGTTTTTAAGAAGAGACTGGACAGCCATTTGTCTGGAATAGTATAGTATAGGGTCTCCTGCTTGAGCAGGGGGTTGGACTGGAAAACCTCCAAGGTCCCTTCCAACTCTTTTATTTTCTTACCCGCTTTCTTGGCTGCCCATGTGGGCAGATGCTCAAGGGAGAATGTGTTGATTTCCACATACACACAAAGCCTCTGTTGAGAGGGTTTACGTTTTATGGCCCGGGTGCTTGTGTGAAATTTAAAAAGAACTAACCTTAAGGAAAAGTTTGTTTTTAAAAAGCCTGACTTCAGGGATATTGGCATAACAGTGAATATTGAGAAACGCCATGAAAAGTGTGTTGAGGAACAAAAAAAATCCTTACTGTAGAAAAAGTTCCAAATGACAGGAGAGGGGTATTTTTAATTGACTTTTAGACAACCTGTAAAAAAGGCGATAGGCTGAATTACTGTTGCCTCACTTAGGCGTAATCTGCTTATCTCTTATCTCCCTTATCGTTCAACCCAAAATCATTAGGGTGGCGAGTTTCAGCTGCTACCTAGTTTCCTGGCTTGTGGGTCAGACCCGACCCACCCAAATTGGAGCATTTGCTTGATTGGGCAAAGCAACATCCATCTCTTCCCAAAGGCTGCCTTTCTCCTGGTTTATAATCCAAGCAGGATTAGTTGCATTAATGTACACAGCCTGCCAGGCAAGCAGGCAGTGCCTGGAACGCAACTCGCAGTTGAAGAGTGAGTGCAGTAGTGTGTGTCTTGAAAAGTTGGTTATTTGGCTTTTTTCTAAGTTGCCTTTTGCAGCTGGGCAACGCCTGGCCTTGTGTAAATCCTCAACTTGTCTTTGCAAAGGGCCAGCTCGTTCTTCTCAAAGTCTTAGGTGCCTCCTGTTCTTGTCATTCTACAGTAATATCTTCCACATGTCCGGTCTTGTTTAAAAGAAAGATACTGCAGATAGAAATGATAATGATAATGATAATGATAATGATAATGATAATGATAATGATAATAATAATAATAGGAGGAGGAGAAAGAAGAAGAAGAAGTAGTAGTAGTAGTAGTAGTAGAAGTTGGAAGGGGCCTTGGAGGTCATCCAGTCCAACCCCCTGCTCAGGCAGGAAACCCTATACCATTTCAGACAAATGGCTGTCCAGTCTCTTCTTAAAAACTTCCATTGTTGGAGCATTCACCGCATCTGGAGGCAGGTTGTTCCACTGGTTGATTGTTCTAACTGTCAGGAAGTTTCTCCTTAGTTCTAGGTTGCTTCTCTCCTTGGTTAGTTTCCATCCGTTGATTATATAGAATCATAGGACTGGAAGGTCTTCTGTCTTCAATCTCCTGCCCAAGATATGAGACCTTGTATACTACCCTGGACAAATGGTTGTCCAATCTTTTCTTGAAAACCTCCAGTGATGGAGCACCTGCAACTCCAGAAGGCAAGCTGTTCCATTGCTTAATTGTTCTCAATTAATAGCAATAGCACTTACACTTATATATTGCCTCATAGTGCTTTACAGCCCTCTCTAAGCGGTTTACAGAGTCAGCATTTTGCCCCCAACAATCTGGGTCCTCATTTTACCGACCCCGGAAGTATGGAAGGCCGAGTCTACCTTGAGCCGGTCAGGATCGAACTCCTGGCAGTGGGCAGAATTAGCCAGCAATACTGCATTCTAACCACTGCGCCACTGCGGCTTAGATAGCAATAGTTGGAACATTTAAACTTATATACCGCTTCATAGTGCTTTTACAGCCCTCTCTAAGCGGTTTACAGAGTCAGCCTTTTGCCCCCAACAATCTGGGTCTTCATTTTACCGACCTCGGAAGGATGGAAGGCTGAGTCAACCTTGAGCCGGTCAGAATCGAACTGCTGGCAGTGGGCAGAGTCAGCCTGCAATACGGCATTCTCACCACTGCGCCATCACAGCTCTTAATTCTGAAGAGAATCAAGCACCTTTTTTTAAGGAATAGCCTTAAACTAGGATCTTCCTGATTATGTCCTTGTTAGGGAACTTGAGCACAGAATTGGAAGGGAAGGGAAGGAAGGAAGGAAGGAAGGAAGGAAGGAAGGAAGGAAGGAAGGAAGGAAGGAAGGTGGAAGAGAGGGAAGGAAGGGAGAGAAGGTAGGAGGGAGGGAGGAAGAGGGAGGGAAGGAAGGAAGGAAGGAAGGAAGGAAGGAAGGACAGTCATAAAAAACCCTACAACGTTGGGGGTTACCACTTCTATTTCCTTCTAAATTTACTCCATGATCTCACCTCGGTGATCCTGGCGTCCCCTGTTCTCAGAGAGAGTTCAGCATCTAGGGAACGTTTAAGGAAGCTTTCGATAGGATGACGCATCATTTCAGCTGCTGGCTCCGATTTCTAAGCAAGGATTACTCTGACTTAGAAGCCACCGTTTGGGTTTCCCCCCTCTCTCCGTATTCCTCCCAGGAAAGCTACTTGCAATGTATAAATTTAATTATGGGGTAGATCTCTCCTTGGGCCAGCCACATTCTTGTCGTTCTTTTCTCACAGGAAAAAAATATATATATCAAACCACTTGCTAGCTAACGTGTCGGCCTCTGGGACACTTCCTGCCACCCTACAGAACAGGACGGGGTCCCTTTTGAAAAGAGGGGGGGTGAAGGAAATCTCGACGTGCAGGTGAGCCACAGGTGTGATGCCTGGTGGGGGTGAGGTTGGATTTCCCCAGAGGACAATCTCCAGCCTAGTTGTCCTTTGGGAGAAGGAAATAGTTCTTTTAGGGGAATGTTGATGAGGACATGGTCAATCCGAAAGTCAACCCTGACTGTTCTTTGGAAGGACAGATGCTGAAGTTCAAAAGACTTTGGCCACCAAATGAGATCCCAAGATTGGGAAAGATGGACAACGAAAGGAGAAAGGGACGGCAGAGGAGAAGATGGTTAGATGGTGGTGTTGATGCAACGAACATGAATTTGGGCAAATTCCGGGAGATAATGGAGGGCAGGGAGGCTTGAGTGTGCTATGGTCCATGAGGTCGTGAAGAGTTGGACACGACTTAGTAACTGAACAACATTAAGAGTGCAGAGAAGAGCAACAAAGATGATGGAGGCTAAAACATATGAGGAACGGTTGCTGGAATTGGGTGTGTTTAGTTTAATGAAGAGAAGGACGAGGGGGGACATGATAGCAACCTTCCAGTATCTCAGGGGCTGCCCCAAAGAAGAGGGAGTCAAGCTATTCTCCAAAGCATCTGAAGGCAGGAGAAGAAGCAACTGATGGAAACTAATCAAGGAGAGAAGCATCCTAGAACTAAGGAGAAACTTCCTGACAGAACAATTAATCAGTGGAACTCCTTGCCTCCAGAAGCGGTGAATGCTCCAACACTGGAAGTTTTTAAGAAGAAACTGGACAGCCATTTGTCCGAAATGGTATAGAGTTACCTGCCTGAGCAGGGGGTTGGACTTGATGACCTCCAAGGTCCCTTCCAACTTTATTATATTATTATTATTTGCTTTACTTGGTAAGGCTGACAGATGGCTGAATTGCCCCAAATCACAAAGTAACTTCCAGCAGAGTTGGGTTAGGGGTGTTGATGTAAGTTGCATAGTAGTGGATCAAAATGGGAAAGTGCTTACCGTCTAGATTAGGAGAATACAAGACAGGATGCAATTGTGTCAGTCCCCTTGAGGTCTCATTGCAGAACTTCCCACCAGAGCATCTTCAGAAATAGCACACTTCTGGGACCCTTGACGATATTTTGAGTTCTTCTATTGATAATATCCACCGGGGATAACGGCAGAATCTGCGTTCCATCTTGTGCATTAAAAGATCGTTGAAGTTTTGAAGAACTGGGGATTTCAGGATTGGCTTTAAAGATAGAAAGTTGGTTGCCATCAACTAGTTTAGAAGTTCCTAAGGCAGAGCTCATAGTGGTCAGATCTTCAGGTATGGTTAAAAATAAAAAGATAGCCAATGAGGAAGTAGGGGCGCTGGAAGTGGTGATTGGCCAGAAGCTAGAACTCCATAATTCTTATTTTGTGTCTGCCTTTTCCTCCTCCGGAGGAATCGTGGAGCCCTAGCTGGTCATTGTTATGCCTGAAGGAAAGAAATCAGAATAACAGAGCGGAAAGGGACCTTGGAGGTCTTCTAATCTAAACCAACCCCCTGCTCAAGCAGGAGACCTTATACTATTTCAGACAAATGGCTGTCCAGTCTCTTCTAAAAAAACCTCCAGTGATGAAGCACCCACAACTTCTGGAGGCAAGGCGTTCCACTGATGTAATTGTTCTCATTGTCAGGAAATTTCTCCTTATTTCTAGGTTGGTTCTCTCCTGGATTAGTTGATTAGACCTGCTGCTTAGAATACTTGAGGATGGAGTAAGAGAATGTAACTAATTGGCATGAAGTACTTTTCTAGGGCCAGTTGCATAGCGGCCTAGAGTAGTGAAGGAACTAAAGGAGTGATTACAGAACTAACCTCAAGTAATCTTTTGAGTCCTCCTGGAGAGGAAACTGTAGACCAGGGGTCTTCAAACTTGGCCCTTTTATGACCTGTGGACTTCAACTCCCAGAATTCCTGCCTGGCTGAGGAATTCTGGGAGTTGAAGTCCACAAGTCATAAAAGGGCCAAGTTTGAAGACCCCTGTCCTATAGTAATAAAGAGCAAATTACACCGCTTCCTTTCCTGGTGATCCTAATTAAAATCATGATTTCCAACAATCGGAAACTAGCAAATTGCATGCATGATGGTGGAGCATAGGAGACCTCATATTCTTCTTCCCTTTTGTCCAAAGAGTCTCCTCAAGACAGTGGACCAAGGTGAACTTGTATAATGAGTGTACATTTACATCTTCAGTAAATATGCTGTTTACATATTTAACAGGTATACTCCCGAAGAGATCGAAAAGCTCAAAGAGTAAGTTTTATTTAAAAGCAGATTTGTGCCAATAGTTCCTACCCCATTCTGGAAACTTGGGTTTCATCTTAGGTGGACAAATGAAGATTCATGAATTTATATTCAAGAGAGAAAAAGAACAAAAAAATGGATTGTGTCTGTACTGCGCCACGTTCTAGTGAACATTTGGATAGGTACACCAACAGCCGCTTGCCTAGAGTTAGGGCTAGATTTGCCAAAACAATTTGCGCCAAACTAATCTTTTCTCCTCGTTTGACAGAGTTACAAGCTTAGTAAATAAGCAGAATACTGCAACACATTTTGCAGAGATCTTCAGGATATTCTTCGGCATAACATGGTAAAATATTGGCTGGATGATACCCCTGTACGAACGATGATTTATACCACCGTATAAATGATGGTTGCGACAGGCATATGTCTGCAGAAATGCAGAAGGGGACACCACAGTGAGGTAGGGTTAGGAACAGGCAACCAAATTCTCTTTAAGATTTGGTTTATTCGCCAAGAGCAGTCCTGTGGGTTTTACTATACGCTAGTCGTGGCTGACTTTTAAGGCAGGGGTCTTCAATCTTGGCCCTTTTAAGACTTGTGGACTTCAGCTCCCAGAATTCCCCCTCCCTGCATAGCTGGCTGTGGAATTCTGGGAGTTGAAGTCCACAAGTCATAAAAGGGCCAGGTTTGAAGACCCCTGGTCTGGATCCAAGCCCGCGGTTTCATCAAAATGGCCGACTGAGGAATTCTGGGAGTTGAAGTCCACAAGGCATAAAAGGGCCAAGTTTGAAGACCCCTGCTTTAAGGGATGGTGCTTATCTCTGGTTTTCTACGCCAGGAGTCTCGGACTTTGACCACTTTAAGACTTGTGGACTTCAGCTCCCAGAATTCCCCCTCCCTGCATAGCGGGCTGTGGAATTCTGGGAGTTGAAGTCCACAAGTCTTAAAGGGGCCAAGGTTGGAAATCTTATTGAACCAGCACTGCCCGAAGACATTTCCGTGGTCATGTCGCCACCATGACTTCCTGGCCGCAGCGCAAAGGATACGGCGAAACATGGAATGCTGTTACTTTCCCGCCAAACTGGTACCATTCCTGAAATACAGGCTAGCTTATTTGTGAATGCTCCAACATTCTTAAGAAGAGACTGGACAGCCATTTGTCGGGAATGTTAATAGGGTTTCCTGACTGAGCACGGGGTTGGACTAGAAGACCTCCAAGGTCCCTTCCAACTCTGTTGTTCTATTCTTAACAGCAACCTCTTCTCGGTTTGCAAAGCCAAACGCTACAGCAGTATCTGGAACAACACATATATCACACAACCCAGGTGCTTGCATTTGGCTGAGGGCCTGAAAAAAAAATAATGCTCGACTATCTGGTTTTTCTCTCTTTTTTTTTTTTTTTTTAATTTAGTTGAAGTGCTGGGGACCAAATTCATATCTGAAGCAATTGGTTTTTTTAAAAAAATATTTTTTGTCATGATAAATGATCAGATAGAGCAGGGGTCTTCAAACTTGGCCCTTTGATGACTTGTGGACTTCAACTCCCAGAATTCCTCAGCCAGTCTGTTCTGTTCTGTTCTGTAATTCTATTCTATTCTCTGTTCTACATTCTATTCTATTCTATTCTATTCTACTCTGCATTCTATTCTATTCTATTCTATTCTATTCCATTCTTATTCCATTCTTATTCCATTCTTATTCCATTCTTATTCTATTCTATTCTATTCTATTCTATTCTATTCTATTCTATTCTGTATTTCCATTCTATTCTAAATTCTATTCTATTCTATTCTATTCTATTCTATTCTATTCTATTCTATTCTATTCTATTCCATTCCATTCTCTAAATTCTATTTTCTAAATTCTATTCTATTCTATTCTCTAAATTCTATTCTATTCTATTCTATTCTATTCTATTCTATTCTATTCTATTCTGTATTTCCATTCTATTCTAAATTCTATTCTAAATTCTATTCTATTCCATTCCATTCTCTAAATTCTATTTTCTAAATTCTATTCTATTCTATTCTCTAAATTCTATTCTATTCTATTCTATTCTATTCTATTCTGTATTTCCATTCTATTCTAAATTCTATTCTATTCTATTCTATTCTATTCTATTCTATTCTATTCCATTCCATTCCATTCTCTAAATTCTATTTTCTAAATTCTATTCTATTCTATTCTCTAAATTCTATTCTATTCTATTCTATTCTATTCTATTCTGTATTTCCATTCTATTCTAAATTCTATTCTAAATTCTATTCTAAATTCTATTCTAAATTCTATTCTATTCTATTCCATTCCATTCCATTCTCTAAATTCTATTTTCTAAATTCTATTCTATTCTATTCTCTAAATTCTATTCTATTCTATTCTATTCTATTCTATTCTATTCTATTCTATTCTATTCTATTCCATTCCATTCCATTCCATTCAATTCTCTAAATTCTATTTTCTAAATTCTATTCTATTCTATTCTCTAAATTCTATTCTATTCTATTCTATTCTATTCTATTCTATTCTATTCTATTCTATTCTATTCTATTCTATTCTATTCTATTCTATTCTGGTGGGTTTTTTTTTCTCCTTGAAAACATTTTGTTTCTCATTTTTCTTGGATGAGAAGCAAAACGTTTTCGAGGAAAAAAACCAAGCAAGTGCAGTTGCCCTTTGGAAAAAGCTCCTTTGGGACCAGCGCTGAAAGTGGTTATGCCAGGATCTTTGCGGTTTGGGCAGGGGTTGGACTAGAAGACCTCTGAGGTGTCTCTCTCTTCCACTCCGTTCCTCTGTACAGGTAGTTCTCGACTTACAACGATTCGTTTAGTGACCTTTCAAAGTTACAACAGCGGTGAGAAGAGCGACTCAAGGCCGTTTTTCACTCTTAACGACCGTCGCGGCATCCCCAGGGTCACGGGATCCAAATTCCCACGCTTGGCAACTGGCTCACATTTATGACGGTTTGCAGTGTCCCCCTGGGGGGCGTCACGGGATCCCCTTTTGCGACCTTCCGACAAGGAAAGTCAAGGGGGGGGGCAAGCCAGATTCACTTAACAACCGGGTTACCGACTTATCAACTGCAGTGATTCACTTAACAACCGTGGCCAGGAAAGCTCGTAAAATGGGGCAAAAAAAGCCTCTTAACTGCCTCGCTTAGGTTGGTCTCAATTGCGGTCGTGAGCCAAGGACTGCCTTGCAGTCTGTCTTTGCGGCGCTCACTTTTTACTGCTCGGGCAGAGGGTCAGACTAGATAGACAGGGAGACCTGCGAGGTCCCTCCCAGCTCTACTCATCTGCATTTTTATAGGGTGCTTTTTTAGAGCCTTTGCAGCTTTGCCTGCCTATTTGGAGGGACTCCATCCCCCACCCGCGCCTTGCAGACCCAGCGTGATCGCCCGGCTTCCCCCCCCCCCCCCCCGTTTGCTTGGCCAGCTGCCAGGAATTCGAGCCACTGAGTCCCCTGCACAGCCTAAGGGGGGGGGGGAAGCTGGTCAGGGATCCAGGCACAGGTGGCCCATTTCGACTTGTGATTCTGCATGACAGTGGAGGGATCCCCTCCTCCCCTCATCTCCCTTCCTCCCCTCTCCCCTCCTACCCCCTGCCTCCCTTCTGGCCCTCTCCCCTCCTCCCCCTCCTCTCATCTCCTTCTCCCCTCCTCCCGCACCCTCCTCCCTGCTGCCCTCTCATCTCCCCTCTTGCCCCCTCCCTCATCTTCCCTTCCTCCCGTCTCCCCTCCTACCCCCTGCCTCCTCCTGCCCTCTCCCCTCCTCCCCCCGCCTCTCTCTCCCCTCTTCTCCCCTCCTCCGCCCCCCTACCTCCCTGCTGCCCCTCGTCCTCTCCACTCTTGCCCCGTCCATCTCCCTTTCTCCCCTCCTCCCCACCTTCCCTCCTGCCCTCTCCTCTCCCTCTCCTCCCCTCTCTCCCCCCCTCCCCCCTACCCCCTGCCTCCTCCTGCCGCCCCTCCTCCCCCTACCCCCCTTCCCCCCTTTCTGGCCTCCTCCCCCTGCCCCTCCTGCCCTCTCCTCTCCCGCCCACCGTCCCCTCGCCTTCTCCTGCCCCCTCCCACCTCCTCCTCCCTTCCTCCCCCCGTCCCCTCCGCCCCTTCCCCTCCTCCACTCCTGACCCCGCCCTTCATCTCTCCCTTCCTCCCCTCTCTACTTCTGGGCCCTTCCGTCCTCCCCACCCCTCCTCCCTTCCTTCCCCTCTCTGCCCCCTCCCCTCCTCCCCGTCCCTTTCACTGCTCCTACCGGCCGAGCCGCCGCAAAGCGCTTCCCCCCCCCTCCTGCGCTTCCATAGGCAAAACCGGAGCGCTCATCCTATGAAAGCCCTCGTGTCGTTTTTTTTTAATTTTGTGGAGAGGGGAGGGGGGGCTCGGCCCGGCCTGCCTGCCTGTCTGCCTGGGAGGAAAGGCAGCCCGCCATTGGCCGCCCGAGGAGCGAAAGGGGCGGGGCTTGGGGGGGGGACGGAGAGGATTTAAGAGCGGGCATCTCACTCGGACGGTCACAGAGCCGGCGGCTCGGCACCAGTGGTGGTGGGGGTCTTCGCGGCCGGGCCCAAAAAAAAAAAAGGAAAATAAAATTAAAAGAAAGAAAGAAAGAACGATCGATCCCTGTCGCCCGGCCGGACCTTCCCTCACCTGCCCAGCCCCGGGCGAAGGGAGCCGGCTCAAGGGGAGGGGGCGGCAGCAGCAGCGAAGCGCCCAGTCATACCGGGCTGCCCGTGAGGCGGGCGAGGGACCCCCGCGCGATGCCGCCTCGAGCCCGGGCGTGGGAAAGCCTGCGCTGAGGAGGAGGGGGCCGCTGAGGAGGCTGCGGGCCAGGCTGCGAATTGGGGAGGGGGGCGAGAAGAAGCGGCAGCGGCGGTCCTCGGCTCCCGGGGCCTCCCCGGCGGGCGATGCCCGAGGCCGCCGCCCCCGCCCGCGCCGGCGCCCAGCATGGAGAAGTCGAGTAGCGAGGAGTCGTCGTCCCTCCGCCGGAGCCCGTCTCTGGACAGCAAGGAGTCGGACTTCGCCAAAGCCTCCCCGCCGTCGGCCAAGCGCTTCGGCCGCGGCTTCACGGCCGGCGCCTTCTACGGCAGCGCCGGACCCCGCCGCCAGGGACGGGCAGGAGCCGCCGCCGCCGCCGGGCCCGGGCTGCAGAGGGACGAGAGCCGCGGCAGAGACCGAGGCAGAAGCAAATACCTGGTCTTTTACCTGGACCTCTCCTTCGTCTTCCTCCTAGAGTTCCAGAAGTGCAGCATGGCCCGCGGCTGCCTCTGCTGCCTGAAGTACCTGGTCTTCCTCTTCAATCTGCTCTTTTGGGTGAGTAGCCCCGGGGGGGGGGTCGCCTCTCACCTGCCTGCTTCTGCAGGGATTAAACACCCCCCCCCACCCCTCTTGCTCACCTGTCTCGCCTTCCTTTTTCCCCCTGACTTTCCCCGGACGATCCCAGCCTGGGTTGGATGGCAACTTTGGGGGGGTCCTTGAGTACCCCGTTTTTCCTACAAACCCCCCCCCCCGTACCTGCCTGCTTCTGCAAGGATTAAACACACACACACACCTCTCTTTTTTCCTGACTTTCCCCCAGGCAATCCCAGCCTGGATTTGATGGCATTTTTGGGAGGTTCTTGAGTACCCCGTTTTTCCTTCCCCCCCCACCTGCCTGCTTCTGCAAGGATTAAACAACACACACCACACACACACACCCCTCTCTTTTTTCCTGACTTTCCCCCAGACGATCCCAGCCTGGATTGATGCACCTTTGGGGGTGTCCTTGAGTACCCCGTTTTCCTACCCCCCCCCCCGTACCTGCCTGCTTCTGCAGGGATTAAACACCCCCCCCCCAGTCTCTCCTTTCTTTTTCCCTGACTTTCCCTGGACGATCCCAGCCTGGATTTGATGGCAACTTTGGGGGGGTTCTTGAGTACCCCATTTTTCCTAACCATACCTGCCTGCTTCTGCAAGGATTAAACACACACACACACACCTCTCCTTTCTTTTTTCCTGACTTTCCCCGGACAATCCCAGCCTGGATTTGCAAGCACCTTTGGGGAGGTTCTTGAGTACCCCATTTTTCCTTCCACCCCCCCCCCGCCGTAACATCCTGCTTCTGCAAGGATTAACACAAACACACTACACCCACCCCTCCTCCTTTCTTTTTCCTGACTTTCCCCGGACAAATCCCAGCCTGATTTGATGCATCTGGGAATGTTCTTGAGTACCCCCTGTTTTTGCCTACAACCCCCCCCCCGTACTGCCCCTGCTTCCTGCAGGGATTAACACCACCCTTTTGCTCACCTGTCTCTCCTTTCTTTTTGATGGCACCGTGGGGGATCTTGAGTATACCCATTTTTCCTACCCCCCCCCCGTACTTGCCCGCCTTCTGCAGGGATCACGCCCCCCCCCTTTGTTTTTTTCCTGACTTTCCCTGGACATCCAGCCTGGGTTTGCTGGCACCTTTGGGGGTCCTTGAGCACCCCGGTTTTTTTACCTCTTATCTGCCTGCTTCTGCAGGGACTCCCCCCTCCCTCCCAGTCTCTCCCTCCTTTCCCCTGGTTTTCCTTGACAATCCCAGCCTGGATTTGCTGGGGGGGGGAGGAAGGCACTTTTCAGGGAGGTGGGCTTCTTGACTACCCCGTTTTTTTTCCCTCTGCCTGCCTGCTTCTGCAGGGACTCCCCTCCCCCCCCCACTTTCCCTTGACAATCCCAGCCATGATTTCTGAATTGGGGGGGGGGGGAGAGGGAAGGCACCTTTGGGGGAGGTGTGGCATTTGGGATTTTTGAGTTACCCCGGGTTTTCTTTTGGCCTGTACCTGCCTGTTTCTGCAGGGATAACCCCCCCCCTTTCCCCTGACTTTATCCTGACAATCCCACCCTGGATTTGCTATGGAGGGGGGGGGGAAGGGCAGTTTCAGGGAGGTTTGGGTGTTTTGGGATTCATTGCCATGCTGGCAGCTTGTGGGTGTGTGGGTGCGTGGGTGCGTGGGGGCCGAGGGGCAGGCCTTCTGCCTTTAAGAACAAGCGAGACTTTCCCAAGGGGGGGGAATATTTTGGCATGGTGAATCCCTCCTGCTGGATATTCTGCCCCAGGCCAAGGTGGGTCTGCTTATGGGGACCCCTCCCCAAGGAAAAAGGCAGCCCACAAGTGACTCTGCAGGGAGGGAAGTGCAGGCTGCTCTCTCCCTCTCCCTCCCTCTCTCCCCTCCCTCCCTCTCCCTCCCTCTCTCCCCTCCCTCCCTCTCTCTTCTTCTCCCCCTCTCTCCCTCCCTCCCTCTCCCGCTCTCCCTCCCTTTTCTCTCTCCCTCTCTCGTCACGCTCCCTTACTACCCGTCCCTCTCTCTCTCCCTCCCTCCTCTCTCTCTCTCTCTCCCCCTCCCGCTCCCCTTTCTCCCTCCCGCCTCTCCCTCTCGTCTCTCTCCCTCCCTCCCTCTCTCCTTCTCCCGCTCGCTCCCTCTCCCGCTCTCGGCTCGCCCAGTCCCTCTCTCCCTCTCGTCCGCTCCCTCTCTCCTCTCTCTCTCTCCCCCTCTCCTCTCCCTCCCTACTCTCTCTCCCGCCCTCCTCTCCCTCTCCTTTTCTCTCGCCCTCTCCCTCCCTCCCCCCCTCTCCTCCCTCTCCCCCTCATCTCTCTCCCTCTTGCTCCCCCTCCTCCCTCTCTCTCCCTCCCCCTCCCTCCCTCTCTCCATCTTTCCTTCTCTCTCTCCCTCTTCGCCCCCTCTACTCTACCCCTCTCCTTCTCTCCCTCTCTCCCTCCCTCCCTCTCCCTCTCTCCCCCGTCTCGCTCGCCCCTTTCCTCCCTTCCCTCTCTCACTCCCCTCTCTCTCTCGTCCCTCCCTCCCGCTCTCTCCTTCTACCCTGCTCTCGCTACCCTCTCGTCCTCTGCTCCCTCTCTCCCTCTCTCCGCTCCGCTCTCCCTCTCTCTCTCTCTCCCTCTCTCCCTCCCCTCTCTCTCCCTCCCTCTCTCCCTCTCCTTGTCTCTCTCCCTCGGGTTCTTCTCCTCCCCTCCCCCCTCACCCTCTCCCCCTCTCGCTCTCCTCTTGCTTCCCCCTCCCTCCCTCTCTCTCTCCCTCCCCCTCGCTCCCTCCTCATCCCTCTTTTCCCTTCTCCTCTCCTCTCTCCCACTCTCCCTCCCTCTCCTCTCCTCCTCTCCCTCTCTCTCTCTCTCTCTCTCTCTCCCTTTCCCTTTCTCCCTCTCTCTCTCCCAAGAGGCCGTGGCGGCTTTTGTGCTACCCTTCCCAGCACCAGCAACCCTGTCCTGTGCTGATTGCAAAGAGACATTTCCCTGTGGGCTGCCCAGAAGGAGGATGGAGATGCCCCCCACCGGCCACCGGAGCTGGTGGCGGCCACCCCCGAAAGTCTCCCCGGGGAGGCCAGTTCTTCCTTTAAACCAGAGAGGAAGAGCTCCAGAACGAAGATATTCTATCTTGTGGCATATTTGCAGTTTGCACCGATGGAAGCCCGAAGCCCCGCTAATGCCAACCCCATTATGGCAAAAACGATAAAAGGTTGGCGGGTTAGCCATTAAAAAAAGGGCGCTCGCCATCTGCTAAAAGTTTCTCCTATATTGTTCCAGCTTGGGTCGAATTAGAATCCGGAGAGATTTCCCCTTTTTCCTGGGCAGCTGGCTTTCCTGCCCAATTGACCTACTTTATTTTTTAAAGGCCAGACGGTCGCCAAGGGCAGCGCAGAGTTCGTGCTTCTTCTGAATCAGAGTCTTTCATAGCACACGGGGGAGTTGGGGTGGGGTGGGGTGGGTTGGGGTGGCCGAAATCTGCTTCCAAGGAGAACATCCCCAATAGACCTCCCTTCCCATCCGGCCTTGCCTGACTCACAATTCCTTCATCCCCTCCCCAGATCCCCCAAAGCGGGAATTCATCCCGCTCCTTTCCCAAGTCAGCTTGTAAAATAGCCTTCCTAGATTTCAAGATGGGTCTTTCAAGCTATCTCCGGCCACAGAATTGTTTGGTGCAATGCTACAGTGCAGTTTTGGAACAGGGAAAGCCCCTGTGGGTTTGGAGACGCCTTGAGTTCATCTTTTCACACTTTCTGGTGTGTGTGTGTGTGTGTGTGTGTGTTCGTTTGTTTGACATCTGCAGATCGCCGAGATTTCTGTCTGCCAGACAAATTGAGGGGTTATTAATTGGTGCGACTTATATAGTCTCACATAAGTAATGGACAACCAGCAATGGAGAATAAAAACATGTATATGTGTAAAGGTAGCAACATACACTGGTCCTGCTTAATTTACACAGGCCAATTATGAGGCACAGTCGTACATTAATCACAGTAGATTACCTGATATAAACTCATCAAAAGTTCATGGTGTCGGCAACTATCTTACATTGGTGATTGGCCAGCCAAGGTCTGCTGGAGTAACTCAAATGTTGCCAGGCTTTTCGAAAGCCACAATCACAGAACAACAGAGTTGGAAGGGACCTTGGAGGTCTTCTAGTCCAACCCCCTGCTCGAGCAGGAGACCCTATACCATTTCGGACAAGTCCAGTCTCTTTTGAAGGAAGGGTCCATGCTTCCCTCTAGCCCAGGGGTCTTCAAACCTGGCCCTTTGATGACTTGTGGACTTCAACTCCCAGAATTCCTCAGCCAGCGTTCACACATGAAGTTTGCACCTGGGTAAGACTAGATAAGGTTCAGTGGTTTTCAAGTTGAGTCCGACTTCGTCCTCTTGTGGCTATGTAGGGATTCCAGGCTAATTCCCTGCTTGACTCCTCCACCTGGCTCTCCCAGTCTCTTAACAAATAGGATTGGACTACTAAACAACACTAGAAGTGGTTTTATCTTGACCCTCTTGTGAATCTATACATTTCAATCTCACTGAAAATAGATATCCATTAGCTGAGCTAATAGATATCCATTAGCTGAGGAGTTAACTTGCAGATCTATAGCAAGGTAAACAGATGACAGCATTTTTTTTTAAAAAAAATCAGAAGACGACTGGTTTCTACTGAAAATATTGTCTGTACACATTGCAGGAGAATGCACTTTGTAAATATCAAATGCAACATTTTACATTTTGGGGAATGTGTGTTATCAGCAGGGTGGAGACTTAACTTTGGCATACAGCTTGCATGGGAAGCATTCCCTCTGGAGTAATGTTGGAATCGGGCTGGAAAAAATCCCAGATTAATGAACATATTTCCCGGAGGGGCTTTCAAATAACGTGAAAAAAGTCAACTTTTTTTTTCGATAGGCTAACTGGCCCAATTATAGACTGTTGGAAGGGTTTTTCAAGGTCATCTGGTCCAATGTCCAGCTCGGTGTAAAAAAAATCCACTGAATAATTTCCCAAGAAGATCCATCCAGACTTTGTTTCAAAATCTCTCCTGAATCTAGGATTGTTAGAACCTGGGCAGTTTCAGTGCTCACCAGCTTTTACCCTCAGGAAACAGCTCCACATATTTAATCCAAATTGTGCTTCTTTTCATCTCTTACCTGTTTATAGCTATCCTGGTTTTAGCTTCATCAGAAAGGAGTGGACTTGACATCCTTTCCATTGTTTGTAGACCTATCTGGATGAGCTACTTTGGTTAATAAAGCTGGAGTGAGCGTTGTTGTTGCATACTTCTTGCCCATGTTTTCAGTTGTTGGTCCATACAGACCGTTCTTACACACACTGCCAGTCAGATTTCCCTAGACTTGTCCTAGACTTAACACAACAACAACAATAAAAAAGTTGGAAGGGACCTTGAAGGTCTTCTAGTCCAGAGGTCCTCAACCTTTTGGGCACCAGGGACCAGTTCTGTGGAGAAAGGTTTTTTCACGGACCGGAGAGTGTGGTTTTGTGTGCTGCCTGCATCCCGTGGATGGGGCTTTGCTTGTTTGTGCGGACCGGTTGCTGGCATGCCGCGGCCCAGTACCAGTCCACAGACCGGGGTTTGGGAACCCCTGGCCTAGTCCAGCCCCCTGCTCAGGCAGGAAACCCTATCCCATCTCAGACAAGTGGCTGTCCAGACTCTTCTTAAAAACCTCCAGTGATGAAGCATCCACAACTTCTGGTGACAAGCTGTTCCACTGGTTGATTGTCCTCACTGTTAGGAAGTTTCTCCTTAATTCCAGGTTGCTTCTCTCCTTGATCGGTTTCCAACCATTGTTTAATTGAGCTAACAAGGCTCCAGATTTCGAGGTTGACAGAAGGAGATGAGCAAAGTCGGGGCTGTGGAGATTGAGACAGTATCCAAAATGAGTAACACACATCAGAACCGAAGAAGCTTCTTGGACGAGAAGCGAGACGTCTTCAAAGGGAGTCCAGTTGCCTCGTGGGGAAAAAATAAATAAAGCATCTTTGGAGTAACACGCGTGTTCTTCTCTGAAGCAAGGAAAAACTAGGCCAGAAGTTTCAGCCTTGAATATGATGATGATGATGATGATGATAATAAATTTGGAAGGGACCTTGGAGGTCATCTAGTCCAACCCCCTGCTCAGGCAGGAAACCCTATACCATTTCAGACAAATGGCTGTCCAGTTTCTTCTTAAAAACTTCCAGTGTTGGAGCATTCACCGCTTCTGGAGGCAGGTTGTTCCACTGGTTAATGGTTCTAACTGTCTGGAAATTTCTCCTTAGTTCTAGGTTGCTTCTCTCCTTGATTGGTTTCCATCCGTTGCTTCTTGTCCTGCCTTCAGGTGCTTTGGAGAATAGCTTGACTCCATCTTCTTTGGGGCAGCCCCTGAGATACTGGAACACGGCTATCATGTCCCCCCTCGTCCTTCTCTTCATTAAACTAGACGTACCCAATTCCAGCAACCACTCTTTGTATGTTTTAGCCTCCAGTCCCCTGATCATCTTTGTTGCTGAATAGGTTATGTGAGTTTCTAAGCTGACTGCCAGGCCTGCACCAGGCAAATTAGCTTTGCTTTCAAGTGACCTTTTCCTCTTAAGGAGAGTTCTTTTTCTTGATTGATTTAGGAGGTCACTTGTAGGAAAATGACTCTCTTCTGGAGTATGATAGGTCAGTGTCCCCGGCCCTTTCCACCACATCCCCTACAGGACAGCCAGGAGATTGGTTAACCAATCAGGCAATGCAGTCCTGATCTGGCCTCCACATCTGCTCGCTTGGGAGCCAAAGATAGTTTGCTTGGATTCAGATCCACTTCGGAACACGAGTCTTCCAAGGAAAGCAACGGATTCTGTTCAGTTTTTCTCCTTGAAGGCTGACATTTTAACGTGGTGTTCAAGCTTGCTTTTCTGGTAGGGCAGGACCGGTGGTGTGGAATTAGGAGCCCCTCAAGCCCTTCTCTAGACTCAAGGTGTGAAAAGGAAGTGACGTAACAGAATAAAAATAACAGAATTACAGAGATGGAAGGGACCTTGGAGGTCTTCTAGTCCAACCCCCTGCTCAGGCAGGAAACCCTATGCCATTCCAGACAAATGGCTGTCCAGTCTCTTCTTAAAAACTTCCAGTGTTGGAGCACCTGGATGCAAGCCGTTAGGAAGTTTCTCCTTAGTTCTAGCTTGCTTCTCTCCTTGACTAGTTTCCATCTGTTGCTTCTTGTCCTGCCTTCAGGCGCTTTGGAGAATAGGTTGACCCCCCTCTTCTTTGTGGCAGCCCCTGAGATACTGGAAGGCTGCTATCATGTCCCCCCTCGTCCTTCTCTTCATTAAACTGGACATACCCAATTCCAGCAACCGTTCCTTATATCTTTTAGCCTCCAGTCCCCTAATCATCTTTGTGGCTCTTTCTCTGCACTCTTTCCAGAGTCTCTGCATCTTTTTTACAATACGGTGACCAAAACTGGATGCCGTATTCCGAGGGTGGCCTTACTAAGATTTTCTTAAGTAGGAAAACCTTTCTGGCTGTGTCTTCTCGCTGGCTCCTCCACCGGTGGGATTTATTTGTTTTTATTTACTTATTAAATTTATATGCCGCCTACCTCGTCTAGGAGCGACCGTCAGCGGCCTGCAGCAGAGCGAAAACAGCAAGCCCAAACGTTAAAATAAATGCTACAATCGTAAATATTAATATTAACCAAGATGGCAAGGAAAGGAGCCAGGTGCAACTCAAGCTCTGGTTGATTTTTCAAAGGGAGGGGGACCTTTAGCAGAAAAGGTCCTTCTCCTGGAACACCCCCTGCCCCCAGCCAGAATTCCTTGACCGGATGGGGTCTGCAGCATGCCCTTTTTGCTGGCCAGGTGGGGTGGGCCAATCCCATTGGGACGAGACAGTTTCTCAGGTACCACAAAGGGCTTGTAAGTGTAATAACAAAACACCTTGAATTGGTTCTGGAAGCAAACTGGAAACCAGTGCAGCTGGTGCAACGGTGGTGTTGCATGAGCCCGCCCTCCCCCCAAGGACGCCCGAGACCATCCGTGCAGCTGCATTCGGTGCCAGCTGCAGCTCCCGAATACTCTTCAGATTAATCGGATTAATTGGAGCTTCCCGTGTGGACGCGGTCTTTCACGCCAGACACGGACTTTCCCTTCCGAGGGACTCTTAAATCTTCCGCCACAAAGGCCAACCTTTTCCATCCTCAAAGCACTCGAACCGGTGGTGGGATTCAAATAGGTGAACAAAACCGGTTCTCTTGTGTGGATGCCGCTTCCGGAAGTCCGTTCTGGGCCTGGGCAACAAAAAAAAACTAGCTACTGGTTCTGCCGAAGTGGTGCGAACCGGCCGAATCTCACTACTGACTTGAACTCCACTGTTGGGTCAAGTCCCAGTTTCACTGACAATCACAGAGGATGAGACACACACACACACACGGCCATTGGCCCCAGTCTACCCATCATCTCTCTATTTCTCTCGCTCTCTGTGTCTCTTTCCCACTCCCTCTCTCGCAATGCAACCGTGATGTGGTTTGCAATGTGGCAAAACAAGTCATTTTGAAAGACCTCAGCCTCCACTCCACGCTGGAGAATTTCTTTCCTCTCTCACCAACTGGAGAGGGGGGGTCTTCTTCCCTCACTTCATCCCCATCAAAGAAACCCCTTTGGGAATAGCTGTTCTTTCAACTTGATCCTCCCTCACCTGAATCCCCCAGGGGGTTGGCCAGAGGGGATTCCTTGTGCTGTGTGTTAACAGAAAACTTGCCCCTCCAGAACCATTTCAACCTTCTCCCTTTTTCAAACTGCTTCCCTCCCTCCCTCTCTCTGTCTCTCTCTGTGTGTCTCTTTCTCCTTCTGTCTCTTTGTCTCTCTGTCTCTGTCTCTCTTTCACTCTGTCTCTCTGTCTCTTTCACTCTGTCTCTCTGTCTCTTTCTCCTGTCTTTCTCTCTCTCTTTCTGTCGCTGTCTCTTTCTCTGTCTCTCTCCTTCTGTCTCTCTTTCTCTCTGTCTCTCTCCTTCTGTTTCTCTGTCTCTGTCTTTTTCTCTCTGTCTCTCTGTCTCTTTCTCCTGTCTCTCTCTCTGTCTTTCTCTGTCTCTTTCTCCTTCTGTCTCTCTGTCTCTTTCTCTTTCTGTCTCTTTCTCTCTCTCTGTATCTCTTTCTCTCTGTCTTTCTCTCTCTGTCTCTTTCTCCTGTCTCTCTCTATGTCTCTCTTTCTGTCTCTTTCTCTGTCTCTGTCTCTTTCTTTCTGTCTCTTTCTGTCTGTCTTGTCTGTCTGTCTCTCTTTCTCTCTCTCTCCCCCCCCCCAACGATGCGGTCATGATGCAGTTTATAGCCTCCTTCCTCGCCCCTCACCAAAGTCATACTCAGGTTGCATTTCCTGACAAATCCTTTGCAGAAGCCACAGATCTGAGCCGGGCTTAGGCAAGGAATGTCTCTTTCTCTTCCTTTCCTCTCATTCCCTTTCATGACTACCTCGCCGTGTTCTAATTTTTGATGGCACAAAGGATGCTCCTGTAATCAAAACCTGCCCCACCTGTCCACAGCCGTGATTGAGAAGGAAAGAGAAGCCACTCGTGGGGGTCGGGGTTGTGTGGGGGGGGGGGTGTCAAGGCCTCTGGATGTAGGGAATCATCATCATTAGCAGCTGCACAGAGGCTTAATGCTCGGAAATGCACGTTTCTTCCTGCGGCAGTAGCCACAGCTTTGGGGCTGGATCGGAGCCGGGGGTCTTTCAAATCCAGAGTCCTGCAGTGCATTTGGGGGGGGGGGCAGAGTCTTCTTTTCCGGTCACTTCCCACTGGGCAGTCTACAAACCAATACAATCCTAGATTGCATGAACAGAGGGATGGAATCAAGATCACGTGAAGTGTTAATACCACTTTACAAGGCCTTGGTAAGGCCACACTTGGAATACGGCATCCAGTTTTGGTCACCACGATGTAAAAAAAGATATTGAGACTCTGGAAAGAGTACAGAGAAGAGCAACAAAGAGGATTGGAGGCTAAAAGATAGAATGGTTTGCAGGAATTGGGCTTGTCTAGTCTAGCGAAAAGAAAGATTAGGGGAGACATGATAGCAGTATGCTAATATTTGAGGGGCTGCCACAAAGAAGGGGGTCAACTTACTTTCCAAAGCACCAGAAGGCAAGACAAGAAACAACGGATGGAAACTGATCAAGGAGAGAAGCAACCTGGAACTAAGAAGAAACTTCCTAACAGTGAGGACAATCAACCAGTGGAACAGCTGGCCACCAGAAATCGTGGGCGCTCCATCACTGGAGATTTTTAAGAAGAGACTGGACATTCACCTGTCTGAGATGGTATAGGTTCTCCTGCTTGAGTGGGGGGCTGGACTAGAAGACCTCCAAGGTCCCTTCCAGCTTCCTATTCCTATTCCTATTCCTATTCCTATTCCTATTCCTATTCCTATTCCTATTCCTATTCCTATTCCTATTCTATATTCCTATTCCTATTCCTATTCTATATTCCTATTCTATTCTATTCTATTCTATTCTATTCTATTCTATTCTATTCTATTCTATTCTATTCTATTCTATTCTATTCTATTCTATTCTATTCTATTCTATTCTATTCTATTCTATTCTACTATTTTCTATTTTCTATTGTATTGTATTCCTATTCCTATTCTATTATTTATTCTATTCTATTTATTCTATTCTAACCCAGGGAAGTGGTACCTATTTATCTCCTCGCATTTGCATGCTTTGGAACGAAGCGGGCAGGAACTGGGCCAAGTAACGGGAACTCCGCCCGCCGTGTGGCGCTCGGCCCTTGAATCTGATCGGTCAGCTCTTCAGCTGACAAGTTCGACCTCTTTAACCCCTGAGCCGTCGCACCCCCTGCTAAACTAAGTAGATAAGGGTAAATCAGGAGCCTTTGCTGAAGGAGAGGAGGGTCTCCTTCCCTAGAAGTGGAATAGACTGAGGCCCTGAATGCGGTCCAATTGCCAGCTTAGCACTTGGCGTGAGCAGGACAGGGGCCTGTCGGTTCCCAAACCACTGTCCGTTGAAGCTGCTGAAGAACCGCCATCCCTGCGGAAAGAGGGACGTTGCAGCTCCGAGGACAGTGTTATTTTGGACCTCCTTCAGGCTTTGTCTGGGAGATGCCTGCTGTGTGTCTAGTGCTTTCTGTACAGCACAGGCCAAAAAGAGCCTGGCACTGAGCAGCTGTTTGTGTCACTGGGGAACACCAGTGAGTAAGTCAACGGCCATGATTAGCAGTAGGGCGCCTGTCCTAGAGCAGGGTGACTTTGAAGTGAGTAAAATAGCCGTTGGCAAAACAAATGGATACGGAGGGTCCAAAGTTGGTAAATGATGTGTGCTGTCACAAGCTCGATTGCTTTGTTGCGTTAATATTTATGGAAGAGTTAAGGAGCCTTTCCCCCGCCCCCCAGGATGGATAGACACAGAAGCACAGCAAAGAGCGACACACAGGAGTCGCTAAGTTGTTGCTGGCTTCTCTGTTGCTTCCAGTTGGATTTTCTTTTAAACTACTTTTTCTTTTTAAAAAAAAACACCACGATCTCCTGTGCCAACTTTTTTTATAGATTGGGTGATTGATGCTTCTAAGACAAGGATTACCGTTCTATCTTTGTGGGGGGGGAAAAACCCCAAGGGAGTTAAGGTTGGGGGCCAAATCTCCATTATTTTCTAGTGGATTCCAATTTTCATTTTATGCAGCGCTACCAAAATTTGGGCTTCAGAAGTTCAGATGACCACTAGGTGGCTGCCAACAATGAGTGCTTTCTATGTCTCTTTGCTGCCATCTAGTGGTCATAGGTTACTCTTGCAACTTAGATTCAGTGGCTTTAGTACAATATAATATTTTGGAGATATTCTGTTGCAGAAGAGAAAAAAAGGCCCTTCCTCCTTGCCATGGCACAGGAAGGCTGTTAGAAGGAAATTAGAATATCTTTGTTGTACGTGAGGATATCTTCTTCTTCTTCTTCTTCTTCTTCTTCTTCTTCTTCTTCTTCTTCTTCTTCTTCTTCTTCTTCTTCTTCTTCTTCTTCTTCTTCTTCTTCTTCTTCTTCTTCTTCTTCTTCTTCTTCTTCTACTTCTTCTTCTTCTTCTTCTTCTTCTTCTTCTTTTCTTCTTCTTCTTCTTTCTTTTCTTCTTCTTCTTCTTCTTCTTCTCTTCTTCTTCTTCTTCTTTTCTTCTTCTGCTTCATATATCGTTATCGTTTTTATCAGCAGCCAGCAGCCGACGAAAAGTGCTGCTGAGTTTTGTCCAAACCAGTCCCTTAGATTTTGAAGCCATGATGTTCTTCTTCTGCCTGGACCTCGTTTGCCTTCAATCTTTCCCTGGAGGATTAAATGGAGTATGCCGTATTTTTCTGGGTGTCGCATCACATGTCCGAAATATTCTAGCTTTCATTTTTTAATTGTTTTGATGATTTCCCTGGGCTTTCCCAGGCGGCTTAAAACCTCCTCATTTCTGATCTTGTCCACCCAGCTTATACGTAACAGCTTATACATGAGGATATATTGGTTCTAAATTGAAAATAATGCAGCTGCAATTCTTTTAACGCCCCCCTTGTTCATCTCAATAAATCTTGTTAAAAAGAACTCTGAGAGAATAATGCCGGGGAAAGAATCACTTCCAGTTTTAAGCAATTAACAAACAACTTGACACTGAACGGGAGTGTCTGAAACTAAAAATCAGTTTATTGCACACCCCTGCTTCTCTACTTCACGCGTCCTTCCAGCCATTTAATTAGGCTATATTCTGTTTTCAAGCCCATTGTGGATCCAGCTTGTTAACTGACACAGCTCGCTTTGAACCAAATTGTTAAATATTTTTCTCAGATCCAGACGCCAGGTGTCCTTTCCTAATCACAGTGATGTCAAAAAGATGAAATATGTGTTGCTGTATCCCGACACAAACTCCACCCTTTTGTGCAAGGCTCATTTTACATTTTATTCCCTTCCTCGCCCTAACCCAGAGAGGGCTTGTTTATTTGCTTGCTTGCCAATCCTAAAGGTCAAGAAACATTATTTTCAAGTAAATTGTTCCCAAATCTATTCCCAATCCACAATCGGATTTTCTTTGAAGAGAACACTTAAGGAACCAGTTCAGACCTCCAGTAACCCTGTTTTGTATTCAGAATACTTAGGTATCAATTACTGTATGTTTCATGCTGAAAACTAATGAACCAAATCGTTTTTGTTCCATTTCACTTTTTGCTCTAATTTTCAATCAAATGCCGATAGGAAAACTCAACCAGTTCCAATCTGAGAGGGCGTGAAACAGGGGTCTTCAAACTCGGCCCTTTTATGACTCGTGGACTTCAACTCCCAGAATTCCTCAGCCAGCGTGCCTGACTGAAGAATTCTGGGAGTTGAAGTCCACAAGGTCTTCTAATAGAATGAAAATCCTAGGATATTTCTAGGGATGAAATGAAGGGTGTCCTTCATTTCATCCCTAGAAATATCCTAGGATTTTAAGCTACTTAAGAGTTCCCAAAGGACAGGCAAGATACGAATACAATAAATGAACTGTAAAATTGAACGAATACATTCCAGATCGGTCTAACTTCGTTAATGCTGGCAACTTCTATCCCTTGGTGGGCCTTCCTGGCATGCCATTTGTCTTCTGCCTGGACCTACTTCTGCTTCCTCTCTCTTGTTTCTGAACTTGGAGGGAGATTTCAGCTGGTTTAGCTGTTCCTCAGTTGTCCATCCTCGGATTGCTCCACCACAATTTGGTGGCAAATTGGGTAAAATGTTCAGAATGTGAATTCAACTTATTAGGGCATTGTTTTAAGGATAATTAGCTATGGTGAGGCAGTGGTTAGAGTCCAGTACTGCAGGTTACTTCTGCTGACTGTTGACGCTGGCGTGTTAGCTGTGGCAACGTGTCCCGTTCCCCTCTCTAAAGCGCTGCAGGTAATAACTGAGACGGTCTTTGGGAAACCACTGTTGAGATTTGTGTCTGTGAACCAGCCTCCCCCCCCCCCCCCCCCAGCCAGGAGCGCTGGCACTCCGCATGCTTGGGAAGGAATTTCACTTTAATCCGGAGCCAAGCACGAACAGCCACGCAGCCCCCAACTGACCTTGGTGACCCAGTTTCCAAGCAAACTCTGCTTTCAGACTCTACCATCTTGAGCTCCCCATAAAAGATATTTCGCCACCGGTCAAGGATAGACACACGGTTAGAGAAAATGACTAAAAACACACACAAGATTTTAAGCCAGAATTATTTTTCGTCAGGCATCATTGTAGGAAACTCTGAGAAAGAGCGTATCTATCTATCTATCTATCTATCTATCTATCTATCTATCTATCTATCTATCTATCTATCTATCTATCTATCTATCTATCTATCTATCTATCTATCTATCTATCTATCTATCTATCTATCTATCTATCTATCTATCTATCTATCTATCTATCTATCTATCTATCTATCTATCTATCTATCTATCTAATCTTATCTATCTATCTATCTAATCTTATCTATCTTATCTATCTTATCTATCTTATCTATCTTATCTATCTTATCTATCTATCTATCTATCTAATATTACACGTATTAACTGCAGCGAGAATTGCATTCGCCCAGCAGTGGGAAAAATGGAAGATTTAACAACGGAGGAAGAGTTGATTAAAACACTTTTTAGATCGTGCAGAAATGGATAGATTGAGATTGAAAATGAAAGAGAAAGAAGATTCAGTAGACTTTAGATGACGTGGGATACTTTTTCTCAGTGGCTAGAAAAACGAGGTGGAGAGAAAAGGGAATTTTAACACGTATTCGTAAGTTAAATGTTGGAACCCAGACAATCTGTTGCTGGTAGAATATTAAGCATTGGTGACTATAAAAACTAATAAAAACATACGTGGGGGGAAAAATGGTATTTTGCCACCAGAACTTCAGAGCGGTTGGTACGAAACCTTCCCCTTGCGCATGGAAAAGACGAAGCCAGCAGGTGCTGGGTAACCGATTGACCTGGGGCTCTTTTACTGCTGTGGCATGAAATACCGTAGGTGAGTGCCTAATATACCTTCATTGGTGAGTCCTGCTTCCATAAATACTCCATTTAGATACCCCGGGTTTGCTAAAAAAAAACACCAAGGAATGTGAGGTTTACCTTCGGACAATAGCGGAAAATGGCGAACGGTAGCTTGATTTAAGATCTCCGAAGGGTTTCCAGAGAAATTGTAGAGGGATCCAAGGGGCCACCCCTGCCTCAGCAAATTTGGGAGTTTTTCCTGGCTATTTTAAGAAGGTGGAATACCTGATTTGAGTGGTATTCAGATTCGATTGGCAGTCAAACGAATGTGGCCCTTTATATCCACAAAGGCCAAGGTAGAACGAAGTTTTAAGCTACTTGGGATATTTTCTCACCTTGATTGAGAAATACGTCTCTCTGGTTGATAACAGATCCACCCAAACCTGTCTTGAAATAACAGAATGACGTTGGAAGGGACCTTGGAGGTCTTCTAGTCTAACCCCCTGCTCAAGCAGGAGACCGTATACCATTTCAGACAAATGGTTGTCAAATCTCTTCTTAAAAACCTCCAGCGTTGGAGCACTCACCGCCCCTGGAGGCAGGTTGTTCCACTGGTTAATTGTCCTCACTGTCAGGAAGTTTCTCCTTAGTTCTAGGTTGCTTCTCTCCTTGATTACTTTCCATCCGTTGCTTCTTGTCCTGCCTTCAGGTGCTTTGGAGAATAGAATAGAATAGAATAGAATAGAATTAGAATAGAATAGAATAGAATAGAATAGAATAGAATTAGAATAGAATAGAATAGAATAGAATAGAATAGAATAGAATAGAATAGAATAGAATAGAATAGAATAGAATAGAATAGAATAGAATAGAAGATGGGATGGGATGGAATAGAATAGAATAGAATAGAATAGAATAGAATATAGAATAGAACAGAATAGAACAGAATAGAATAGAATAGAATAGAATAGAATAGAATAGAATAGAATAGAATAGAATAGAATAGAATAGAATAGAATCTGGAAGGGACCTTGGAGGTCTTCTAGTCCAGCTTTGACCCCTCTTCTTTGTGGCAGCCCTTCAAATATTTGAACCCTGCTGTCATGTCACCCTGCTTCTTCTTTTCACTAAGACTAGACAAACCCAATTCCTGCCACCGTCCCTCATCTTAAAGACCCCTCGCAACTTAATGAGCAGAGCACAAGTGTGAGATTTTGGATGTTTGTCTATGGATGAACCTTGGGAAAGAATTCGGTTTGAAGTTCCAGCAGGCTACACCTGACATTAGAAGGGGAGCAAACATTATCCTAGAACATGTTTGTCCATTTAAAATTTGTCCATTATTATTATTATTATTTTTTGGTAGGCTTGTGTGTTTCTGTCTTTTGGTATCTAAAAAGTTTGCAAGGGGTACAGATTGCACCACAGCTGGATTCAAGGCTCGGAAAAGCAAACCTAAAAAAAAAAAAAATCTTTACCTCTGAAGGAAAGCTGCCTTTTGACGGTGATTTGGCCATTCCTGCGGTGCTAGTTATGATGTGTTCAGCATTTATTCGTACGCTTCGATGTGTCTGGTGCAGCCAGCCTTGCTAATGTGTTCCGCAATCACGTGATCTGTCGGACCCACCTTAGCCAATGTTGCATAAAGCGCCCAGGGCAGGGAGGACAAAGCGATGGTCTTGTTAGTACTGTATGAAATCTCTCGAGTAGCTTCATCAAACAACCGCTTGACCTTACATCCTAACTGAGTCTATGGCAAAATACTCTTTATTGCCCAAATGACAATGTTGAATGGATTATTTCTGTGCTCTCAATAGGACATTCCTTTACCTAAGATGCTGGCCCTTTTAATGACTTGTGGACTTCAACTCCCATGCCTGGCTGAGGAATTCTGGGAGGGGTCTTCAAACTTGGCCCTTTTAATGACTTGTGGACTTCAACTCCCATGCCTGGCTGAGGAATTCTGGGAGGGGTCTTCAAACCTGGCCCTTTTAATGACTTGTGGACTTCAACTCCCATGCCTGGCTGAGGAATTCTGGGAGGGGTCTTCAGACTTGGCCCTTTTATGACTTGTGGACTTCAACTCCCAGAATTCCTCAGCCAGCGTGCCTGGCTGAGGAATTCTGGGAGTTGAAGTCCACAAGTCATAAAAGGGCCAAGTTTGAAGACCCCTGGGCTAGCCTATCAAAAAGAAGGATTGGGGGGGACATGATGGCTGTCTTCCTGCACTTAAGGAGCTGTCACAGAGAAGAAGCGCCAGAGGGCAGGACAAGAAGCAATGGGTGGAAGCTCGTCAAAGAGCGATTCAACCTAGAAGTAGAGGAGAAATTTCCTGATGGCGAGAACAGTCAATCAATGGAATAACTCCCAGGGTTGTGAGTGCTCCATCACTCAAGTCCCAGAGGTGCTTTTCCCCCCAAAATGACTCTGGCATTCACTTAACAACTGCAGGTGCCACAGAAACGTTTGTAAAATCGGGGTTGCCTGGTAACCTGCCTTAATGACTGTCGTGACGTATGACTGAAATTGCCGACTTAATTAGGGTTGTAAGACCGTACTAACATATGGTTCTAAGACAAGTTGACTATCTATCTATCTATCTATCTATCTATCTATCTATCTATCTATCTATCTATCTATCTATCTATCTATCTATCTATCTATCTATCTATCTATCTATCTATCTATCTATCTATCTATCTATCTATCTCTATCTCTATCTCTATCTCTATCTCTATCTATCTATCTTCTATCTTCTATCATCTATCATCTATTTATCTTCTATCTTCTATCATCTTTCATCTATTTTCTATCTTCTATCATCTATCATCTATAGCATCTATCATTTATCTACTATCATCTATTATCCATTTATCTATCTATCTATCTATCTTCTATCTTTTATATTCTACTATCTTCTATCTCTATCTTTTATCATCTATCTTCTATCTTCTATCACTATCTTCTATCTATCTTCTATATCTCTCTCTCTACTATCATCTTTTATCTTTTATATTCTACTATCTATCTTCTATCTCTCTACTATCATCTATCTTCTATCCTATCTTCTATCTTCTACTACTATCTTCTATCATCTATCTTCTATATCTATATTCTATCATCTATCATCTATCTTCTATCTTCTACTATCTGCTATTATCTACTATATATCTCTCTATCTTCTATATCTATATTCTATCATCTATCTTCTATCTTCTACTATCTTCTATCATCTATCTTCTATATCTCTCTTCTATCATCTATCTTCTATAATCTATCTATCTATCTATCTATCTATCTATCTATCTATCTATCTATCTATCTATCTATCTATCTATCTATCTATCTATCTATCTATCTATCTTTTCCTTTTAGATAATTAGGGGCCAGTAGGAGGTATCTGTCTTACGAGGCAGTGCGCAAGTCCTAAATGAAAACCTTCTGAGATTCCTTCTTCACATTCAGCCATGCAAGTATTCCCCAAATAAATAAGGAAAGGGAAGTATGTTCTAATCTGCTAACATATTATGCCAGTACATTGGATTGATTCCCCTTCGCTTCCCCCCCCCCCACTCTCTTTCTCTTGAACAAAATGTCATTTGGCAATTGATAAAAAAAAGAAAGAAAAAGAAGAATTGCTCTCCGGGCAGATTCAGCGTTGCCTGCTTATTGCATAAGAAGCCCGTCTCTCTTTGAAAAAGGGGAGGAGGAGGATAAGATGGAGCCAAACTTGTGTTTGCTGGAGCGGAGAGAATTGATGGCCGGCTTGCTCGCTAGCTTTGCCTTTTGCTCAGACATAGCACCGCTTCCCCAGCTTGGTGGGTCAGCAAAAAGGAAGATAACCTTGACAAATCCAGAAGGATTGTTTAATGAAGGGGATATTTCAAAGACTCAGCTCAGCAGCTATTATAGAATTATAAAATCCTAGAGGCTGCGGAGGCCAAAAAGACCGCTGGATCTGACCTTCTCCTCAACGTGGAAATTTCAGACAGATAGGCTTCTTTGCTCTCCACGTCTTCGTGGTTCCACAGTCAAACAGCTCAGGGTCTCTCATTTGGTTTCAGCCTTCATTTGGAAACTGCCTTTCGTTAAGTTTAAGCCATGGTTTCATGTCTTCCACTGTGAGACGACAGGGAAAAGGTCTTGACCTTCTATGAGGCTTCGTTTTAAGCATTTAAAGAGTGCCACCTTAATCCCCTCGGTCCTCTTTCCTCAAGGCTAAACATGTCCAATCCGTTTAATCTTTGTTTGAAGCTGCCGGGCAGTCACTTTCACCAAAGCCTTCCAAGAGAAAGCGAGAGTTAGAAACTGGATGAAAATTGTCCACTAGCAATGACCTTTTTGGGGAGGGAAATAGTAGGAATAGGAATAAGAATAGAATAGAATAGAATTACAGAATAGAATAGAATTACAGAATAGAATAGAATTACAGAATAGAATAGACGATAGTAGATAGATAGATAGACAGACAGACAGACAGACACACATATATAGTTACATAGATATAGAAGATAGATAAGTAGATGAAATGAATAGAATAGAATAGAATAGAATTACAGAATAGAATAGAATAAGAATAAAATAGAATAGAATTACAGAATAGAATAGAATAGAAATAGAAATAGAAATAGAATAGAATAGAATAGAATAGAATAGAATAGAATAGAATAGAATAGAAAACAGAGTTGGAAGAGACCTTGGAGATCTTCTAGAATCTAGTCCAACCCCCTGCTCAGGCAGGAGACCCTATACCATTTCGGACAAATGGCTGTCCAGTCTCTTCTTAAAAACCTCCAGTGTTGGAGCACCCATAACTTCACAAGGCAGGTTGTTCCACTGGTTAATTGTTCCTACTGTCAGGAAGTTTCTCCTTAGTTCTAGGTTGCTTCTCTCCTTGATTAGTTTCCATCCGTTGCTTCTTCTCCTGCCTTCAGGCGCTTTGGAGAATAGCTTGACTCCCTCTTCTTTGGGGCAGCCCCTGAGATACTGGAATAGTGCTATCATGTCCCCCCTCATCCTTCTCTTCATTAAACTAGACACACCCAATTCCATCAACCTTTCCTTATATGTTTTAGCCTCCAGTCCCCTGATCATCTTTGTGGCTCTTCTCTGCACTTTCCCCCAAAGTCTCAACATCCACCCATTACTTCTTTGTCCTGCCTTCAGGTGCTTTGGAGGATAGGTCGACCCCTTCTTTCCAGAGTCTCTGCGTCTTTTTTACATCGTGGCGACCAAAACTGGATGCCGTATTCCAAGTGTGGCCTTACCAAGGCCTTGTAAAGCGACATTAACCCTTCGCACGATCCTGATAAAGTGGAGCCACTCCCCTGCTCTCCTAAGGAGAATTTATCACCACCAGCACCCACCTGCATGTCAGCTTTGGGGAGCTATTAGCCAACCATAACAGAGATGGCTGAGCTATCAGCCCCCAAGGACCAACAGCTCATTTCCTAACCCACCTTCAGCTCCTTTTTTCTGATTATCCGCCCTGGCCCCAGGATCCTGCTTATCTTCGCTCTGCATTTATTTAGCACAGGGTTAGCATTCATAATGTCATAGCAATAAAAAAAGTCAGCTGTCTCTCTGGCTACAATGCCGGTCCCAAAATATTTTGCTCATCTGCCAAGAGTTTCAAATCGACTTGGCAACTTTCTAATTTTAAATGCGGCAGCAGGAAGGTCCTCGCTCGTTTTCCAGGCATGCAAAAAACACGAGAAACGCTTTCGGTTTAGGAGACGTTTTAGCGAAGGCGCTTATTCGGTGGAGCAAGAGACCAAATGTGGTTTCTCCCCTCCCCCCCCGGTATTTGCTGCACCGGTCTTAATACTTCCCGGTTTGGGAAAAGCATTCTTATCATATGAAAACATATATTTAGTGTGGTTGTTTTCACACTTGCCAGCTTCCAGATGTTTAAAGGCATTTTGGCTAAATATTTTGGGCATTGCCAATCTGGTGTGCTTGGACTGGAAGGCAGCAGCTTGGAAAGGTCTGTTTTAAAGTTTGAAAACTGGCAGAGGAGGAGGAGGAGGAGGAAGAGGGGGGGGGGGGGAGGGGGAGGGGAGGAGAGAGAGAAGAGGGAGGGAGGAGGAGGACTGTGGGGTCCTTGGTGCTCTCTGAGCCTGGCTATTTTCTTGTAGACATTTCATGACCCAAGTAGGTAACATTATCAGTGCTCGTAAGGAATGGAGTTGGGGGTGGTGGTGGTGGTGGAGGAGGAGGAGGAGGAGGAAGAGGGGGAGGGGGAGGGGAGAAGAGAGAGGGGAGGGAGGGAGGACTGTGGGGTCCTTGGTGCTCTCTGAGCCTGGCTATTTCTGAGACATTTGTGAGCCAAATTTTAGGAAACATATCAGTGCTGTAAGGAATGGAGTTGGGGGTGGTGGTAGTGGTGGAGGGGGAGGGGGAGGGGGAGGGGAGGAGAGAGAGGGGAGGGAGGGAGGACTGTGGGGTCCTTGGTGCTCTCTGCCTGGCTATTTTCTTGCAGACATTTCATGACCCAAGTAGGTAACATTATCAGTGCTCGTTAAGAGGGAGGTGGGGGTTGGGGGGGATGGGCAGGAGGAGGAGGAGGAAGAGGGGGGGGGGAGGGATGGAGAGAGAGGTGAGGGAGGAGGGGGGGAGAGGAATGTGGGGCTTGGTTGCTCTCGGAGCCTGGCTATTTTCTTGCAGACATTTCGGACCCAAGTAGGAATAACAATATCAGTGCTCGAAGGAATGGCGTTGGGTGGTGTGGTGTTGGAGGAGAGAGGAGAGGTAGTGAGAGGGGGAGGGGGAGGGGAGAGAGAGAGGGGAGGTGGAAGGGGAGACTGGGGGGGTCTTGGTGCCTCGACCTGGCTTTTCTTGCAGACATTCGGGACCCAAGTCGAGGTAACATATCAGTGCGCTAAGGAATGGAGTGGGGGTGGATGGTAGTGGGGAGGGGTGAGTGGGGAGGGGAAGAGAGAGAGGGAGGGAGGGAGGGACTGTGGGGGCCATGGGCTCTCTGAGCCTGCTCTTTTCTTCAGAACATTCAGACCAAGTAGGTAACCATATCAGGCTTGAGGAATGGAGTTGGGGGTGGTGGTGGAGGAGGAGGAGGAAGAGGGGGGGAGGGGAGGAGGGAGGGAGACTGGGGGTCCGATGGTGGACTCTCTGAGCCTGCCATTTCTTGCGAAAGTTCAGACCCAAGTAGGGAACATCATCAGGTGCTTGTAAGGAATGGAGTTGGGGGTGGTGGTGGAGGAGGAGGAGGAAGAGGGGGAGGGGGAGGGGAGGAGGGAGGGAGGACTGTGGGGTCCTTGGTGCTCTCTGAGCCTGGCTATTTTCTTGCAGACATTTCATGGCCCAAGTAGGTAACATTATCAGTGCTCGTAAGGAGTGGGGTTTGCGGGATGATGGTGGTGGTGGTGGAGGACCTTGTACTTAACAATAGCAATAGCACTTAAGACTTATATACCACTCTTTAGTGCTTTACATCAGTGTTTCTCAACCTTGGCAAGATGGGTGAACTTCAACTTCCAGAATTCCTCAGCCAGCTCTGCTGGGTGGGGAATTCTGGGAGTAGAAGTCCACCCATCGTAACCTTGCTAATGTTGAGAAACGCTGCTTTACAGCACCCTCTGAGTGGTTTACAACGTCAGCATATTGTCTCCAATCAATCTGGCTCCTCGCTTTACTGACTTCGGAAGGATGGAAAGTCCTAGAATTTTTTTAGAAGCTGCTGGTGAAAGTATCCAAAATCTGTGCGTTTTTGGCCGCTGTCACCGTACTTCTCGTCCACTGTTCCACCAACTCATCCAACGGTGGGCAAATGTAAATGAACTACAAAAAATTAGTAACGGGCTCTCTTACAAAATAATAAACGGCCAACAGCAAGATTGTCTCACATGTCATTTAAAAATATATATATATATATACGATGAGGAATATCATATTTTTAGATCATCAGCCATCTGTTTAGGACCAGGCATTAAAATAAAAGTGAATTAATTAATAAGAAGCACGTGGAGTTTATTTAAAGAAGGAGGCATTTGGAAAAACTCCCGTCTCTGGAAGTCAATGATCCTGCCCCCTCTCAAAATCCTCTGGTCCCAGTGACTGACCCAGATTGGAACCTATAGAATAATAGAGTTGGAAGGGATCTTGGAGGTCATCTAGTCCAACCCCCTGCTCAGGCAGGAAACCCTATACCATTTCAGACAAATGGCTGTCCAGTCTCTTCTTAAAAACTTCCAGTGTTGGAGCATTCACCGCTTCTGGAGGCAGGTTGTTCCACTGGTTAATTGTTCTAACTGTCAGGAAGTTTCTCCTTAGTTCTATAGTTGCTTCTCTCCTTGATCAGTTTCCATCCGTTGCTTCTTCTCCTGCCTTCAGGTGCTTTGGAGAAGAGCTTGACTCCCTCTTCTTTGGGGCAACCCCTGAGATATTGGGAGACTGCTATCCTGTCGTGCCTCGTCCTTCTCTTCATTAAACTAGACCTACCCAGTTCCAGCGACCGTTATTCATATATTTTAGCCCAGGGGTAGGCAACCTTGGCTCTTTTATGACTCGTGGACTTCAACTCCCGGAATTCCTGAGCCAGCCATGCTGAGGGGAAAGGGAGAGGTTTCCAAGCTGAACCATGCTGGCTGAGGAATTCTGGGAGTTGAAGTCCACGAGTCTTGAAGTTGCCAAGGTTGAGGACCCCTGATATAGGGCAGGGGTGGGGAACCTTGGCTCTTTTATGACTCGTGGACTTCAACTCCCAGAATTCCTGAGCCAGCATGGCTCAGCTTGGAAACCTCCCTTTCCCCTCAGCATGGCTGGCTCAGGAATTCTGGGAGTTGAAGTCCACGAGTCATAAAAGAGCCAAGGTTGCCTACCCCTGCTTTAGCCTCAACAGAATAACAGTTGGAAGGGGCCTTGGAGGTCTTCTAGTCCAGCCCCTGGCTCAAGCAGGAGACCTTACACAGTTTCAGACAAATGGCTGTCCAGTCTCTTCTTAAAAGCCTCCAGAGATGGAGCACCCACAAATTCTGAGGGCAAACAAATTCCACTGATTAATCGTTCTCGCTGTTAGGAAATTGTCGGCAGGGCCCCCACGGTGGAGAGCAGGCAAGGGCGCAATGGCACCCCTCTCCTCTCCTCTCCTCTCCTCTCCTCTCACCAGCTCCAGCGCCAGTCTGTGTGGCAAACGGCAAAGGCCCATGGTTTTTCCTGTCCCTCATCCCTTCTTCCTCTTTTTTTTTGTTTCTCTCTCTCTCTCTGCGCAGTTGTGCGGCTGTGGGCTCCTGGGCGTGGGGATATGGCTCTCCGTCTCCCAAGGAAACTTCGCCACGTTTTCTCCCAGTTTCCCGTCGCTGTCGGCTGCCAACCTGGTCATCGCCATTGGCACCGTTGTCATGGTAACAGCCTTCCTGGGCTGCTTGGGGGCCATCAAGGAGAACAAGTGCCTGCTTTTAAGCGTAAGTCGGTTTTTGTGGACGAGTCTTCCGTTTCACACCCGGGACTTGGGAAAGTGGCTTTTTATTTTCCTCCTCAAAGCAGGTAATCCTCGGTACGTTTAGTGACCGTTCGAAGTTGGCAACGGCGCTGAAGGAAGTGACTTAACGACCGTTTTTCACGACCGTCGCAGCATCCCCACGGCCAGGGGATCAACATTCGGACGCTTGGCAACTGACTCGTATTTACGATGGTCGCGGCGTCCCGGGGGTGTGTGTCAGGCGATCCCCTTTGGCGACCTTCCGACGAGCAAAGTCAACGTGGGAAGCCAGATTCACTTAACAACCGGGTTACTAACTGAACAAGGGCAAGTTATTCACTTAACAACGCTGGCAGGAAAAGTCATACAATGGAGCAAAATGTCCTCGCTTAGCCACAGTAATTTGGGGCTAAATTGACGTCGTATGTTGAGGACTACCTGTAAAGTTTGACATCCAAGCCACAGGATCAGCGACCGTGAATTTAGCTTCCCTTTTTTCTTTTTTTTTTTTGGTAAATTGGATTGTTCATAGTTTTTTTTTTTTGTGCATCTCACTCCCTGGCTAATATCGCTGAACTTAGCACGTAAGAATCTGGAAAGAGAGAAACAAGTTATTGGTGAAAACCAGCTTGGCTCAGTCGCTTTATCATAATAGATTTATTAATTTTACCCCCTAACCCAGGGGTAGGCAACCTTGGCTCTTTTATGACTCGTGGACTTCAACTCCCAGAATTCCTCAGCCAGCCACGCTGAGGGGAAAGGGAGAGGTTTCCAAGCAGAGCCATGCTGGCTGAGGAATTCTGGGAGTTGAAGTCCACGAGTCATAAAAGAGCCCAGGTTGAGGACCCCTGCCCTAACTGGTTTCAAACACATGGAGAGTAATAAATTCACCTTCAGCTACTTTTAAAGTAAAACAAGGGAGAGACTTTTATGGAAAAAGAACCCCGGGCCCTGGAGAAGACCCACGTGCCCCTAAGTTTCAGGCTGAGGGGATATTCTCAAAAAGCTTTCTCAGTGCATTGTGGTCCTTGATTTATGACCCAAAAAGAGCTGAAAATTTCTGTTGCTAAGCGAGACCGTTGTTCAGTGAGCTTGGCCCATTTTACAACCTTCCTTGCCGCAGTTGTTAAGTGAATCCCTGCAGTTGTTCAAGTTAGTAACACGGTTGTTAAGTGAATCACTACAGTTAAGTTAGTGACACAGTTGTTAGTGAATCTGTCATGGTTCCGACAGATGAAACTCTTCAACTTCGAGGCGTTGTTTACCTTAAAGAACCTTTTATTCGAGTAGCATAATATCGGCACTAACATAATCGAAGCCAAAAACTGAATTCCCCTCCCCTGGGCACACATAGTATCAAAGCACAATTCCCTCCTCCAATTAACAGTCATAAATCATATTCCCCAATTAACTTGAAGCGAGGGCTTCCTCTCCAGTTCTCCAGCCCGCCAATTCCTTATCAGCTCTGGGCTCAATAACCTTGATTCTCACGCTAAGTTTAGTGTTGTTATGTCTAGCTGGACTCTCGTTCACATCCTCCCCTCTCCCAGCATCATCTAAGTCTAAAAGCGAAAGGGAAAAAGATGGCTACATTTCCCTCTGTTGTCAATGCAAAAACATCCAGTGTTAGCAGCGTCGACAAAATCGCTTAGTTGTTAAGTTAGTAACTCAGTTGTTAAGTGAATCTGGCTCCCCCCTTGACTTTGCTTGACAGAAGGTCGCAAAAGGGGACACTAAAGCCGTCGTAAATAAGAGTCAGTTGCCCAGAGGCTGAATTTTGATCACGTGACCCCTGGGGCTGCTGCGTACGTGTGAAAAACGATCACAACTCGCTTTTTTCAGTGCCGTGGTAACTTTGAACGGTCACTCAACGAACTGTCGTAAGTCAAGGGCCACCTTCTCAACCATCTGGGGCTCCCCAGTTGCCTTCAAGGGTCGCACCTGTTGAGCGCAATACAGCCATCCAACCGATGAAGAGTTGATTTGCCGTCACCGAGGCGGACTCAGTTCTGGGTGGGATCAGAACTGGCCCACCAGTTGAAGCTGGGCACAGCTTTCCTCCCACCCCCTCCCCAACTCATAACCTCCAGCTGTGATTTAAGCAGGAGCCATTAGTTCAAGAAGACACAACCCATCAGGGTCCAGCTGGGGGGATTGAATCAGAGCTTCTTTCCCTTGTTTTAATTACGCTTAAGTAGGTTAATGTAACTACCCCGCTCACGTTTTCCTATCCAGTGAGATGTTCCAAACCCTTTCCGTTCTCTGATTATTCTCACACTCCGCTCTGTTCCTGTTATTCTTTTCTTTCAGTTTTTTGTCGTTTTGCTGATCATTCTCCTGGCTGAACTGATATTGCTGATTTTGTTCTTCGTTTATATGGACAAGGTATGTATTATGTAGACACGCACACACACACACACAGGCAGAGAGACAGACAGACAGACCGCTAGGCTGATTCGCTCATCCTTAGAAGCAAAGCTTCTTTTCTATAGCATAATTCCTTGGGGGGGGGGGAGAAAAAATATACGTGCATGCATGTTCCCTCAAAAAGACAATGAGCATCAAGCCAGATGTTAGAGAAAAGGTACATTCAGTTGAATGAAGAAAGACACCAGATCTAGGTGTCTTTCAAGAAAGAAAGAAAGAAAGAAATTAACAGTTTTATTTATGGTGCCATGCGTGACCTGCCAGCTGTTGGTCTTTGCCAAACCGTAATTCTTTGGATTAAAATTATGTAACAATAGAAGGAAAGGTCTTTAGAAACGTGGATTTGCACACCGGGTTCCCAACTCAGAACCTACGAGCTGTATTTACAGCTGAATCAACTGGCTCCCGAAAGAAAATAGCTTGAAAAGACACCTTTGTGTGGGACGATGCTTTTATACCGTTGGTTTTACAGGTTAATATTAGTAATAGTATCGTTAATGGCAGCAATGATTAATAATGCTAATACTAATATAAACAATGTTTAAATATTTGTCATTATCAGTGTCATCTGGGCTCTTTTTCAATCGGGTTTGAGGTGGGGGCATCATTGACATTAATTGCATTTATTGATGATAGGTAACCGTCCTGCATGTCCTTTGTTCTCTCACCGGGGTATCATTCTGGAACAAGTAAGGGAGCTGGGTGTGGGGTGCAGAGCTGCAGTGGCTCTTCTCCAAGCCTTCAGAAGGAGAGAGGTCGAACAAAACCCCCTGATTTGTGGGGGTCCTTGAAGATTCAGTGCTCTCTCCACTCCTCTATGAGGCCTCTGGGGAGGTCATCCATCAGCGTGGGATCAGGTATCACGAGGAGGCTGCTGGTTACGCAGACACATCAATCAAACTCTGGCTGACTGACTGATTCAGCCAAGGACTTGCCCCAGTTCTTGGAGTGGGGCGGGGGGGGGGGGAGGCCTGGGAAAGGGGGAGCAGACCGGAGAGGAGCAGCCTCATAAGGCTGAGTGGCTGCATGACCACTGGATTCAGGGATGTCCCTTTCCTAGTTCTGAGTGAGTTCTGCTTCCCCCAGACCAAACAGGGGCACAATTTGGTGTGTGTGTGTGTGTGTCTTCCTGCACCTTTAGCTCCTTCCAAGCAGCAGGTGACAGATGTAGCCAGGAAAGTCTTTTGCACAGAACTTGTCTTGCATCGAAATGCACTCCTTCCTGGATTAGGAGGCCCTTCTTACGTGTTTCTTCATGCGTGGGCTACTCTCCATGGGGCTGCAATGCATATTTAGAATAGAATAGAGCTGGAAGGGACCTTGGAGGTCTTCTAATCCAGCCCCCCGTTCAAGCAGGAGAACCTATACCATCTCAGACAGGTGAATGTCCAGTCTCTTCTTAAAAATCTCCAGTGATGGAGTGCCCACGATTTCTGGTGGCAAGCTGTTCCACTGGTTGATTGTCCTCACTGTCTGGAAATTTCTCCTTAGTTCTAGGTTGCTTCTCTCTTGGATCAGTTTCCAACCATTGTTTTTCGTCCTTCCCTCTGGTGCTTTGGAGAATAGTTTGACCCCCTCTTCTTTGTGGCAGCCCCTCAAATACTGGAATGCTGCTATCATGTCACCCCTATTTCTTCTTTTCTTTAGACTAACCAAGAAAAGAAGAAACAGGAGACATGATAGCAGTATTCCAGTATTTGAAGGGCTGCCACAAAGAAGAGAATAGGGTCAAATTATTTTGAAAGGGGGCAGTTTCAATCATGTTGCAGCAGCTGTAATTTTGACTTTTGGGATGCTACTCTGCAGATACCCCCTTCTATACTGAGAATTTTTTCTCCAAAAGCCAGTTTGAAACCAGGAATGTGGTGATTCTGTTCCGTTTGTCTCGTATCTTTACGCCGTGCCCCAGCTCAAGTCACGTGAAAATTTATACCTGTGGAAAGTAACAATTAAAACAATTCTTTATATGAAATAGGTGAGTGAAAGCGCAAAGCAGGACTTGAAGGAGGGCCTCAAGCTGTATAACACAGAAAACAATGTTGGGCTGAAGAATGCGTGGAATATCATTCAAGCAGAGGTAAAACCTAAGTGCTTACTTACGTCTTTGCAAACTCAAGGGCTACCAGATCTGAGTCAGAAACTAGAAAATCACTGCAGGATAGCGGATAAATCTTTGCTGTTCTGTGGCTGCCATCTGCTGGCATTTACTAGCTCTAGCAATCCGCACTTCCTTTCCTTCTGAACTTAATAAACTCTCATCTACGTACTGCATGTTCGCTATTAGTCTGCACTGCTTGTAACCTCCTGCAACATTTTTCATTGCTGAAAAGTCTGCTGTCGTGGTCCCGATAGATAGAGCCAAATGAATCAGAACTCTGAGGCTAGAGGCTTCCTCAAAGAAGTTGTTTATTAGATACAAAATATCAGCACGGTCAAAAGTGAAACCAAGTCTGAAATTCCCTCCAAAGAGTTAACACTAGTACAAAGCCGAACTTCCCACCCCAGGGCTACGCAGTCATCCTCGTTCCCCCAATAGAATAGTTTGGCGGGCTCTCTAACAAAATGCCCAACCCTCTAATGCAGGGGTGTCAAACTCGCAACGTCACGTGACGTGTCGCGACTTTTCCCCCCCGTTGCCGTCAATGGGGCGGGTGCGGTTTCAGCCTGACGCATCCGGCCTGCGGGCCGGCAGTTTTGACACCCCTGCTCTAACATAACCGATAGAATGACCTTGGTTCCCACGGGGGACAGAATTGTAGCAAAGATACTCCACACTCCCTTCCATTCATGTGGCAGCCTAGAACGAGCAAGATGGCGGCAGCCAGGTTCGTTGTAGAGTTGACAGTCGGACCCCCCTAAGGAGAAAGCAATCTCTGCAGAGGAAACAAAAGATAGAAGTTAGGAATCCCCCCTGGGTTTCTGAGGATGCTTGTCCTAAAACCTTTGTATTAACCTGTCCACCTTCACATCTGTACGTTTCACCCAGGTAGCTTCTGACAAAGGGTAACCTTCCCGCTGCACTAAATATTGTAATTTTCCTTTATAAAATCTAGAGTCAAGAATGCGTTTCCATGACTGAGTTCCTCTATTGCACTAAACCAGGGGTAGGCAACCTTGGCTCTCTTATGACTTGTGGACTTCAACTCCCAGAATTCCTGAGCCAGCCACGCTGAGGGGAAAGGGAGAGATTTCCAAGCTGAGCCATGCTGGCTCAGGAATTCTGGGAGTTGAAGTCCACGAGTCATAAAAGAGCCAAGGTTGCCTACCCCTGCACTAAACCATGATTTCCATAACCACCCTTTATTTTTATTTTATTTTTTATTTTATTTTTTAAATGATTTTATTAAATGTACATTTAAAAACAAAAGTGGACATAATTCAACCTCCCTGGGTATAACACTGCTATTACAAAAAGAAAAACAGAAACTTAAAATACCGTCTATAACAGGACAGAGTATAACAAGCTGTACATATAACTTCTGTAAAAAACTTCTGTATTTACATATCTTTCCGTTGTGTCCTGATATAGATGCTAACAGGAAATCCATTGCGTTATCTACTAATCAGTCAATAATCATCTCAGCGATCCTCCTTATCTCTAACCAATCGTACAAATTTTTCCAAATTTCATAATACTCTGTTTCAGTTTTATTTTTGATATCTAGAGTTAACCTGTCCATTTCAGCGCAGGACAAAATTTTATTTATTGAGGTGGGGTTTACCCACTATATTAAAACTCCCTTGTTACGACCCTGTCCTAAAACATAACCAAATAAAACTCATTGCAGATTATTGTATAAATCCAGCCGGTGTCAGAAAATGTCAAAAGCTAATAAGGCTTATTTATCTATATAGTACTAAAACGCTCGTTGTCGTGAACTTTAACTGTGCGAAATGCTGGGCAACATTTTTTTAAACCAGGTACTTCAAAGGGACAAACAGCTAAAATGTGTCCAAAATCCAGAACCCATGATTTCTGGGGGAACGAAATTTGGGAAAGATGTAGCTACTTCGGTCCTACCGGCTACTGTTGCTGCGGTCCCATGATGTTCTGTGACAGTTTCCCAGCCAATCTCACAATCCCTCACTTTTACCTGCCTGCTGGAAAAGGGAGGGAGGGAGGGAAGTAAGTAAGTGCCATAACAAGTTTGAAAGTCACCGAACAAGGCAGTCGTTAATCAAGGACTACCTATAGTAAGGTGCTTGGTCTCTTGCCTTTATTTTACACCCATAACACGTCTGTTTTTGAAATATATACTCGTTTCTCTAATAAGGTTGTGAACTTTAAGCAACTTCCTTAGGAACAGAAGTCCTCATTCTCCTCCTTTCCCCCCCCAATAGATGCGCTGCTGTGGGGTAACTGATTATAGAGATTGGTACCCCGTGTTGGGTGACAACGTTGTCCCTGACAGATGCTGCATGGAGAATTCGCAAGATTGTGGTCGGAATTCCAACAACACCAGCTTGGTGTGGAAAACGGTAACCCATTCTCTGCATGTTGCCTTCGTGCTTACTCACCTGTAGGTTCTTCCCAACGTAGCTGCTTCATTGACTAGGAGCATTTAGGACCACAGCCAAGTAAGGCAGTTCTTAAGTGACCCTTGCCCCATTTTACAACCTTTCTTGCCACCGTTGTTAAGCGAATCACTGCAGCTGAACAGGGTTGTGAAGGGACTCTGGCTTCCCCCGTTGACTGTGCTTGTCGGAAGGTCATCGAAAGGGATCACACATGACCTGCAATTGTTAAATTAGTAACACGGTTGTGAAGTGAATCTGGCTTCCCCTGCTTGTCAGGTCACAAAAGGGGATCACGTGACCCCGGGACGTTGCGACTGTCGTAAATATGAGTCAGTTGCCAAGCATCCGAATTTTGAGCCCGTGACCCCGGGGATGCTGCGACGGTCGTAAGGGTGAAAAAATGGTAATAAGTTACCTTTTTCAGTGGTGTTGTCTCTGAACGGTCACTAAACAAATGGTTATAAGTCAAGGACGACCTATAATAGTATCCATCATGAATCCTGAAGTCCTGTAGAATTCAGGATGGGAATTACCTCTAGGTAAGTCAGGATAGGAATGGGGCGTAAATCTGCTAATAGATAATAACTGTTGTTCACTCAGCCATTTGTCCAAGAATTGATCTGGTGCTAAAAATACTTGTGTCTGCTTGATGCTTAGATTACAGATCACAGAGGGACCGTGTGCAGCTCTCTTACGTTCCACCAGAGAGGATTTAAGCACTGTGTAGTAGATAAAAAGTAAAGTCACCTTCAAGTCAGTCTGGCGTCCTTCTGGAGGATTCTTTGTGCAGGTTGCTTCAGCGGCGCTACAGATGGGGCTGGCTTCTGGGAGATATTTTCAGCTTCCCAGTCCAAGTGTACGACAGTAAACTTCTCTGGAAATCTTCCTTCGAGGGATTAAACATATAGCGATAAGATTCACACAAAATAAATTTAGATAGATTTTTTTTTTTAATTGTGCGTGCTGGAGACACGTTCCGAATGAAAATAACCTCGCCTTTACACATATGTTGCAGCCAGCTGCCAAGAGAGGCAAAATCATGTAATCTGTAAAAAAGAAAGAGAGAGAGAGAAAGAAAGAAAGAAAGAAAGAAAGAAAGAAAAAGAGAAAGAAAGAAAGAAAAAATGTTTAACTAGGGTGGTGAGCAATCTGTGCATGAACAAAAGAGCAGAATTCAGCTCCTTGATGAATCCTTGTCCAATATCATTTGAAGTTCCTAATTTCTGCCAAAGGCTCTTGCATACCATAAGAACCCAGAGGGAGAAGACAATGAGCAGAAGTCAAACCTTCCATTTTTTCCCCCCGCCACGGCTCTCTTCTGCTCAAGAATGCTTTTGCTGTCAAACAATGTTTTAAAAGGCCTCTTCTTCTCCAGGGGTGCTACAAGAAGGTCATGACGTGGTTTGAAGACAACAAGCATATCCCTGGGGCTGTCGGGATGTGCCTCCTCATAATACAGGTATGGGCTGCTAACTAAACAACGAGGCAGGATGTCTTTGATTTCAGGATGTGGAAGGACCAGTAATTCTTCTTCTCTTTTCTTTTCTTTTGCAAAAATGCAAGCTGAGATAGAAGTCATTATGTCTCCCAAGTAGGCATGCAAGGAACTGGCACAAGATTTGAACCGGGCTCTTTTGGGGGGGGGGGCTATCTGGGAGTTGAAGTCCACAAGTCATAAAAGGGCCAGGTTTGAAGACCCCTGCCCTAGAAGATTTTCTAACACCTAGTTGGAATAAATTGTTTTTCTCATCCTCCTCAAGTTCTCTGGAAAGATCCGGTCCCTGCAGATTCTCTCCTTGGATTCCTAAGATGTTTGCTTGGGATTCTCTCAGGTTATAATCAAATCACCCCACTGGCTCGTCTGTGAGATTCTCAGAGCTGGCATAGGATCAGAGGCAGGGATTCTCATGGATGTGGCTGACATTCTTGCAAGGGATCTTCCTGAAGGTCCCTGTCCAATTAGAGATCAATCCACCTTGTATGGGTTCAACCGCAAGAGTTTCTTGCAGATATTAAAAGACGTGGTGGACAAACGACGGGGGGGGGGGGGTTCTAGACGTGAAGATGCTCGCCTCCCACTCGGAAGATTGAAAGTTCAATCCCAGACAGTGACAGAGGTTTCTCTCTCAGGGTGCAAAGAAAAAACAAATATCTGCTGCAAACTCCACGTAGGCATCAGGAAGGGCATCCAGCCAGAGAAGGCTCAGCTCTGCTCAGTTGCTCCAACTCTACCCTGAATTCAGGGATTACAGGGTTGTAAAAAATAAATGAAAGAAAGAAAGAAAGAAGAAAAAGAAAGTAGAAAGAAAGGAAGGAAGGAAGGAAAGGAAGGAAGGAAAGAAAGAAAAGAACGAAAGAAAGAAAAGAAAGAAAAAGGAAAGAAAGAAAGAGAAAAGGAAGGAAGGAAGGAAAGGAAGGAAAAAAGAAAGGAAGGAAAGAAAAAGAGAAAGGAAGGAAAGAAAGAAAGGAAAGGAAGGAAAAAGAGAGAAAAAGAAGGAAGGAAGGAAGGAAATAAAAAAAAAGAGAAAGAAAGAAAGAAAAAAAGAAAAAGAAAAGGAAAGAAAGGAAGGAAAAGAAAAAGGAAGGAAAGAGAAAGAAAGAAAGAAAGGAAAGAAAGAAAGGAAAGACAGAAAGAAAGAGAAAGAAAGAAAAAGACGGTAATCCAGATTTTATTGCAATGGGCTCTGTCTTCCATGACTCTGCTGGAGACCGTAGGGGCCTCTGTAAAAGTGCCATTTGTACCCCACAATTAACTCTCACATCCTTTTCCTGCTTTGTCTTCCAGATTCTCGGCATGGCCTTTTCCATGACTCTCTTCCAGCAGATTCACAGGACCGGTAAAAAATACGATGCCTAAAATACTGTTTTGTAAACTTCATTCAGCCCTTCTCTGTTGCCATTTAGGACAGAACTACAACTGCAAAAAAACAACAACACACACACACACAGAAAAAAACAAAAAGCGACGCGAATCGGTTTGTCTGACTTTGGGGCTGCCTACCCCGCTTAGTCTCTTGGTGGCCTCTTTTTTCCAAGACGGATTAAAACTGAGCACACGTATTTACAGGACCTTTTTATAACTTCTCAGTCATTTTTTTGCCAAAGAAGAGGGAGGCCTTCCTGAACGCAAACCAGTTTTCTACTCCTACTCAAAAGGTCCCTGTTTCTCACCTTGTAGGTGGAGTAACGTTCTAGTACTGATCAGTATTGGACCTCTGAGGGTAACCCACGGATGCCTCCATTAACTTTTTAAAATAATGTTCTTTTTCTTTCTTTTAAATGGCTTGTACTCAACCTGGTTACTGGGACTTGAACGAAGCCATTCAGATGACACTCTCCGTGAATTGGATCTGCTTGGACCGAGAGGTTTGGGTGGTGGGAGGGTCTTGGGGTACCTTACTGTATCTTACAGAATATTAAGTATTTTCCTTCTCTTTTTTTTTTTTCATGTCCCCCCCCCTCCCCAAATTCAATGGTGCAGTCTTTGGAAGAAAAAAAAAAAACCATTTTTTTACTGTTTTAAATTTAAAACCAAGAGGAACGATGCGGCTGTTTCTGTTAGAATAAGTTTAAAGGAGACTTGGCAGTTGCAGGAAGTTGCAGACGGACCAACACGCACAGTCCCCAAACCTCAACTATGTGTCGCGTGGAAATGCGCGTCCTGCATGCTTGATTGGTTGATCCGACTTCCTGTCGGGTGGGTGGCAGGGCATGTTCCCTGTGCTTTGTTGTTTGAGCGCCGCCCCCCAGCCAGAATGTGAACATTTGCCAAAATATAAACGCTATGCAACCGTCTCCGAACGACAGACACGTAACGTTTCCTGATGTGCAGAGACGCTGAAGTCTAAGCCAGCCTTAAGCTGGAATCACGCAGTGGGAATTCTGGGACCAGGGCAGATTCGTGGATACATACATACCTCATATTTTTCAGTTGGAGATCTTCCCCGCAAGGCAGGGGTGGGGAACTATGCCCGTGGTGGCGCAGTGGTGAGAATGCAGTATTGCAGGCTAACTCACGGCTCACATTGCCAGCAGTTCGATCCTGACCGGCTCAAGGTTGACTCAGCCTTCCGTCCTTCCAAGGTCGGTCAAAGGAGGACCCAGATTGTTGGGGGGCAATAGGCTGACTCTGTAAACTGCTTAGAGAGGGCTGTGAAGCACAGTGAAGCGGTATATAAGTGCTGTTGCTATTGCTATCTAAGCGGTGCAGTGGTTAGAATGTAGCTTTGCAGGCTGACTCTGCCCACCTCCAGCAGCTCGATCCTGACCGGCTCAAGGTTGACTCAGCCTTCCGTCCTTCCGAGGTCGGTCAAAGGAGGACCCAGATTGTTGGGGGGCAATAGGCTGATCCTATACATATGCTTAGAGAGGGCTGTAAAAGCACTGTGAAGCAGTATATAAGTCTATCGCTATTGCTATTGAATCCGTGGCGGCGCAGTGGTGAGAATGCGGCATTGCAGGCTAATTCTGCCCACCGTCAGGAGTTCGATCCTGACCGGCTCAAGGTTGACTCAGCCTTCCATCCTTCCCAGGTCGGTCAAAGGAGGACCCAGATTGTTGGGGGGCAAGACGCTGACTCTGTAAACCGCTTAGAGAGGGCTGTGAAGCACCGTGAAGCGGTATATAAGTCTTAAGTGTTCTCACTATCGCCCTTTTATGACCTGTGGACTTCAACTCCCAGAATTCTCGAGCCGTCATGGCTGCCTGAGGAATTCTGGGAGTTGAAGTCCACCAGTCATAAAGGGGCTGTAGTTCGCCAGCTCTGTCGTAAGGCACACTGTACATGAAAGCAAACATCTCTTTTTCTGGGGAAAAAAGAAGAAGTTAGACTTGGCTGCTGCTGCTGCTTAATGGCAAACTGGAACATGTCAGGAGACTCGGCCGATGTCCCTGCCCTGGTTCTTATTTCTGGTAGTCTTAAAATAGGGTAGGAATGACATACTTTTGATAATTAGGCTGAGATGCCTTTACTGAGGCTTTGATCTCTGATCTTTCTTTCTTTTTTAAAAAAATAAAAAATCTGCTACTTCTGTCAGAGGAGAGATAACCATCCCTCGCACGAACCAGCCATCCTTTTTTATATTTAACAGAATAAAACAGCAATGTCCAAAGGGAGTATCAAGGTAGCCAGCAAAAAATAAATCGTGGCTCTCTCCTGCAAGTCGAGGTTTTCTCCATATCCAGAAGGGGTAATTCCAGGCCAACAAATTATGTCGGCCCAATGGGGGGTAGCTTCAGTTGCTGCTTCAGAGAAGCCAGGCAAGAATTATTTGCCCCTGAAAGTAGGCAACTCCTACTAGGAAGTGGCATCCGTCCATTAGAACAGACGCTTCTTGGTGCTTGTTCAAAAAAACAAAAACGGAAAAAAGTCATCCCCACCTTTGCATCCTCTAAGAATAAGTGGTGTGGCGTAAGAGAGAAAAACATCCTTCAGGAGAAATAGCAAATCACGAATGATTCCTCTTCCTCTTTTACTTCCAGGTAGTAGACGGAGGTCAGGGAAGAGTTATTTCCTCTTGTGTATAATTAGAGCATTTAGGCTCAACTTGAGGTAGACTGTGGTGGGGTGAGGGACACCGTAAGTGAGCTGAAAGGTAATTTGAAGCTCCTTTTTTTTTTTGGCAATCTTAGGAATAAAAATCTGACATTGCAACCAGTTCTAAATCTGAGAGGGTTGCCAATGCAAATCATGACACCATGGGTGTGTGTGTGTGTGTGTGCTGCAGTCGTAGCTTTGAGGAGGGATTGTAAGTCATTATGCAAGGACTACCTCTGCCATCTATACTGGCAGGAATCTCTTAATAACAGGAAAGATTCAGATGAAATAAGAATGCAGACAAGCATGATCGAAGGTCCCTTTCCTTTTTTTTCTTTTTCACCTATTGGAGACTTGCTGCAAACTAATTAACAGAAATAAATATCACGCTAATGAACAGAAATAAAAATGGCGTACCGTGCAAATCGGGTGTAGATTTATCGTTCTGCTGCTGCAAAATAATTATTTGTGCCATCTCCATGCACGAGAAATCTATGCAGTTCTTGATGCCCAGATTCTAAACACTGGTAATACAGCCAAACTTGCCTTAATATCGCTCTCCTTCTCAAATCATTATTGTAATCTTATACATTTGGACCCAAAATATGGTAACGGTGGGACAAATCTAGAATTAATCTCTGCCTCTTCAACTAAGTCTCCAATAGTAACCATTGCTATTTAATACATATGAAAAAGGTGGTGGGTGTTGTTGTTTTTTGCCATGTTAACCACATTTTAAGATAAAAATAATTTCACATTCTTTAATGCAGGGGTCTTCAAACTTGGCTCTTTTATGACTCGTGGACTTCAACTCCCAGAATTCCTCAGCCAGTCATAAAAGGGCCAAGTTTGAAGACCCCTGCTTTAATGCAATGGTCCGTTGGTTTTAAAAGGGCAGGTCATTCCAAGTGACTTTCCAAGTAATTAATATCAGTTTGTTCAAAATCTTTAAAAAAAATCTTTAAAAAAGACGGATAGTGGCTAAAATATCTCAAAAGCATCGGGACCAAGCATGCAGGTGACAAACACTTCAGTAGAATAAATTGCTAAGAAGCAATCTGGCAAACCAAATTTAGTTTTTGTAGACTTTTTAAAAACAATTTAATCAGAACTATGTTTTTCGGAAGGAAAGATAAACTGAAAAGTTCGATTTACTGAAAAAACAAGAAGCAGATTAATATCTATTTTTAGGTGGAAAGTATAGCATCATGGAGGCTTTGATGCGTAAGGTTAGGTTTGTTTACCACCAAATCTCTTCTCTATTTATCTATTTATCTTGTGACATTAAGTTTCCAATATTGAAACTAATCCTTGAACAAACCAAAATTTCAGAAGACTCAAATGTTCCCAGTTTGAATGCAAATAGGAGCTGAATTCCGAACCTAAAATAAATGCCAAATGATCAGCTGAAAGAGTGGACAGTTAAATCCATATTTACCAGCTGGTCATTCTAATTCAACCCAGGAAAAAACCTTTGCTTTAAATTTGCTTGAGATAATATAAAAGCACAAGAAGATCTTTTTAAGATACATATAGAGTTAAAATTACCTTAAGCATGTTTATTTGTGCAAGCAACCGAAAGGAATTCTAAATTTGGTTTGCACTTAAAAAAAACCAAAAACTGGTCATGGATCTTGGCCAGCCCAAAGGATCAGAAAGCCACTGAAAGCTTCAGTCGCAAGCTTTGTGGAAATCCATCATGAATTTCTTCTGATTTATTGTGCTTACTCGGGGTGCAACCTCAGAGGAACAAAAACGGACATTTCTGTCCATTATAAAACATACCATCTATATGTAACAGAAACTCAGACTTTCCTTCATCATCTGTGATCCTTTTTAATATTTTCCATTTTTTAATAGTGAAGACATTGATTTATTCCACAACGTCAGGCGCACTATCAGCATGTGATTTGGCAATGAAATAAAATATATAATAATAATAATAAAAAACCTCTGTGGAAATTGAAAATAAACTGGAATCTGTTTCGGCAACTTCAAGAAAACACATCAAACGTTTTCCTACATCTAAAGAAATGGTGACTGCTGGATTCTATTTAAAACAATTTTACATGAAGTAAAAAAATGTAATATCGGAACAATAACCTGAAAAGCATTATTATTATTATTATTATTATAATCAGTAGTAGTGGTAAGCAAGAGGCAGAAAAATTATGTCTGATTCATAAACTATATCAAATTAGGTTTTTCATCGGAACAAACAAATTTGGTTTGGAAAGAACTATAGCATTTGCCTCATTTAAACTAAGAGAGGAGGAATCTAGTTGACAAAACTTCAATGCCTATTTCTAATTTTTTAAAAAAGGAGATACCATTCCATTCCATTATATTATTTTGCCCTGTCAGCCTGAAAATCGTCAGTTCCAAAGTCACAATCTTTTGAATAAACCAAAGGAGTCACACGTGGTCATCTTAACATTCTTTAGAAAAGAATTTTTATCTCCGCCTTGGTTGATGAGAAAGTACAATTTGAGATGATTCCTTCAAAAACAAAAACAAAACCCTGAGTAATCTGTAAATTGCCTCCTATATCTTAGGTAGAAAATAAGAATAGCTTATTATTATCAAATTAAAGCTACAGACGTCACCGGAGCGTTGCCTGGAATAGCCTAAAGCTGTGTTATCGTGTTGTGAGTTAATTTGGGATGGTCCAGACGAATTTGATAAGTAAATCCAGGGTTATCCCAAGGGACTCTACTTAAATCGCTACGCAAATATACAACTAGTATTTACATTTGCCTAAGATCAGGTCTTAATCCTTCTGTTATCTCTGACTCATCAGCTCCCAGATGGTAGTCTCTTAAGTCCGTTGACTTATTTACAGCACTTTTCTGTGTTTCCTTGGTTTGGTCGGCCGAGTTCGCCTCGTAATTCCTTTGCTTTTCTTTCTATTCCTCCTTTCTGCGAAGCCTCCTCCTTCTCTCTCTCAAGTGGCTTCCTTCTGCAGCCTCTTTTTACACATGGTTTGCTCCACCTGCCATGTCAGCCTGTAGGGGTCTACTTCTCTCTTTCTCCTTCAAGGATTCCTGATGGAGAATTACTCCTACCTCTCTTTTCACCTGACGTGATTCACACCTGGCCCATCACAGACCCACCATAAGACCCTCCCCTGATGTTGACCCACCCATCACAGCACCTACTGACCACACACGAAGCCCTTATGAGCAGAACAATGACCCTGACATTCCCTAAATTCTGCTGAAGATGGTGCCCAGCCCGGTAACGAAACATTCGGAAACCAAACCACAAGCTTGGGGGACAAACCTCCACCCTCATCCTACACCTGAGCAACAGATAGTCGCCACTATCAGTCTTTCTCTTGAACAGTAGACTTTTTCTCCTCTGCCTGCATATGTAGCTTCTTTCTGTTGGTCCTCCACAATTCAGTTCTTTCGTCTTTGTAGATCTCTGTCTTTGGATCAGGGGTCTTCAAACTTGGCCCTTTTATGACTTGTGGACTTCAACTCCCAGAATTCCTCAGCCAGGCGTGCCTGGCTGAGGAATTCTGGGAGTTGAAGTCCACAAGTCATAAAAGGGCCAAGTTTGAAGACCCCTGCTTTTGTTGTTGTTAGTTGCGAAGTCGTGTCCGATCCATCGCGACCCCATGGATAACGTTCCTCCAGGCCTTCCTGTCCTCTACCATTTTCTGGAGTCCATTTAAGCTCACGCCTACCGCTTCAGTGACTCCATCCAGCCACCTCATTCTCTGTCGTCCCCTTCTTCTATTGCCCTCAATCTTTCCCAGCATCAGGCTCTTCTCCAGTGAGTCCTTCCTTCTCATTAGGTGGCCCAAGTACTTGAGTTTCAACTTCAGGAACCCCTGCTTTAGATAAACTCAAATCTGGGAAGCTCTTTCAGACACTTCTCAACCCAATCAACTTTGCTTTCAAACAGTCTCCGTCCTCCAGTTGAGGTCTACCATGCTAAGCTCCCTAGGAGAAAATCCACAAATGGAGTTGTTGAATTGGATGAACCTTAGTAAAGGCAGACATAAGGGGGGGGGGGAAGGAACATAGGAAGAAAGAGGAAAGGAAAGCTCACACAAAACTCAGCCTACAGACTTTTATCCTGTTTTCCTGATAGCCGGGCAATAAATTGTTTGCAGCCTGGAAGTAGAAGGTAGCAAAACAATGCATTTTTTTTTTTTTTTTGCAATCCCTGAAGGTATTTCAGTGGAACTTGAGTTAAGTAAGAAATTTTCCACTTAACACAGGACAAGAGAAGGATCTCCAGAGTTTGTCTAATGTTTAAGGGCAAAGGTGGCTGAACGCTGAACGTTCTGTTCATCATCCATGTTTTTTTTTTTTTGCTGTGCCCAATGCTTCATTTTTCTCCATGTCGGTAAACGGTCTGGTTTAAATTGATAGGATCAACAGCTGACAAATATGGCAACTCTCTTCGTCGTCCTTGATTGCAGTCCGTGTTCCTTTTGGAAAAAGTAAGGAGAAACATTCTTAAATGCTTCTATCCTACCAGATAAACTTCAGCCCTACCTCAGAGAACTTGGTTTTCATGAACCCCACCTTCCTTGCCACACCTGGGCATTGCCTCTGCAAGGATGACCTTTGATCGAATTGGCCTTCAAACCCCACTTCAGACAGCCGTAGTAAAACTATTCTTTTAACTGGAGACGAAATATTTATAGAGAGTCATCTCATGTACTCCACTGGGTCTATTTCTGGTTCCTGGCAAAGAGGGTAACAATGGGGCATCTTGTCTGCATCTTTCTCAAAAATACTGTCTTGGGTTTGAGGTCCAGTTGAACATCAGCCTGGACAAAAATGAGTGCCAACAAAGAAGAAAAATCACAAGCAGAATTGGCAAATGTGCTGATTGCCTTGGTGGGACCTCATCCCACTTCCATAGGTAGCGCTATAGGACTTCCAACAAAAGTTTTTAGAAAACAGCTCTGAAGTTTCAGATGAGATGTTTGGAATATGCTCACCATCATCTCCAGATGCTTGGGGAAAGCTCTCGGATTCCTAAGAAGCTTGACCTATGCTATGGATAACGGTGGTGTCCAACTCTTTGGCGATTCTATGGGCCAAGTCTCTCCCCATCTTCCGATTTTGCGCTGTTTCTTTGGGTTTTTCTATGCTTCGGCTGGTATCGGCTTTGATGATGTCCAGCCTCGGTGTTCTTTGATGGCCCGGTTTCCTATCACCATTAACTCTTTCAAAACACAGTTGCTTTCTCCAATGAATTCCCTTGCCTGACACAGCCAAAGCAAGGGAGATGCGGTTTCATGATTTTGCCTTCTGATTGACATGTCTGGCGTTATGCGCTCCGGGACTTGGAATCTAGATTACCTGGAAAAATGCTTCATCTTTAGCGGCCAACGGTCAGCATTTCTGCTGTGCAGGAGGCAGTTAAGAGCCCTGAGGACAATTTAAAAATTGGCAGGACCAAGGGGATTGCTATATTGTCCTCTTGTAAATTACTCGAGTGGAACATGCTTTGTAAAAACAGGTTAGAACAGGCTTGGAAAGGGGTTCCTTAGGACCTGTAAAACACTTCTGAGTGTTGTATATATAAAAAAAACATCCCCTGGGATGCAGCTGAGAATGTTTGTGGCCCACTTTTTTTAACTATGTAAAAAGCTTAGAATGTGATTGACAATATATTGATTGGATAGCCTTCTTCTGGCTTTGCATGCAAGGAACAGATCACCTTTGCTTTTCTGGAATTCTAACTACAGGTGTATTGGATCAGAGAGCCTGAATTTCTAAAAAAAGAAAAAAGTCCTGAAGGACTTTCTTAGCTTTCAATAATTATAGAAATATCAACAAAACTGTGAAAGTCTGTTCTCTGTACATCACACCTACTACTTACTGTGTCAACAGTAGCTTAAATACACACACGCACGCACACCCTTCAGGCAAAGCAAAGGCAGGAGATAAGAAAAAAAACACCTTAACCGAATCAAGCTTACACCAAAAGAATTTATTATATCTCTGCTGCCTTTCTCTCCTTGCAAATCCTCTTTCCTTTCCCCAATTCATAATTGCCTTTTGTTGTGTTTTGTTTTAACCTTCTCGTCTCTCTCGTTTCTGACAAATTTATCAACTTCATCCAATGGGGATTTTTCTCTCCGCTCCCCTCAACTCATTCGCTCTTCCTTTGTGTAATTGTTCTGCAATATGTTCTTTTATTTCTCCCCTCTCCAGGATCAAACCACCTGGAGCATAGTTCTTTCATGCTAATTAGTCCATTTGGTATTCAGTCTGGATTGAGATGGGTATTTATTCATCCTTGGTCCTCACACTTCTTCTTTGTTTTCACCACGTGACATAGACCTGCTTAAGTGACATAGACCTGCTACCTCTCCTTATCTATCAGAAAAATAGCGGTATTCTTCCAGTTTCCCGGCAGACAGCCATCTCCACACAATGCTCCATGAGTCACACGGCTACTCCCGACACACAAAGCACATGCATATTTTTACATTTCTCCAGCTTAAACCCTCTACTTCTGTATTCGTACTATTTTTCAACGTGCTAACAAGGGTTTATGACTTCCTTTTCACATGTCTTCACGCGTGCTCGCGTTTGTGGCGTTCAGTTCCTTTTTATTATATATCACTGTATCACTTTATTCTTAATTCCATTCAGTCTACTGAAGCTTCCTTTAAAAAAAAAAAAATCCTTTCACGGATTTTTTTTTTAAAAAAAATTTCCATTAAAATCACCCTGCGTTTTCGCTGCCTCTTTAATAATAATAATAATAATAATAATAATAATAATAATAATAATAATAATAATAATAATAATAATAATAATATAAAGTTGGAAGGGACCTTGGAGGTCATCTAGTCCAACCCCCTGCTCAGGCAGGAAACCCTATACCATTCCAGACAAATGGTTGTCCAGTCTCTTCTTAAAAACCTCCAGTGTTGGAGCATTCACAGCTTCTGGAGGCAGGTTGTTCCACTGGTTAATTGTTCTCACTGACAGGAAGTTTCTCCTTAGTTCTAGGTTGCTTCTCTCCTTGGTGAGTTTCCATCCGTTGCTTCTTGTCCTGCCTTCAGGGGCTTTGGAGAATAGCTTGACTCCTTCTTCTTTGGGGCAACTCCTTAGATACTGGAACACTTTTCATTCCCAATTAATTCTAACTTTGACCTCCCTACATGGAATCATCGGTTCAGTTTCCTAATATCAGTTCCCCTTCATTCCGATCTGTATTAATTCCTTAATTTTCTCACACACACACACAACGTAACTTTTTTTCATTTCATTCGTGAATTCATAAACTCCGTTTTTCTCCGTTTACATTCCAAGTATCAACCTTCCTTAGGCTACGGTCATCGCCTCTGCTCTCCCATCATGATGATGTTGGTCAATCAAAGCTTTCACATAACATGCTAAGATAAAATAGGCTACGAGGCTTAGTCACACCTACTTCCACAGGCAGCATTCCTTGTTTTTATAAGGACACAATACGAATCAAAATTGGCCCATTTCGGCCAATGTGACACAAGCACAACCAATGCACCAAAGTTTTACTCCAAGCACACTCAGACACTTCTATGCACTTTATGATGGTTTTCGGCGTCTCTAGGCGTGCTAACCCAAACTCTTTAACGCACACTTTGTATTATACAGGGGTCTTCAAACTTGGCCCTTTTATGACTTGCGGACTTCAACTCCCAGAATTCCTCAGCCTGGCACGCTGGCTGAGGAATTCTGGGAGTTGAAGTCCGCAAGTCATAAAAGGGCCACGTTTGAAGACCCCTGGGTTAAGGATTCGAGTTTGTGACGGGAGGTAATTACTTGCAGGAAGCAGTGTGTTTAAAGAAACAGCGAAAGGGGGAACTAATGCTGTGAAACGTGTTCTTAAACCTCGTAACACATCTCTGCCTCTGTCTTAACCAGACCTATATATTTTTTTTCCTGCAAGTTTTCATGGTCTTGTGAAATGAAACAAAACGTTCACATTCTGCCTGCAGGTAGTCCTCAACTTACGAGCCCAGCTGAGCCCAAAATTTACGTCGCTTAAGTGAGACATTTGTTCAGGGGGTTTTGCCCCATTTTGTGACTTCTCTCGCCACAGTTTTCAAGCGAATCGTTGCAGCTGTTTTAAGTTAGTAAGCGACTTGTTAAGTGAATCCAGCTTGCCCGTTGACTTTGCTCGTCAGAAAGTCGCAAACGTTGGTCACATGACACTCCCCCCCGTGACACTGCGACCGTCATAAATACGAACCGCTTTGCCAAGCGTCCGAATTTTGATCCACCTGACCGTGGGCATGCTGCAACGGTCACGACGGGTGAAAAACGGCCACTTTCCCCCCCGTACTTTTTCACATTTTTTCAGTGCTTCAGTGTAACTTTAGTAACAGGTCACTAAATTGAACTGGATATCAGACAAACCCCTTGCATTTTGAGCGGCCGTTTTAAAAGTTAAAAGAATAATGCGCATAAGAGGAACGGGGTGAGTTTGTTCCACGGCTTTCTCAAATCCCCACTTGCAGTTTATTTCTGTGTGCGGAAACCGCGATGATTCCCTTAGTTACCCAGTGCTCATTAGTGGATGTCGATGATGTATCCTTACTAATTTGACGGGGGAAATGTAGACGAGCCCTTGATGCAAAGCACGTGGAGTCAGGTTCACACTCCACGGTGTGCGGTACCCTCTCTCCACGTTAGAAGGACAGAGAAATAGGACTGCGTAAGGGACACATACTGAACAAGACAAAGCTTCTGCTGAAAGTGGACCGTGTATTCGGTTTCCTCTCCCCATGCGTAGTAAGGGAAACACGAGAGCATGTTGTTCATTTTCCTTTCCCTAATGCGGAATGGATCAAAGATGGAAGAAAGGATAGACTCGGTGTGATCATGTCCAGTGGTCCATTATTGTGAAATTTGGGGAGACACCCTGCGTCGTTCAATGTCTATGGAGATTCTCAGTCTATCCAGGTCCTGGTTGTCCCAAAGGTGCTTTTTTCAGGAGGCAACTGGACTTTCTTGTTTTTTCTTTGAAGACGTTTTGCTTCTCATCCCAGAAGCTTCTTCAGGTTCTGACTGGCTGGTGGGGGAATGGAAGGATTTATACTCCTTGCAGACAGCTGGTCCTTTGCCTTCTTTTAGAGAGTCGTTGAGGCCACTTGGAGATTTGTCTGTGTCCTCCAATGGCCTCAACGACTCTCTAAAACAATGCGAATGACCAGCTGTCTGCAAGGAATATAAATCCTTCCATTCCCCACCATCCAGTCAGAGCTGAAGAAGCTTCTTGGATGAGAAGCGAAACGTCTTCAAAGAAAAACAAGAAAGTCCCAGTTGCCTCCTGAAAAAAAAAGCACCTTTGGGGACATTCATCCTTCATTCAAACTTGATTTCATCCCTCGTTGATTGAGGTCAGTTAGCAGTTGTGCGCCTGATCGTTGAAGCCTACACCATCCCATCTTGACTTCTGGATAATTGAATAGAATAGAATAGAGCTGGAAGGGACCCTGGAGGTCTTCTAGTCCAGCCCCCTTCTCAAGCAGGAAAACCTATGCCGTCTCTGACAGGTGAATGTCCAGTCTCTTCTTAAAAACCTCCAGGGATGGAGCACCCACGATTTCTGGTGGCAAGCTGTTCCACTGGTTAATTGTCCTCACTGTCAGGAAGTTTCTCCTTAATTCCAGGTTGCTTCTCTCTTGGGTCAGTTTCCAACCCTTGTTTCTCGTCCTTCCCTCTGGTGCTCTGGTGAACAACCTGACCCCCTCTTCCTTGTGGCAGCCCCTCAAATACTGGATCACTGCTATCATGTCTCCCCTATTTCTTCTTTTCTTTAGACTAGCCAAAGCCAAGTCCCGCAGCCGTTCTTCGTATGTTTTGGCCTCCAGGCCTTGGATCAGCTTAGTTGCTCTTCTCTGAATTTTTTCCAAATGCTCAACATCTTTTTTGTGATATGGTGACCAAAATTGGCTGCCGTATTCCAGGTGTGGTCTCACTAGGGCTTTGTAAAGCGGTACTAATACTTCGCGTGATCTTGATTCCGTGCCTCTGTTTATACAACCCAGGATTGTCTTAGCTTTTTTGGCTGCTGCTGCACACGGCTGGCTCCTAGTCAAGCGATCATCCACTAGGACTCCAAGGTCCCTCTCACAGTTACTGTTTTTAAGCCGGGTCTCGCCCAATCTGTATTCGTGGCTTTGGTTCGGCTCCAGAACGAAAAAAAAAGGTGCATTCTGAGAAGCCATTATAGCTAGATTTCAGGAAGGAGTGTGGTAACAGCCCTGCTTGGCAGTCATTTCCCAAATTGCACAGCTGTCACCTCTTGAATATTTAAGATTGGGGCTGTTCCTGGGGTTTGGGAAAGGTGGCGAGAGGAAAAAAAAAGGGAATTAAAATGTACTTATGCTTGTTAAATGCGTTAAGAAATACGGCTGTACTTCTGCTTGTGACGCCGGCTTGCTGCTGACCAGCTTAGTCTTTTTAAGCGCTGAGCGCTCACGTGTTTCTTGCTACGGACACGTAAACCTGTGGACCTGTTTGCCAAAATCCTAGTTTCCACCGTTGGGGCATCCTAATCTTTTTGGCATGTCCCAGGAGTGGTAAGGGTCCCGTGCTACAATCCTGGTGGGACCTTTCGGCTTGCAATGCTTAAGATGACCTTGTTTGCACAGCCATGCTTTCCAAAACACAAACCGACATTGTACAACCGCGTTGTCCCTCTCCCCCCCCCCATTGCTAGGAATATATAAATCCTGAGTTCTCAAACCACAGCTGTCAAGCAGAGGGGCTTCAGATTAGCCCCACGCCCGACGTGCTAATTTTTCTACCGGGGAATACATTTTTAGGATACGTTCTAAGCAGGAATATCTTCTTAAGAGACGTGGGATGGGGGCGTCCAGCTGAATATATAAGCTTAGTTAGGAGAGTTAAGCCTGAGAATCTGGCGGCAGGCCATTTTTAGACCTTTTTTCCCCCTTCCTTTTTCGGAAGAGCGTTATTAATTTTATTTAAAGAATTAGCAGCATGTTGATTCCTCCCCCCTTCCCCCCCCCGAAGCATTCGTAAGCTTCAAAAACGTTAAGAGGGATTATTATGCCTTGGATGCTGCTGGAACCGAAGCCAGCCCACACCATGGAAATGCTTGAGAGGATAGATTTGGTCCCACTCCTGGAAAAAATAAAAACTGGCCTATCTGACTGTTTTAGGTGGAAGAGGTGGTGGGGGTCTCCTTTGTTGGGTCTTTGGGCCGGGTGGGCGAGGAGAAATCAGCTCCAAATTTGGGGTAAGGGGTAAGGGAGGGAAGATGGGTACCCCAAGAAACCAGGTGAAGAAAACTATTAAGTATTAACTGTTCTGTAGCCCTCTTGAGTTCACCTTGTCCAAGATACAGCTGTCCGTAGCTATTGACCCGAGGGGTACGGTAACCAAACTGCACGTTTGTGGATGGATTATTCCCAGAAGGACACAATTACTGTTTTGATGATTTAACTATGCATTTGAGCATGTTTTAAATAAAATCAGATACTGAACAAAAGGTCGTTTTGTGTTGATGCCGTGCGAATACCGTAGAAGGTTGAATAACAGGGTTGGAAGGGACCCCTATCTCCTGACCCCTAAGCGTAGGACCCCACTGACTCACAATCAGAATAGAGCTGGAAGGGACCTTGGAGGTCTTCTAGTCCAAGCAGGAGACCCTATACCATTTCAGACAAGGGGCTGTCCCATTTCTTCTTGGAAACCTGCCGGGATGAAGCACCCACAACGTCTGGTGGCAAGCCGTTCCACGGGTTGATAGTTCGGTATAGGAAGTTTCTCCTTAGTTTCCACCGAGTTCTAGGTTGGCTCTCTCCTTCATGATCTTCCCACCTGTTACTACAGGTAGTTCTCGACGTACAACCGTTTGTTCAGTGACCATTTGAAGTTACAACAGCACTGAAAAAAAAGGTGACTTACGACCATTTTTCACACTTACAACCGTTGCAGCATCCCCCATGGTCACGTGATCAAAATTCAGATGCTTGGCAACTTGTCAGAGCAGGCACAATCTTATTGCGTGAGATAACCCAGGAGTAAACACAGTAAACGGTGGTCTGTATTAAATGGTGCTTTATCTTACACTATCTACAATATCATACGCCAGCAACAAAATACATACATGTGCTAATACAGCAGGATCCAACACACAGCAGTTACAGCAGGAAAACAAGAGAGAGCACACATATGTGGAGCCCTCCCTTTTATACAAAGGCTCTTAAAGAGACACAGACCCTGCTGCCTCTTAAAGAGACACAGACTCTGCTTGCTCTTAAAGAGACACAGACCTTGTATTCCCATCATCATATCTTGCATCACATAAGCTGGTTAGCTGTTAAATTATTACCTTGATTCATACTTATGACGGTTGCAGCGTCCTGGAGGTCACGTGATCCCCTTTTGCGACCATCTGACCAGTAAAGTCAAGGGAGGGGGGGGAAGCCAGAGTCACTTAACAAACATGTCACTAACTTAACAACTGCAGCGATTCCCTTACCCACGGTGGCCAGAGAGGTTGTAAAATGGGGCAAAGCTCACTTGACCTCTGTCTCGCTTAGCGACAGGAATGTGGCCGTAAGTCGAGGACAACCTGGATTCGTCCTGCCCTCAGGGGCTTTGGGCAGGTGAACTTTTGTTTGGCATATATATTCTTTGTGTCTTTTTTGAAGAATAACGCCCAGCAAAACAACAACGGATAACTAGGCTGATCAGTAGAGCTGGCCCAGCCGGCCCATCCCTGCCTGGAATCCAGGAAGGAAGTAGAAAATCCAGTGATACGTTTGGGGATAAGCGCATGTGGGAATGTGCTTCGCAGGTCAGGCGCACCTCAGCCCAACATTGGCCATTTTCTTACCTTGCAAAACACCTGCTTTTCGTTTCATCTGATCTCCCTTGCCGGTCCTCACCGGTGTAATAAATAGGCTTGTAATCTACTCTGATCAGATGTTAACACTTCTGGCTGCTGGGAGGTTTTCAGCTCGCTAGCAAGGCAGGATGGAAATCAAACCCAAGGCGTTCAAATTAAACTGACCCAGTTGGCGCTCTCCAGTCGGCGTTTTCACAGCAGAGTCAAAGATGGTTTTTGTTCCGCGAGGATCCTCTCGCCTCGGAAATCTTCAGTGGGGACGGCTGAGTGAAATTAGGGAGTGTGTGTGTCTGTGTGTGTCTAAGAAGGAACATAGCACCGCACATGAGAAGAAGGATGGCTTGCAATGGGGGGGGGGGAGAACGTTGGAGAGGAGAGTTTGACGTGAGCTGCCTGGAGCGAAGACGGAGGAGAACCCACTGAAGCAGGACTCGTTGGGAGAGAAGGGCGGCGGGGGGGGGAGAAAACTCCCTCCTTTTAGACTTTAAAGGGGATGACCTACAAAGCACACATTACTTTCGGATCCAAACTTAGAAGAGGAGCAATAAAGGAGAAGAGGATGGCCTGGAGCACCAAATCTAGAAGCCGGTGAAGAAAGAGCAGTTGGGATAGGGAGTTTGTCCCTGTGACAGTCTGTCCTTCCCCCACATCCTGTCCCCCCCACCCCAGGGATTGTTCACAAACAGGACACGCTCCTCCTCCTCCTCCTCCATCATTCCACAATCCCTACTCCCTTCTAGCACTGATGATGTTACCTAGTTAGGTAATGAAATGTCTGCAAGAAAACAAGCAAGCTCAGAGAGCACCAAGGACCCCATAGTCCTCCTCTTCCTCCTCCTCCTCTCCACAAACCCTACTCCCTTCTAGCACTGATGATGTTACCTAGTTTGGTAATGAAATGTCTGCAAGAAAACAAGAGAGAGCATCAAAGACCCCACAGTCACTCTCCTCCTCCTCCTCCTCTTCCTCCTCTTCCTCCTTTCCTCCTCCTCCTCATTCCACAAACCCTACTCCCTTCTAGCACTGATGATGTTACCTAGTTAGGCTCATGAAATGTCTGCAAGAAAACAAGCTCAGAGAGCACCAAAAACCCCATAGTTGCTGTCCTCCTCCTCCTCCTCCTCCTCCTCCCCCTCCCTAGTAGTAGATGCACTGG
>JALGBA010001097.1:322500-355000 GCA_023970755.1 Azemiops feae
GATTGAGAGAGAGAGAGAGAGAGAGAGAGAGAGAGAGAGAGAGAGAGAGAGAGAGAGGAGTAAGCAAAGGAGGAGAGCAACAACCTGAAGTAAGAAACGGAAAATAATACCCTTCTGAAGCGCATGGTCTCTCCTTAGATACCAAGCCTCTTAAATCTGGAGAACCTCAACTAAAAGGAAGCATTCTTCAGGGACCTGCATATGAAAGAGATTTCGAGGGTCCGGGAGAAGAGGAAGTGTCCCTGTAGAATTGGAAAGACAACACTGGATCTCAATAGAGCAATGCCTTAAAGAAGCACTCGTACACGCACACTCTCTCTCTCACACACACACACACACAAATACAAAAAGGTTAGAGCAGTCGACGATTTTCCACTGTGAGGAACTGAATACATGTGTGAAAACTGGCTCGTGAACTGAGCTATCTGCCAGGAAGATGGGTCAGGAATGTGGTGGTGGTGGTGGGGAAACCCTATCAAGACTTAACTGATTCCTTGACAATTAAGCTAAAGGTAAAAAGTTTCTCCTGTCCAGTTGTATCTGACTCTAGGAAGTGTGATCATCTCTGTTTCTTAGCTGAGGGAGCCAGCCTTGTCCAAACACCTTCCCTGGTCAAATGGCCAGCATGGCTATATGCCGAGGCGCATGGAATGCTGTTACCTTCCCACCAAAGTGTTACCTATTTATCTACTTGCATTTGCATGCTTTCAGACTGCTAGTTGGGCAGCAGCTGGAGCAAGGAACGGGAGCTCACCCTATGGTCCTTGGGTCTCAAACGCGGGCTGTCAGCTTTCCAGATGACAAGCTCGGTGTCTTTAATTGCTGAGTCATCGCACCCTCTCTGACAATTGTGCATTAATACACATGGGGACAAACCAATGCTACAACCACAACACCAGAAATGTCAAAAGACTTGGGAGGAAGCACAAGACCCTCAGGGTTCAGATGCTCCGCTGCTTCCCCTGCAAGGTCGCTCGCTCGCTCGCTCGCCGCCTCCCTCGTGTGCGGGATGATCCACCAGGAATGAGAGTTTCCAAAGGAAGAAGGCATAAATTGCTGAGAAGCAACAGGCACAAAGCAGGGCAAGACGAGAAGGAAAGGTCACCACAATTAAACCCAAGAGATTGTAAGAGGTGGGTGGATCACATCAACTCTTGGAAGGGCTTCCAACTATTTGGGCTAAAAGCAAATAGAATTTGCCTCTTTTCCCTTGGCAGGTGGAAACAAGGCAGCAGAAAAAGGTGTTCAGGTGGGTTCTGCTCCAGCCAGGAAAGCCTGTGAAGGGCTCATTTCTTTCCCAGGGACAGGAGGGGGGCACTGGGGGGGCACTTTCTGCCCTTTGCTTCCATCCAGTGGAGGGAAGCTATCCTGGATGAAGGGTGTCCTTTCCCTTCACTGAGGTATTTGGGGGGGGGGTCTTCCTTTTTTTAAAAAAAAAAAAAGATTTCTCTATTATTACATTTCATTAATGAACAGCGTGTAGTCTGGGCCGGTTTGTTTTGCTTAGTCATACAAGTTCAGTTCTTCCTCTCTATCCCCTTTTTCCCAACCATTGATAAAATAAGTTCCGTGTCTGAAAGCATTCTGGGTCTTCTCTTTCTTTGATCCTCTGTGTATAAGTCTGCCCGTTTCAGCCCAGTCCAGTATTTCCTTGATTATTTCTTCCCCCAGTGGTGTTTCTTCATTTTTCCAGCAAACACAATCCTCGCCGCTGTTAATCCGTGTAATGTTAGATGTATGCTTCGTTTATCCAATTTTTTTCTGGAATGATAGCTAATAATAATAAAAAAGTTCAGGTTTAAAATCTACCTTGTTTCCCTAACGTTTTTTTTTCTAACCAGGTATGGATTTTTGTCCAACATCTTTCTTTTTTTTGCTTTAACACACAGGTCCACCACAGGTGATAGTAGGTACCGGGTTTTTGATTACATTTCCAACATTTACTAGATGTATGTTTTATAGATGGCCCCCACCGCCTGCCAGGTTAGCAAAAATGTTTAAAAATACGTCTAGTAAATGGGGGGGGGCTCTTCCTTGTGTGGTGCAGCCCCTAAGAAGGGGGTCCTTCAGAGGCTCACTCAGTTAACTCAACAACAACAACAACAACAACAACAACAACAACAACAACAACAATAATAATAATAAAGTTGGAAGGGACCTTGGAGGTCATCTAGTCCAACCCCCTGCTCAGGCAGGAAACCCTATACCATTTCAGACAAATGACTGTCCAGTCTCTTCTTAAAAACTTCCAGTGTTGGAGCATTCACTGCTTCTGGAGGCAGGTTGTTCCACTGGTTAATTGTCCTCACTGTCAGGAAGTTTCTCATTAGTTCTAGGTTGCTTCTCTCCTTGATGAGTTTCCATCCGTTGCTTCTTGTCCTGCCTTCAGGTGCTTAGGAGAAGAGCTTGACTCCCTCTTCCTTGGGGCAGCCCCTGAGATATTGGAAGACTGCTATCATGTCCCCCCTCGTCCTTCTCTTTATTAAACTAGACATACCCAATTCCAGCAACCGTTCCTTATATATTTTAGCCTCCAGTCCCCTAATCATCTTTGTTGCTCTTCTCTGCACTCTTTCTAGAGTCTCAACGTCTTTTTTACATGGTGGTGACCAAAACTGGATTATCACACCCTGCAGGTCCACAGTCAGGACAGCGGCCTCCGTGCCGATGGCAACAGCGGCAAGACCGGTCCGGTTGAGGCCAGGAGGGGACTCCCCGGACTGGGCGAGGAATCCTCCCATTCGGGCCGGGAAGGGTCCAGCTCCAGAGAGCTCCAGCTGCTTCTATTTTTTTTTCTCTCTCTCTCTTGGGGCAGGTTCAGAGAAAGGTCCCGGGCGAGGAGAGGCTCGCCGTGGGGGGCGGACGGGACAGGCCTGGAGTTGGGGAGGCTCCCGTTAGGAGGGTGCGCGGCTCAGTCCGCGGCAGGGAGCCGGGAGGGGCAGCCAAGCTGACCTAGAAAGCTTTCCAGCTTCAACGCGCCTTCCGCGGGAGCCAGCCCCTTCCTTGGGTGGTGGTGGTGGTGGTGGGGGGACGCGGACTCCTGGGCTCGGCTCGGCTCCTTTCCGCGGGGGGGGGGCGGCCGGGGACAACTCGCCCCGCACGCCAGCGAGGCGGCGAGAGAGGCAAGCGACCTTGCGGGGGAGAAGCAGCGGAGGGAGAGGCGGGCGGAGGGAGGTCGCTCCAGGAGGAGGAAGAGGAGGGGGAGGAAGAGGAGAAGGAGGAGGAGAAGGTGGAGGAAGAAGAGGAGGAGAAGGAGGAAAAAGAAGAGAAGGAGAAGGAGGAGGAGAAGGTGGAGGAAGAAGAGGAGGAGGAGGAGCGGAGGAGGAGGAGGAGGAGGAGGAGGCGGCTGGTGGCGCTGGGTCGGCTGGCTCAGAGCGGAGCCGCTGGCTGGGAGCGAAGGCGGCGGCGCCGGCTTCGGGCGCGGGAAGGGCCGCTCTTATGGGCATGAAACACTCGTCCCGCTGCCTGCTCCTCCGGAGGAAAATGGCGGAGAACGCCAGCGAGAACGCCGAGGTAGGTAGCCGGCGCCGCCGCCTTCGCTCCCGGCTCCGGAGAGCCCGCCAGCCCGGAGACTTCCGCGCCTGCTTGCAAGCGGGGCCATCCCGGGACTCGTCCCCAGCCGGGAGGGCTGCGAGGCGGCCGGGCAGGCAGCGGTCGGTGTCCGCCGGCGGAGCTGTCCAGGGTGCTGAACAGAGGAACGGGGCGGCACGGACCACAGGCGTCTGAAGCCGAAGCGGTGGCTTGCGCGCGTGTGTCTCTCTCTCTGGGTTTGTGTTTGTGTTTGTGCATGCGTCTCTCTCTCTGTGTGTGTGTGTCTATACCGCTAGATTCTCAGTGTCGTAGCCGCACCCCAAACTTAACACCGGGGTTCAAGGAGTTTCTCTTGCCCTACGTGGAGCGCGCTGTCCGTTGCCTTGCTTTGCCTTCTCCCGGCGTGGGTGCCTGCCTGCCTGTCTGGCTCTCCCTCCCTCCCACCCACCCACCCCCCCACTTCCCCCCACCCCCCACCCAGACTTAAATGCAGGAGGAGGAAATGAAGGGAGGAAACGGGAGCAGAAGGATCCGGAGAAGATAATTGAAGCCATACATCATCAACAGGAGAGAGGTGCTAATGGCTGCGAGGCAGCCGCGCTGTAAGCGGAGTAAGTTAAAAATAGCCGCAGAAAGGCAGGTGGTGGCACATCTGTAATCCTTCGAGAGAGCAGCGGTGGAGGACATGTCACTCACGGGAGGTCTGCAGGAGCTGCCGGACAGCCCCGGGGTTATGGCTTATATTTTGCAGACCAGGGGAAGAAAAAAAAAAACACCCTCCCCCCCCCTAGCAGAAATGTATTCCTTGTTTTAATCTCGTCTGTCGGATTCATCTGAATGTATCTTCCCCTGATTCCTGGGTTTTTGTTACTCTTTGACTGGGAAGAATCCTCTTCACCGGCCTCTTAGTTCGAGCGATGCCGACGAAAATAATCTGCAACAGCTGGAATAGAGTCTAGCCAGTACTTCTTGGCCATCTGGCTGACCCTTGTCGGGAGCACATTGTGCTCTTCCCCAATCCAAAGGATGACAAAATTATCATCCTTAAAAACGAGGGGACGAGGGGTAAAACGTTCTCCTGGGTTTCGTTAGCGTCTCTGCAGTTCCTCCCTTGCTCGTCTCGCTTAGCATCACCCCCCACACACAACTTCCACTTCAGAATGGAGATGGGATCCAGAAAGAGGGAATCCTGGCATACCAAAAGCATAAATGCACCGCCATCCCATCTTTCTCAGATGTCAACGTTGCTACCGACTGTAATAGGAAAATTGGGGTTCAGGCGATTTTAGAGGGCAAGGCTTACAGATATTGTGCTTTTTTTAAAAAAAAATGGTCTCCTTTACTTGGATTGTTAGATGTCAGTTCAAATGTAAACGCCAATGCGGATTGTACTTGTAAGGAAAGGAATCCCACCATCCTGGGCCAATCATTGCCCCGAGTGTTTCAAAGTAAGCCCCCCTGCCCCAAATTTAGCTCTCCTAGCTTAGGTCTGATTCTCCTAAGATTTTTCCATAGCATAAACTGATATATTTTTAGTAGCCATGAATTTATTGGAAGGATTGTGTTCAGTTCTGAACACACTGCTACTCCTTTTGACTGAATTCTGGTATATGGAGAGGAGAAAGAACATTTGATTCCGGTTATCTTGTCTGAACCATTGTTTTATGAATGCAGCACGATCGTTAATAGGCAGCCAGGAATAAAACATCTTTGCCTTGAAAATGAGTCAAGAGCCATAAAATAGACTTTATTTTTACATTTGTTCCTTCATGAGATAGAAATACAATATCTCTTCGTTTCCCCAAAATACCCTCTATGGCAGTGGTTCTCAGTCTTTTTTTTCCCCACCACGGACCCCCATTAAATACCTCTTGCAGCCACGGATTGTGGCCATGGACCCCCGAGACTTAACTCAAAATCTGAATCATAACCTTTCTTCAAGCCTTTGCGGAGCCCCCTATGATGACATTGGGGCCCCCAAGGACCACCGGTTGAGAACCACTGCTCTATAGGATACCCAAAGGAGAAGGAGGAAGAGATGGAAAGCTACACCACCATCTAACCATCTCATATTAGCAAGATACTAGAGCAAGTTGCCAAGCAGGGGGATACTGAGAAAAGATACTATTGTTACCAGGATAGGATAGGATAGGATAGGATAGGATAGGATAGGATAGGATAGGATAGGATAGGATAGGATAGGATAGGATAGGATAGGATAGGATAGGATAGGATAGGATAGGATAGGATAGAATAAGCAATAGAATAGAATGGAACAGAACAGAATAAGGAATAGAATAGAATAGAATAGAATAGAATAGAATAGAATAGAATAGAATAGAATAGAATAGAATAGAATAGAATGGAATGGAATGGAATAGAATAGAATAGAATAGAATAGAATAGAATAGAATAGAATAGAATAGAATAGAATAGAATAGAATAGAATAGAATATGGAACAGAATAGAATAGAATATGGAACAGAATAGAATAGAATATGGAATAGAATAGAATAGAATAGAATAGAATAGAATAGAATAGAATAGAATAGAATAGAATAGAATAGAATAGAATAGAATAGAATAGAATAGAATAGAATAGAATAGAATATAGAATATAGAATATAGAATATAGAGTAAAGTAGAGTAGAGTAGAGTAGAGTAGAACAGAACTGGAAGGGACCTTGGAGGTCTTCTAGTCCAGCCCCCTGCTCAAGCAGGAGAACCTACACTGTCTCAGACTGGTGAATGTCCAGTCTCTTCTTAAAAATCTCCAGTGATGGAGCGCCCACGATTTCCGGTGGCAAGCTGTTCCCCTGGATGAATTTGTTAAGAATACCTCGTGCCTGCCTAATCTGACCTCTTTTTGGTCCAGTGTGTAAACCAAGGGAACGCTGTGGATGCAGTCAATTTTAAAAGCATTTGGTGAAATCCCTCACGAGACTCTTCTGGACAGATGGCTCAGATGTGGGTCCAAAGGTGCAGTGCAGAGTAAACTTTCAACGGGTTGAACAATCGCACCCAAAGGCTGCTCGTAAATGCTTCTGTGTCACAATTCAAAAAGGCCCTGGAGAGGCTTGACTGTTGGGCTAGAGCTGGTAGAATGATGGACCGCAGGGACCAATCTAAGCTCCTGCATCTGGGTCTGGGGAAAAAAAAATGCACAGGGATGGTGATGGAAAGGCCTGGTTGGAGGAGATGCTTGGGGAAAGGATCTGGGATTCTAGTCAACCGCCAGCCGATCATGAGTGAACTGCGTGATGCGGCAGCATAAAAAGCCATTGCAATGTTGACTGACTGGCTTTGCAAAAGTATTCTGTCTGATTATCAAAAGGAAAGTTCTTCTCTGTGTGGAGAGAATGTGGGATAGAATAACAGAGTTGGAAGGGACCTTGTAGGTCATCTAGTCCAACCCCACCCACCCAAGCGGGAGACCCTACACCATTTCTGACAGATGGTAATCCAATCTCTTCTTGACAGCTTTCAGTGATGAAGCTCCCACAATTTCTGGAGGCAGGTCGTTCCATCGGTTGATTGTTCTCACTGTCAGAAAATTTTTCCTATTTCTAGGTTGAATCTCTTCTTGATCAGTCTCCATCCATTATTTCTTGTCTGGCCTTCAGGTGCTTTGGACAATAGGTTGATCCCCTCCTCTTAGATATTGGAAGGCTGCTATCATGTCTCCCCTGGTCCTTCTCTTCACTAAACTAGATGTACTCAATTCCTGCAACCGTTCTTCCTATGTTTGAGCCTCCAGTCCCTTAATCATCTTTGCTGCTCTTCTCTGCACACTTTCTAGAGTCTCAACATCTTTTTCTTTTTTTTTATAGTGTGAGGACCAAAACTGCTTGCAGTATTCTAGGTGTCGTCTTACTCAGGCTTTAGAGAGAGTGGTATAAAGTACCTCATGCGATCTTGATCGAATCCCTTTGTTAATGCAACTTATGCAACTCTGCCCGTTTCTGGGGAGCTGCACTTTAAAAGGGACGTGAAGCAGATTTAGCTGAGAGCTACTAGAAAAATCCAGAGTGTGGATTGATGGGAGTTACCCCTGTTTAGCTTGTAAGAGAGGACGCCAGCAGGAGATGTGAGAATGGTCTACAAAGACCGTCTGGTGCAACAGGGGCGGACTTGGCCTTGGCCAAAAGGGAGAGAAGAAAAAGACAGAAGGTTAAGATGAGAAGGAAAGCAAGTCAAGTTGGATATAAGGAGGAATTTCCTGATCCGGAAAGGTGTTGAGCAGGGCAAAAGTCTGGTGAGGATGGTGGTGGGTTGCCCTCACTGGGGGTTTATGAACAAGGGCTGGAGAGCTACCTGTTAGGTATAAGGGTTGGAGTAGATGATCTGTAAGACCCTTTCCAATCCCACTTTCTACGATTCTTCCCTAGCCTTGTACTCTTTGTAGTAAGGGCTTGAATAAGGAAATGGAAGGAACGTCAACCAAACTCATAGACTGTACGTCACTCAACTTAAGAACTGTTTTCATGTATTTCATTTCCTCCCCTTTCCCCCCCTTATTTCTATTCTCTCTTGTTTCTTAAAAAAAACTGCACATATTACATTTGGAAAGATAGTGTTGGCAGATGCTTTTGGTGGGGCCCAATTCATTGTTCAAATTCCAGAGGTGTGGTAGAAAGAACCGCTGCCCTTAAAGCAGGGAGACCTGAATCTACACGTGATTTCTTTCATCTCTCTCCATCAGTCAGAATCAGACCTTGGTTTTGAGGGTGGCGTAATTCTTTGCACCCCCTCCTGGCTGCTTTTGAAAATAGGTTTCCGGCTATTTATAAACCGCAGAAAGTTGAAGCTGGAACAAAGAGGTCATCTCATCGAGGGGTGAACCGGCGAGTTTATTTCTATTTGCAAATTGTACCACTTCACTTTGTTGCTATGGTGCTATTTTTCCACCCTTTCCAAAGAGCTTAAATGCCCACTCTTACTATTTTTGACACATGATACCAATTTTCCTCAGCATAACATTTATAACCATAACATTTAGGAAACAAATCACATTTGCTGACATTCAAGAATGTTTAAAAAGGGGGAAGTCAAGCCACCGAGAGATCTATAATAGATTTGAGCGTTCTTTCCTTAGTCACGTAGGGACATCCTTCGCCATCTCCTGCGGAGATGCAAACTGCGGTGAGACCAGAGTCATCTGGAGCCAAAAGTTAAGAGCAAGGACATCAAAAGATCTGTCTTACCAGAAAGAAATCGGGAGAGAAGTGTCTTATGGGAAAGGCCAGTCTCTCTAAATATGGCCTTTTTGTTTGCAAGTGGAAGAGCAAAGGATAACCACCACATAGGAAGAATTGGGGGCTTATTATATCCCTAGACATGGGGAAGATATCCTCATTTGTGTCAGATTCCTAGCTGAGAACTAAGAAGGCTTCTTGTTCTGGTCATAAAACAAAGATAGCCTCCTAATCTTTAGGACTCTCCGATCTACGTTGCAAAAACCCGGAATCCAACTCTTGTCTATTACCATCTGCAGAAGGTCACCCTATTTTCTGCAAAGACACTTTGCGGAAGCGAGGCCAGAGAAGAGCAACAGAGATGATCAGGGGACTGGAGGCTAAAACATATGAAGAACATCTAGTTTAATGAAGAGAAGGACCAGGGGTGACATGATAGCAGTTTTCCAGTATCTCAGGGGCTGCCCCAGAGAAGAAGGAGTCAAGCTATTCTCCAAAGCCCCTGAAGGAAGGACAAGAAGCAACGGATGGATGTTGAGACTCTAGAAAGGGTGCAGAGAAGAGCAACAAAGATGATTAAGAGGCTGGAGGCTAAAACATATGAAGAATGGCTGCTGGAATTGGGTATGTCTAGTTTAATGAAGAGAAGGACCAGGGGTGACATGATAGCAGTATTCCAGTATCTCAGGGGTTGCCCCAAAGAAGAGGGAGGTCAAGCTATTCTCCAAAGCACCTGAAGGCAGGACGAGAAGCAACGGATGGAAACTAGTCAAGGAGAGAACCAACCTAGAACTAAGGAGAAATTTCCTGACAGTTAGAACAATTAACCAGTGGAACAACCTGCCTGCAGAAGTCATGGATGCTCCATCACGGAAGGTTTTTAAGAAGAGACTGGACAGCCATTTGTCCGAAATGGTATAGGGTTTCCTGCCTGAGCAGGGGGCTGGACTAGAAGACCTCCCAGGTCCCTTCCAACTCTGTTATTCTGTTCTGTTATTCCGTTATTCCCCCAAAGAGAAATTAGAGAAACGGGAACAGCAGAGAAAGAGCGGTGAGGTTCTAGAAATACGAGAACGAGAAGGATCAAAAGTTCCACCTTCCAAGATCGATAGATGGAGGTGAATCTCAGCCGATCCAATTTTTGCTGGCTGCAGCCTTTCCAGGTTCATGTTTCTGTGCTGTCTCTGTTCTTCTTCTTACGGCTCCTCTGATAGTTTAGCTTTGAGTGCAAAAATCAGCTATTCCTGATTCGGCTTTGGCTTATTATCCCATCTTCGTCAAAGCAAAACCCTGACCATCGTTACTCTTTGCCTCTTGGTGAAAATGGGACATCTGCACTTTTGGGCCGGGCAAATGGCCAACCCCACCAGAGGCTTATTGACTCACGAAGAAGCGGGAAGTTAACAATTCCCAGTAAATTTGTTATTTCTCCAGCTATCGGATCACGGGGCTTTTTTTTTTTTCACACGGCGGGATTATTATCGGAGACAGAAAATAACACCCTTTCCCTCAAAATAGGTGCAATCCCTCCAATTAATGCTTAGGGATCGGAGGCTCAGGATAACACCTTAGTTCTTTCTTTCTTTCTTTTCCCCCTCCTTTCCCTAAAGCTGCTGGCAATCAAAGATGAGATTGAAAAGAGCCTTCATGGGGATTCTTCACGGGTTCTCATTCTCTGAAAAATTCCAACAGAGGATAATGTCTGTGTTGTATTTGCGTAGAAAGGTCTAATTACTGTGTTGTGACTCGCAAAGGGAAGGGAGAATATTACCTAGCAACCAGGAAAGGGAGCTTGGTTTAAACCCATGTGTTACCTTTTTGCTCTTTGCAAATAGATTGGCGGGTAATATGGAAGCAAGGCTACCCTTTCAACCTCCCTTTTTTTCCAGCCAACGCCCAACGAAAAGTTCAATTTCCATATTCGTGGCTGATTTCCCCCCACCCCGAAAGCTAGATTAAAAAGTTGTGCTAACAGGTTATCACACACACACACACACCCTGGGATGAACCTTTTGCTGTTGTAAATTGGCAGGGTGTTGTAAATCAGCAAAGAGCAGGGTGACTTGAACTCTGATTTGAAGTCAAATGTAATTGTGCTGCCAAATATGGGGATTAGAACAGATTTCTCTGGCTGGTTGGCATGGAGAGGTTTGAAGAGACACCAGGAGCAAAGTTAACGAATGACCATCACTCAGGAGCTATTAGATTTCTGTTTTGCAAGAAGCGGGGGGCGAGGGTAGGGCTCCCCCAGAGAAGGGAGTTTGTGTTGGATCAGTTGACAAAAGAGAGGGGTATGTGATCCGTTCATGTTTTATGGAGAGATTTTTGTTTCCTAAACTGGGAAACAAGTGCTAACTGAGGACAAGGGCTATTTAATCCGTGCCAATATCTCGGATTGTGTGCTTATGTGTTTTTTCCCCCCTCTGATATGTATTTTTTCCCCCTGTAACAAACCCAACAGATTAGAGGTCCCCAACCTTTTGGGCACCAGGGACCGGTTCCGTGGAGAGAAATTTTTCCACGGCGAGAGGGTGCGTGGTTTTGTATGCTGTCTACATCCCACGGATGGGGCTTTGCTTGTTTGTGCGGACCGGTTGCTGGCATGCCGCAGCCCGGTACCGGTCCACAGATCGGGGCTTGGGGACCCCTGCAATAGATCACAACCTGTCCTGTTTTGGGGCTGTTACAGCTAAAATACAGCTGGTTGTATTCAAGGGCTGGCCTTTTGATTTAGTTAACCGTATGCATTTCCTCCCAAATCATAGCTTTGTCTTAAATCACCGGCAGGGAAACTGTGCACAGCAAGAGACATCTCTGCAGAATCATAAAATCAATTTCGGCGGCACCTTTTCTAACACAGTTTTTTTTTTTTAAGCATAAAATTTTGGCTCTCCTCCTACAGCAGAGGCCCCCAACATTTTGGGCACCAGGGACCGGTTCCGTGGAGAGAGGTTTTTCCACGGACCGGAGGGTGCATGGTTTTGTGTGTTGCCTGCATCCTGTGGATGGGACTTTGCTTGTTTGTGTGGACCGGTTGCTGGCGTGCCGCAGCCCGGTACTGGTCCACAGACCAGGGGGTTTGGGACCCCTGTCCTACGGGATCTATCAATTTCACGGTGGTAAGGAATCCTGTTTTCTACTCAGCCCTCTTCTGGATTCAGTTAAAATTGTGAGGTTCCTTGAAATCTAGCCTAGGAAAACTGGAGACTGCCACAAAAATCTCTCTCGGAGTTCTGAGATCAACAGCAAGGGAGTTAGATTCACTGGGATCTAACTCCTTTTGTCTCTTCTTTTTTAGAGAAGAGGCTGCAACTCCAGGTGAGGAGGATGGCTCTGCAAATTTATGTTGTCCATAAATTATCTCAGGGCCTTCATTATGCTCCAGAGAGAGGTAACCTCTGGCTAGCTGGAATCCTGCCCATTTCCCTTCATTTTGCAGAAGAGATTTATAGTTTGGCTCCTTCACATCAAACATTTCTTCAGCATTCTCATATTCAAGGTAGAGGGACCCAGAGAAAAGGCAGAACAAGCCAGTTGGAGTAATGAGTAAGGAGGACCACACCTGGAATATTGCATCCAGTTTTGGTCCCCAGATTGTAAAAAAAAAAAAGATGTTGAGACTCTGGAAAGAGTGGAGAGAAGAGCAACAAAAGATGATTAGGGGACTGGAGACCAAAACAAGCACAAGGTCTGGTCCAGATCATCACTGGGAATCTGGATTGACTTGAGAGAGTCTTCCAAGATCCCATTTAGAATATTGCATCCAGTTTTGGTCAGCATGTTATAAAAAAGATGTAGAGACTCTAGAAAGAGTGCAGAAAAAGAGCAAGAAAGACGATTAGGGGGCTGGAAGCAAAAATATGCAAAGAATAGTTGCAGGAATTGGCTATGTCTACTCTAGTGAAAAGAAGGACTAGTCCAGGGGTCTTCAAACTTGGCCCTTTTATGACTTGTGGACTTCAACTCCCAGAATTCCCCAGCCAGCGCACGCTGGACTTGTTGAAGTCCACAAGTCATAAAAGGGCCAAGTTTGAAAACCTCTGGACTAGGATGATGTAATAATAATAATAAAGTTGGAAGAGACCTTGAAGGTCATCTAGTCCAACCCCCTGCTCAGTCAGGAAACCCTATACCATTTCAGACAAATGGCTGTCCAGTCTCTTCTTAAAAACTTCCAGTGTTGGAGCATTCACTGCTTCTGGAGGCAGGTTGTTCCACTGGTTAATTGTTCTAACTGTCAGGAAGTTTCTCCTTAGTTCTAGGTTAGCTTCCATCCGTTGCTTCTTGTCCTGCTTTCAGGTGCTTTGGAGAATAGCTTGACTCCCTCTTCTTTGTGGCAGCCCCTGAGATATTGGAACACCATTATCATGTCACCCCTAGTCCTTATCTTCATTAAACTAGACATACCCAATTCCAGCAGCGGTCTTCCAATATTTGACAGGCTGTCCCAAAGAAGAGGGGGGTCAACCTATTCTCCACAGCACCAGAAGGCAGGACAAGAAGCAATAGATGGAAACTCATCAAGGAGAGAAGCAACCTGGAACTAAGGAGAAATTTCCTGACAGTTTAGAACAATTAATCAGTGGAACTGCTTGCCTCCAGAAGTTGTGAGTGCTCCATCACTGGAGGCTTTCTAGTGGAAAAAAAGGACTAGGGGGCTGGTCTACCAGAAGACTTCCAAAGTCCCTTCCAGCTCTGTTCTCCTGTAATTCTGCCATTTATTTATTGATTGAATTTATCTAGCCACCCGGCTCAGTTGCACTCCAGATTTTTTCATGGCTGTTTTACCTACCACCATCGCAGCCCAAACCGGATCACTGCTTTCTGTTTTAAAATATTGAGGATGGCCTCTTTATTGTTTGCTTGGACGGTGCCCAAGAAAAGTTTGCTGGAGAAAGATGATGGTTTGAGCAGCTCCTGAGAAAGATGTCATGCTTTGAGGTCCCGGAAATGCAAGAGAGATATAAAAGCTATTAAAGAGGCTGTTAACAACCATAATGGGCCATTTTCTTGGTGCACTGAGCGAGCTTGTATTAGCCCCACTGCAGAGAGTGGCCAAGTTTTCTGGCAGGCTTTAGCAAGACAGGCAGTTTGAAAGTGAATGTGCCAGGATATCAGATCTGGGAGAGTACAAACAGTCCTTGACTTAACAATGGTTTGTTTAGTCAGTGGCCAAGACTCTGAATTTTGATCACGTGACCTTGGGGAGGCTGCCATGGTCGTAAGTGTGAACAATCACTTTTTTCAATGCCGTCGTCACTTCAGTGCCGTTTGAAGTTTACGACGGTCGCGTGAGACAAAATTCAGATGCTTCAGTGACTGTTCAAAGTTACAACGGCACTGAGAAAAAGTGACTTACGGCCTTTTTTCACACTTATGACCGTTGCAGCATCCCCTGTGGTCACGTGACTTGCATTCGGAAGTTTGGCAACTGGTTTGTATTTATGACGGTTGTAGTGTCCTGCTGGGGTCACGTGATCCCCTTTTTGCGGCCTCCTGACAAGCAAAGTCAGAAGCCGGAATCAGTTAACGGCCGTGTTATCTGGGGAAGCTGGAATCAGTTAACGGCCGTGTTATCTGGGGAAGCCGGAATCAGTTAATGGCCGTGTTATCTGGGGAAGCCAGATTCACTTAACAACCGTGTTAAGTATCTGCGCTACACAGCCTTCTGAATTTGGGGGGAATTGGGACAATTTCAAAGGGACCGAGCCAGGAAGAATGAGTTTGAGCTAGAAAATAATGTGTGATCCCTAAATGCCGAAAAATAGGAATAGAAAGAAAAGCAAATATTGAAGGTGCCGAAGGAAAACGAAGGGCTGTGTGGGCGTGAAGTGTGATGATGACTATTTTATTTTTCTCCTGATGCCTTTTAGGTGTACAGCGGCCCCCCCAAACCTCTCCCGCCTGTCGCCATGCCGAATCCTGCCCCGCCTGCCGTTCAAACCCCTTTGGCGCCAAGCTGTCCCGGCCGAGGCAAGATGGCGAAACTCCTGAATCCAGAAGAAATGACCTCGAGGGATTATTACTTTGATTCGTACGCTCACTTTGGAATCCATGAGGTAATCGGTCACGGAGGCTGAGCGTTGTGGGAACAAGGCCCAGAACGGTGTGATTGAAGCTGAAACAACTTTTTCAGCCAAGTCCATCTGGAGCAATCTGACTTTTATAATAATAATAATAATAATAATAATAATAATAATAATAATAATAATAATAATAATAATAATAATAATAATAATAATAATAATAATAATAATAATAATAATAATAATAATAATAATAATAAAGTTGGAAGGGACCTTGGAGGTCATCTAGTCCAACCCCCTGCTCAGGCAGGAAACCCTAAACCATTTCAGACAAATGGCTGTCCAGTCTTTTCTCAGTGTAAAGACAAGCAAGATTTTACACTTAGGCAAGGAAAACCAACTTCACAGGTATAGAATAGGTGGTACCTGGTACTGATAGCAGTAACTGTGAGAGGGATCAATCAATCAGAATAGAGCTGGAAGGGACCTTGGAGGTCTTCTAGTCCAGCCCCCTGCTCAAGCAGGAGACCCCATGCCATTGGAGACAAGTGGCTGTCCGGTCTCTTCTTAAAAACCTCCAGTGATGGAGCAGCCACAACTTCTAAATTTTTCATACCTTTAACGGAATAACAGAGCAACAGAGCTGGAAGGGACCTTGGAGGTCTTCTAGCCCAACCCCCTGCTCAGGCAGGAGACCCTATACCATTCCAGACAAGTGGCTGTCCGGTCTCTTCTTAAAGTGATGGAGCATCCACAACGTTTGGAGGGAAGCCGTTCTGCTGGTTAATTCTCTTCACTGTTAGGAAGTTTCTCCTTAGTTCCAGGTTGCTTCTCTCCTTGATTAGTTTCCTTCCATTGTTTACAAAATCAGGGGGACTAACGACCACTTGAATTCTGGTCCCAGCTATGATTGTAAACAGAGGACTATCTGTGATGGAACTCGCAGCTCATCAGCTTTTCCAGGAAGGTTTGCATTACCATACTGGTAATTTCTCTTTGGAATAGCTGACTAGGTTGTAGACTTGGCCTCGTCCCCTAAACTTCTCTGTAGTGGGAAAGCTGCCTTCCAAAAGCGCTTATTCTCTCTCTTATACACAAATTATTTGTGTATAATTTGGTCCCGCTGGAATCTCTTTCTGACAAAGCGTTGAGCTGTCTTTCCATCGCAGAATCCAGCCGAAGTCTGAAGCTCCGGTAATCTTTGTTTTTCTACTGAAACTCTCGATCTGTTGTTGAGTCAATGTTTAGACACTGTGTTCTTCCCAGTTAACCAACTGTGTTTAAAACAAGTCTTGGCAATATAATTATCGCTACCTGCGTCCTAGCTTGCTTTTCAAAAGCAAACGCAAAACAAAAGTCTGAATGCTTTGTTGTTGTTTTTTTATTCTCTGACCCCGGTCGAAATGCACGGTCTCAATTGACTTTGGATCTACCCATTTTTAGTGCCTGGCAATCAGTGGAGGATGCAGAAAAGCTTCTGGCTTGGCAGCAGGGGAGATAAAATGGGATCCTTTCTTTATTTTCCTGCGAAAATAAATTCAGAAGCTCCTTTTGCCAAACCTGTCCTCGGGCTTGCCGTTGTGTGGATGAGATTCCCCAGGGGACATCTGAAAAGAAGATTTCGAGACGCGTTTTGAACAAACAAACAAATCGCGGCCGCATTTTTGCAGAATCAATATAGGTCACCCCCCCTTAAGCAGCCTGAGATGCAGAACGAGGACAGGTTTCACAAATTTACAATAGCTGTGTGGAGTGAGCTGCTGTCAGCCTGTGATTTTTCCAGCAGAATTTATTGGGCTCTAAGTTTCTTTCCAAACACAAGTTCCAAAGGTGCTTTCCCCCCCTCAAAGTCAATGGAGATTCTCAGTCCTTCAGGTCATGTTGTTAGTTGCGAAGTCGTGTCCGACCCATTGCGGCCTCACGGACAACGTTCCTCCAGGCCTTCCTGTCCTCCGCCATCTTCTGGAGTCCCTTTAAGCTCACGCCTACTGCTTCAGTGACTCCATCCAGGCACCTCCTTCTCTGTCATCCCCTTCTTCTCTTGCCCTCCATCTTTCCCAGCATCAGGCTCTTCTCCAGTGAGTCCTTCCTTCTCATTAGGTGGCCAAAGTACTTGAGTTTCAACTTCAGGATCTGGCCTTCTAAAGAGCAGTCGGGGTTGATCTCCTCTAGGACCGACCGGTTTGATCGCCTTGCAGTCCAGGGGACTCGCAGGAGTCTTCTCCAGCACCAGAGTTCAAAGGCCTCCATTCTTTGGCGCTCAGCCTTTCTTATGGTCCAACTTTCGCAGCCGTACATTGCAACTCATAGTTATCCCAAAAAATGTTTTTTCATGAGGCAACTGGACTTCCTTTGTTTTTCTTTGAAGACGTTTCGCTTCTCACCCAAGGAGCTTCCTCAGCATCCACCATCCAGTCAGAGCTGAAGAAGCTTCTGGGATGAGAAGCAAAACGTCTTCAAAGAAAAACCAGGAAGTCCAGTTACCTCCTGAAAAAAAGCATCTCTGGGATTTTTTCCCCCCAAAGGCAATTAGACTTTCTTGATTTTTTTATTTTTTCCTTTGAAAACATTTTGCTTCTCATCCAAGAAGCTTCTTCAGTTCCAACTGACTGCTGGAGAAGGAAAGGATTTATACTTGACTTTATACTTCATTTGTCCAAAGGTGCTTTTTTTTTTTTTTTTTTCAAAAGCCAGCTGGACTTTCTCTGTTTTTGCTTGAAGACCTTTTCGCTTCTCATCCAAGAAGCTTCTTCAGTTCTGAAGTAGTTTCGGTTCCAGAACTGAAGAAGCTTCTTGGATGAGAAGAGAAAGGTCTTCAAGGAAAAACCAAGAAAGTCCAGTTGCCTCGTGAAAAAAGCACCTTTGGGACAACCAGGACCTGTCCTGGATGAGGGAGAATCTCCATAGACATTTATTTTGGCCACGTGTGGTTAGACACACAAGGAATTTGTCTCTGGTACAAAAGCATTCAGTGTACTTCAAAATCAACTGAACTAATAATAATAATAATAATAATAATAATAATAATAATAATAATAATAATAATAATAATAATAATAATAATAATAATAATAATAATAATAATAATAATAATAATAATAATAATAATAATAATAATAATAATAATAATAATAATAATGATGATGATGTGTGCAACCAGTAGATAGAAACAGTAGGTAATAAAAGAATAAATAATAATACAGCCACACTCTATGGGTGTCATGGTTCCGATGGATGAAACTCTTCAAAGAATTTCGAGGCATTGTTTACCTTAAAGAATCTTTATTCAAGTAGCATAGCATCGGCACGTACATAGGCGAAGCCAAAATCTGAATTCCCCTCCCCTGAGCACATAGTATCAAAGCACAATTCCATCCTCTAATTAACGGTCATAAATCACATTCTCCAATTAGCTTGAAATGCAGGCTTTCCCTCCAGTTCTCCAGCCCGCCAATTCTTACCATCTCTTATTTAAAAAAACCTTGGTTCTCACACTAGTTACAATATTGTTATGTCTAACTAAACTCCCATGCACATTCCTCCTCCTTCCCCCCCCCAGTATCATCTAATTCTAACTCCAATTCTAAGAGTAAAACATAAGAAGGAAAATGGTTGCATCTCCATCTGTTGTCAAAGCAAAAACATCCGATGTTAGCAGCGTTGAGAATGGGTTAATATACATACACCTTAGACAGAAGTTAGTATATTCCTTGCGGTCATCCAGTTGTTAGCACTCATTTGCAGAATATAAATCCTTCCATTCCCCATCAGTCAGAACCGAAGAAGCTTCTTGAATGAGGAGTGAAATGTTTTCAAAGGAAAAAAAAAAACCAAGAGAGTCCCATTGCCTTTTGGAAAAAAAGCACCTTTGGGGCAGCCATGACCTGGATGATTGAGAATCAGACAAGTGCCTGGAGGCTGTGGCAGGAACGTTCAGCTTTTAAAAATAATTTCCCTTGCCTGGGTTGCTGCTAAAAATTCAGAGCATCTTCCTTAAACGGTGCAGAGGAAACCTACTCTGCAAATCCAGTGCAAAAAAGAAGTTAATTTAAAATACTTTGGGGACATCGACACAGTTCTCTCTAATTGCTCATTAACAGTCAGAACTTGAAGGGGAAAAAAAAAAAAGAGAGATGGCATTTCAGTTAGAGTTTGAATGGGCAACCCTGAAGGGTAAGGGAGAGGTTTACTGTAAGTTGCAAGAAAAATGAAAACTAACAAGTTGTGAGCTCATTGTTAATGAAGCAGAATCGAGCCGGCTAAACGCAACCTTCACACACAATAGGTGACATCAGCGTTGTGTCTCTTTCATCCCTGGGGCAAGGGAGACCTCCTGGCCTTCACCAAGGTCCTGACTTCTATTAGAAATTGGCAAGAAAGGTCTGTCGGAGATCTTGGAAGTAAAATGGCAGCTAGACTAAGATGGAGTCAGTGTACGAGAGGTGGACTAAGCATGAGGCCTTTTCACCTGAGATGATGATGCCGACAGTTGGCTTATTCCAGGGGTCTTCAAACTTGGCCCTTTTATGACTCGTGGACTTCAGCTCCCAGAATTCCTCAGCCAGCGTGCACGCTGGCTGAGGAATTCTGGGAGCTGAAGTCCACGAGTCATAAAAGGGCCACGTTTGAAGACCCCTGGCTTATTCTCTAAGGCAGGGGATCGCCAACCGTGGCAACTTTAAGACTTGTGGACTTCAACTCCCAGAATTCCACAGCCAACCATGTTGGTTGGGGAATTCTGGGAATTGAAGTCCACCATTCTTAAAGTTGCCAAGTTTGCAAACACCCCCCCCCCCACTCCAAGGCACCAGAGGGCAGAACAAGAGGAATAGAATAGAATAGAATAGAATAGAATAGAATAGAATAGAATAGAATAGAATAGAATAGAATAGAATAGAATAGAATAGAATAGAATAGAACAGAACACTGGAAGTTTTTAAGAAGAGACTGGACAGCCATTTGTCCGAAATGGTGTAGGGTTTCCTGCCTGAGCAGCGGATTGGACTCGATGACCTCCAAGGTTCCTTCCAACTTTATTATTATTAGAATAGAATAGAATAGAATAGAATAGAATAGAATAGAATAGAATAGAATAGAATAGAATAGAATAGAATAGAATAGAATAGAATAGAAGAATGGAAGAGAATAGAATGGAATGGAATGGAATAGAATGGAAAAGAATAGAATAGAATAGAATATGAAATGGAGAGAATAGAATAGAAATACAGAATAGAATAGAATAGAATAGAATAGAATAGAATAGAATAGAATAGAATAGAATAGAATAGAACTGGAAGGGGCCTTGGAGGTCTTCTAGTCCAGCCCCCTGCTCACAAAAGGGGATCCCGTGACCCCGGGACGCTGCAACCCGTCGTAAGTGTGAGTCAGTTGTCAAGCATCTGAATTTTGATCACGTGACCCTGGAGATGCTGCAACGGTCCTAAGTGTGAAGAAAAACAACAACAATCTTAAGTCCCCCTTTTTCAGTGCCATTGTAACTTCTAAACAGTCACTCAACAAATGTTGGCAAGTCAGGAACCACCCTGGAATTAGTCCATTGGGGAAAAGGTGCCAGCAGAACCCTCTAAATTTGGACTGGCAAGCAGTAATTGGACCGATCACCCGAAGGCAACTTTTTATTTATTAAAGCAGAGGTCCCCAACCTTTTGGGCACCAGGGACCGGTTCCGTGGAGAGAGGTTTTTCCATGGACCCGGAGAGTGCGTGGTTTTGTGTGCTGCCTGCATCCCACGGATTTGGGCTTTGCTTGTTTGTGCAGACCGGTTGCTGGCGTGCCGCGGCTCGGTACCGGTCCACGGACTGGGGGGGGTTGGGGACCCCTGTATTAAGGCGGTATTAGCTCAATTCAGAGGCTGGGCATTCACCCAGAAAATAGAATTGCAATATGAAACTGTGCTACAAACTAAATTAGAGTCCGTCCTCCAGATATTCTAGTCTGATCTCGGTTACAGTTTTGCTTCTCGGGGACGTAGTGGATGCAACAGGATGAAAGGGAATTGTGCTTGGAAGGGAGATCTCACTGATGAAGGTATTTGTGTTGCCATGGTAGAGAAATCCTCGGCGTTTCCTCGGAGTTTGCAACCACCTTTCGCTGGTTCAGACTGGAGAGGTTTGAAACCGTGTCAGTTCCTATTTTCCTCTGACCGGAAGGGGTCTTTTTTTGGTATTTTTTTAACCCAGGAAATGCTGAAGGACGAGGTGCGCACCTTAACCTACCGAAATTCCATGTATCACAACAAACACGTCTTCAAGGAGAAGGTGGTGCTGGATGTGGGAAGCGGCACCGGCATCCTTGCCATGTTCGCTGCCAAGGCGGGAGCCAAGAAAGTCTACGGGGTAAGGAGAGCCGGTCCCAGCCCTGGTCTCCTTTGGGCAGCCGGGCCTTTCCCACTCGCTTTCCCAGGCTGCGCTCCCAACCATCGGGCACTGGGGAGGTCATCTAGAAGAGTTCTAAGCTGGTGTGTGTGTGTGTGGCAGGTCGTTTGGTGCCTGGTCTTCCTTCCTTCCTTCCTTCCTTCCTTCCTTCCTTCCTTCCTTCCTCCCTCCCTCCCTCCCTCTCCCTTCCTTCTTTCTTTCCTCCCTCCCTCCCTTCCTTCTTTCTTTCCTCCCTCCCTATTTCTCCTTCCTTCCTTCCTTCTTCCTCCCTCCCCATTTCTCCTTCCTTCCTCCTCCTCCCTCCCTATTTCTCCTTCCTTCCTTCCTTTTCCTCCCTGCCTCCCCTTCTCCTTCTTCCTCCCTCCCCCTCCCTCCCCATTCTCCTTCCTTCCTTCCTTTCTTCCTTCCTTCCTTCCTTCCTTCCTTCCTTCCTTCCTTCCTTCCTTCCTCCTCTATCCCTTCCTTATTTCTTTCCTCTTGTCTCCCTTCCCTATTTCTTCTTCCTCCCCTCCCTCCCTCCTTTCCCTTCCTTCCTCCCTCCCTCCCTCCCTCCCCATTTCTCCTTCCTGCCTGCATGGCTCCACCGTGACCTGCTAGGCTCTAGGGAGAGGCTGCCTTAACCCTCTTCCTGCCTACCAGGCCTTCCATGCTGGGCTGCCTCTTGGCCCTCTGGGAAGCAGCCCCTCCCTCCCTCTTGGGACTCCGGACGTCCTTCTGTCACACGGAGTCCATAATCACAAAAAATGAAAGATGTACGTTTCTTTACCCGAAGGTTGCAAAGTCTCATTTGAAAGCAGAGAGGGGGGTTTTCCTTGTGCTATTTAGCAAGAGGAGGGGGCCGTGCCCTGTGACGATTAAGCTCTCCATCTCTAAACTTCTTAATTTGTTAGTAAGGATTGACCTGCTCTGTTGTAATTTGGGACTGTTAGCCTGGAGCGTTTTCTGAATTTATGCCTTTTGGGGGAACCCTGCAGAGCAGGTGATGGTAGGGTGCAAAGGACATTTTTCTGATGCTAGAGTCGCCGGCCAAGAACGCACAAGACCGGGGGGAGGGGGGGCTCTCCAAACGTGGTCACTTTTAAGACTTGTGGACTTCAACTCCCAGAATTTCATCAGCCATCTTAGCTGGCTGGGGAACTCTGGGAGTTGAAGTCCACACGTCTCAAAGTTGCCATGGCTGAGATTACAGTCGGATGAGAGTAACTGGAACCCTCCCGTCTGTTTCTGTCATATCAGTTGCCATGCTTTCTTTGAATTCATTCCGGGGTGTCCAAACTCAACACCTCAAAAGACTTCAACTCCTAGAGGAATTCTGGGAGTTGAAGTCCACAAGGGCTTAAGGTTGCCAAGCTTGGAGACCCCTGCCCTAGACAGCAACCTGAAATATGAAAGCCTTCTAGGAATTTTGGGATGGCTAGAAAGAGACTCTCAGGAATAAGCTTATGATTTCTGCCTATGCAGTTTGATTCCTCTGAAATGCTCAATGTTGAGCTTCCTTTATTTCTCCTCTCTCTCTCCTGCAGATTGAATGTTCCAGTATATCCGACTACTCTGAAAAGATCATCAAGTCCAACCACCTGGATCAGAGTAAGATTTTTCCGATGAAGATCAGTTACATCTGCCGCTTCCATTTTCCTTATGTTCAGTTTGTCAATTGGTGGACGGGCTTTACAGCATTTATGACGTAAAGAAAGAAAAAAAAGAATACTGACATTCTTTATGTCGTTCCAAACGTTAAATCTTGTAGATGCTCTCTTTCTTTTCATTATGGAAGTTAATTCAGTAAAAGTGACTTTAATCATCTACCTCTAGGCCACTTTAATCTAATAAAGGGCAGATCACTTTAATAATTTAGATTAAAGTGGTCTAGAGGTAGACAACATTACTAAATAAATTACTTAACTTTTGCTATGATTATCTAACTTTTCCTAGGGATTAAAAACTGCTGAGCTTTTGTGGCGTCCAGTATTTGAAGGATCACTCTGGATTTCTGGCTTTAATCAGTCTTTCTTCTTGGTTTCACTAGTGCAGGGGTCTTCAAACTTGCCTGGCTGAGGAATTCTGGGAGTTGAAGTCCACAAGTCATAAAAGGGCCAGGTTTGAAGACCCCTCTCAGAATTCCTCAGCCAGGCACGCTGGCTGAGGAATTCTGGGAGTTGAAGTCCACAAGTCATAAAAGGGCCAGGTTTGAAGACCCCTGGCCTAGATTAATTTTGCAGACAAGTATTATTTTATTATTTCATTATTTTACCAGTGCAGACAAAAATAGGAAGACCGATCCGACCTTTTCCGTTCGTCTTCAGTTTGCTTTGGATATTTTTACGACATTTTCAAAACTTTTACTTCGTTCTTATCCTAAGTGTTACAAAGCCTCCGTAGTTGTGCATCTGACATGTTTCCTCTGAAGAACGTCGTATGGGTCTCTGTTAAGCTTCGTTATGTTCTTTTTCGGAGCATTTCTGTAGCCCACCAACCTCATTTGAATTGTGTTACTTTCTCCTAGCATGTGAGCTGACCCACACTCTCTTGTGTCATTTGCAATTTTGATAAGCGTTCCCTCCATCTCTCCATCTGTGAAAGCGCTGGAGAAATGAGGGGCCCAGAACTAACTCTTGTTCCACCCCACCTGGTGTCTTCCTTCAGGTTGACGAGAACATTTTGAGGACAATTTTCAAGCCAGACCAGACTTAACTACCTTGTTAATCATCATGTCATGCGGTACTTTGTCAAATACTTTGCTGAAGTCAATATATATATTCTCAATGGCATTTCCAATCTTATTATCACTTATTAGCTACCCGTTTGATGAAATAATAATAACAATAACAACAATAACAACAACAACAACAACAACAACAAAGTTGGAAGGGACCTTGGAGGTCATCTAGTCCAACCCCCTGCTCAGGCAGGAAACCCTATACCATTTCAGACAAATGGCTGTCCAGTATCTTCTTAAAAACTTCCAGCGTTGGAGCATTCACCACTTCTGGAGGCAGGTTGTTCCACTGGTTAATTGTCCTCACTGTCAGGAAGTTTCTCCTTAGTTCTAGGTTGCTCTATCTGATTGTGAAACATTAGTTGTGACAGAATTCATTCTGTCTGAACCCGTGCCATTTGTCAGGACTAATTATTTAAAAAACAAACAAACAAACAAATTCAGTACTGAATATTGTTTTAAAATAATGCTTAATCCCTTAGTTTAATTCATCTTATAATAGTTTTTAACAGCATTATAATGCCTTAGAGACGTTTAGAGTCTCCTGGATTCAAAGCCATTGAGTGTGTGCACGTGTGTTTGCATCTTTGTACAAAGTTATACTTATTACTTGAACAGCTTATGAGGGCTTACATGTGAATACGGTTTAAAAATAGAGCTACTGGTTGAATGAATAAATCTGTAGCTTTTATGCTGCATCTTAAGCTTGTCAGAGAACCAAACTGATTGATTCATTGATTGAATGAATGAATGAATAGCGCTGAAGGATGACTTCCGGTAATTTGGAAATTATAAGGCAAGCATAAAATTGCCTCTGGTTTTTCCAACTGTATCACACAGCTGGCTTACATGCAGTTTATAATGAAACTCCTGTTCTTCTTCACAAGTACAACTACCAAACTAGGTATGTTCTGTCATATACCTGCGCATTTGAATTTAGATTCCCAAGTAAAGACTTTCACCTTTATTTGTTAAATCCCATTTGATTACTCCCAATCAAGACCATTATTAATTTTATTGAGCTTCTAGCACATTAGTTACCCTAATCAATCTTGAATCACCTTTACATTTGATATGCATTCCTTCCAACTCAAAGTGGGAGGACCTAAAGGACGGATTCTTGGAGTATCCTACTTGATTTTTTTTTCTTTTTACGACCCTGTAATCCCTTTTTATCGGGGTGGAATCGGGGCGACTGAATGCAGCTGAGCATTTACTGGCTGGATGCCCTTCCTGGCGCCTATGCCAAGTTCACAGCAGATGTTTTCTCCTTGCTCCCTGATAGAGAAACATTTGTCGATGTCTAGGATTGAACTCACAAGCGTCTTCACCCCGAGACCACTGTACCACTCTGGGGTACCCTAATTGATTCCCTAATTTCACAAGGAACTACAGTTGAGAATTTTTTCAATATAATCATACATACATACATACATACATACATACTCATCAAGCCCACATTGATCCACTTGCCAATCAGCAGGCCTGGGGTATTTCAAGAAATGCCTTGCTAAAGTCAAGATATAATATGTATCGTAGCATTCCCACAATCTATCAGGGAAGTTACCCATTCCACAAATAAGTTATCTGCTTAGAGTCAATTGAATATAGCAGGATATAAATGTTTCATAAATACAGGGCTTTTTTTGTCATAGAACGCCCAGAACGGAGTTCCGGCACCTTTTTTGGATGGAACCTTGTAGGGTAGGCAAGGCGGGTTGTATGACATGTGTGAGTTCCGGCACCTTTTTCTTTTACAAAAAAAGCACTGCATAAATAAATACATGATCTGGCAAATCGATTCTCGACAGCTCCACGTAAATTGCTAGTCATTGTTTTCAAAGTCCAGATCTTCACGATCCGTTGAGGAATCTTCCCAGGAATCGATGTTTAGCCTGACGGGTCTGGTAGCTTACTCGATCTTCCATTTTTCCCCTCTTTTTGAAAACAGGTCCTTCATTTGCTCTCCTCCGGTGACCTGGCATTTCATTTTGGCAGGACTTCTCCAAGATAATCCGTAAGAATTTGGTCCGGCTATCAGCTGCTTCCTTCAGTCCCCTAGGAGGAATAGTCATCTGATTCTGGAGATTTAATAATCATCAGAATGAAGAGGTGTTCCCGCATTGTGTACCTGTCAACCTCAAGGCTCAATCCTATCGCTCTTCGGTTTCCTTAGTGGAAAACACGTAGATTTTGTTGGAAAAATAGGAATTGAGTAGCTCTTTCTTGGTTAACTTAGCATTTTGCCTTCTTCACCGAGCAGCCGATACATTTAGTCTTTTTTCCCTTTATTTTGAACATGTCTAAATAAGTCTCTCTCTCTCTCTCTCTCTCTCTCTCTCTCTCTCTCTCTCTCTTAATACTCAGCATCCTTTGCTGACCTCAGCACTTTCTGAGTTTCTCTTTCCTGATCCCATTTCTACAATTCTGGTCTACATCTCTGCACATTTTCCTTTCCGACACGGTCTTGTTTCCATTTCATACACGTGTCTGTTTTTTTGTTTTTTGTTTTGTTTTAATAATGTTCGGATTCTCCCCAAGCTTTTAGTCTAGCTGCATCTGCCTCTTTTGCTGTCCTTCAACTCTCTTTTTGTTCTCGTGATTTTTTTTTTTTACTTATTTCCACTGTGCTTCTCAAAGGTCCTTTAAAAAAAAAAAAAAATCGCACCCATTTTGGACTCTCTCTATATTTTTCCCCCCTATTAATAATAATAATAATAATAATAATAAAGTTGGAAGGGACCTTGGAGATCATCTAGTCCAACCCCCTGCTCAGGCAGGAAACCCTACACCATTTCAGACAAATGGCTGTCCAGTCTCTTCTTAAAAACTTCCAGTGTTGGAGCATTCACCGCTTCTGGAGGCAGGTTGTTCCACTGGTTAATTGTTCTCACTGTCAGGAAGTTTCTCCTTAGTTCTAGGTTGCGTCTCTCCTTGATTAGTTTCCATCCGTTGCTTCTTGTCCTGCCTTCAGGCGCTTTGGAGAATAGCTTGACTCCCTCTTCTTTGGGGCAGCCCCTGAGATACTGGAAGGCTGCTATCATGTTCCCTCTCGTCCTTCTCTTCATTACCTTCTTCTTTCCTTGATCTTCCTCATCGTGTGTCTGAGCTGATTAAAATCTACTTAAATGCTATTTCCACTGGTGCTGCCTCCTGGAAAGACTGTGGCGCTTTTCGACAGCCTATTATCTCCCCGACAATTTAAAAAATCTGCCATGCTGATGGGTGTCAGAAGATCACCATCCAAGGGTAAATTGCTGCCAGCATGATTTAATCCACTAAAACCTTCTGTATCACCTTGACAAGATCACATCCCTTGTTGATAATCATTACCATTTAAGACGGCGTACCGTTGCTTAAAAATCCTCCACCTAATCAAACAAATAAAAATAAAAATGAATCCCATGGAGACAGTGAAATGAAGTAATTTTTCTCCCCTTACTCATTGCCCCACTCCTGGTAATAAGGGAGATAAGCCTCCAAATATATTATTGTATTGCAAAAGGAGGTTGTTTTTTTTGTCTTACTCAAGACGGAGAATGGAATAAAGTAGAAAACAGCCACCTTGCACTAATCTTAGGAAGGGTGATCCAGGGAACTTCTTATTTCTGCTAGGATTTAGTTTATAGGAAAATCAGAAAAGGTTTAAAATGAAAGCCATGTATTCGTGTAACCACAGCTGATCTGGATTCCCCCACTGACATAATAATAATAATAATAATAATAATAATAATAATAATAATAATAATAATAATAATAATAATAATAATAATAATAATAATAATAATAATAATAATAATAATAATAATAGCAATAATAATAGTAGTAGTAGTAGTAATAATAGTAGTAGTAGTAATAATAACAATAATAATAGTAGTAGTAGTAATAATAATAATAATAATAATAATAATAATAATAATAATAATAATAATAATAATAATAGCAATAATAATAGTAGTAGTAGTAGTAATAATAGTAGTAGTAGTAATAATAATAATAATAATAATAATAATAATAATAATAATAATAATAATAATAATAATAATAATAATAATAATAATAATAATAATAATAATAATAATAATAATAGTTGGAAGGGACCTTGGAGGTCATCACCCCCTGCTCAGGCAGGAAACCCTATATACCATTTCAGACAAATGGCTGTTCCAACTTTGACTGTTGGAAACTCCCTTGGAAGGTCGCAAATGGGGATCACATGACCCTGGGACGCTGCAACCGTTGTAAATACTGCAAGCACCAGATGCTGCAATGGTCATAAGAACGAGGACCGGTTATAAGTCGCTTTTTAAAACCTTTTTGTAACTTGGAATAGTTGCAAGTTGAGGGCTTACCTGTATTCTGACAGTTGGGCCTAGAGCAGGGGTAGGCCACCTTGGCTCTTTTATGACTCGTGGACTTCAACTCCCAGAATTCCTGAGCCAGCCATGCTGAGGGGAAAGGGAGAGGTTTCCAAGCTGAGCCATGCTGGCTCAGGAATTCTGGGAGTTGAAGTCCACGAGTCATAAAAGAGCCAAGTTTGAAGACCCCTGGCGTTGAGGTTGAGAAATCCTGGCTTATGTCGTGTCCCAGAATTCTCTGCAATAGATTTAAGTTCTACAGTAGGGGTCTTCAAACCTGGCCCTTTGACGACTCGTGGACTTCAACTCCCAGAATTCCTGAGCCAGCCACGCTGAGGGAAAAGGGAGAGGTTTCCAAGCTGAGCTATGCTGGCTCAGGAATTCTGGGAGTTGAAGTCCACGAGTCATAAAAGAGCCAAGTTTGAAGACCCCTGACCCTAGAGGATAAAGGGTGTAGGCTTCTGATTTCCTCTCCTGAAAACCCTCCGCCTTTACCTCCTGCCTCCTCAGCCTAGCACCCCAACTCTGACTCACAGTCAGAGTTGGAAGGGACCTCGGAGGTCATCTAGTCCAGCCCCCTCCTGCTCAAGCAGGAGACCCGATACCGTTTCAGACAAGTGGCTGTCCGGTCTCTTCTTAAAAGCCTCCAGGGATGGAGCGCCCACAGCTTCTCAATTTTTCACGCCCTTTAACAGAATGACAGAGTTATTTCTTTTCCCTGCCTCCAGCACAAAATGCAGACGGGGCCTCCAGGTCGAAACGGAAGTACTTAAAACGTTCTTTCCTTTAATCAAAACCTGCCAACTCCGCGTAACGTCCTGTGTCTTGATTCTGTTTCCAGTCATCACCATATTCAAGGGCAAAGTGGAAGAAATCGAGCTGCCGGTGGACCAAGTCGATATCATAATCAGTGAGTGGATGGGCTACTCGCTTTTCTACGAGTCCATGCTGAACACGGTCATCTTCGCGCGGGACAAGTGGCTGGTAGGCATTGTCTGTCTTCTGCTGTCCTCGCTTCTCGGGGGTCTTTTGAAGGCTGGTTCTGGAATGACACCTGTCACGCGGTTTCAGGGGCATCCAAAACACGAGTGCAGGGGATATTGGCTACTTAGGGTGCTTGTTAAAATGTACTTATATCGCCTTTCTGTAATCATCGCTACACGACGTATCACGTCTACAGTATTTTGTTTGTAAAACAATAGTTCTAGCCCTGATGATGTTACCTAGTTGGGTAATGAAACGTCTGCAAGAAAACAAGCAAGCTCAGAGCACCAAGGACCCTACAGTCCTCTTCCTCCTCCTACTCCTCCTCCTCCTCCTCCTCCCCCTCCTCCTCCTCCATCATTCCACAAACCCTACTCCCTTCTAGCACTGATGATGTTACCTAGTTGGGTACTGAAACGTCTGCAAAAAAACATGCAAGCTCAAAGAACACCAAGGACCCCACAGTCATCTTCCTCCTCCTCCTTCTCCTCCTCCTTCTCCTCCTCCTCCTCCTCCTCCTCCTCCTCCTCACTCCTCCTCCTCATCATTCCACAAACCCTACTCCCTTCTAGCACTGCTGATGTTACCTAGTTGGGTAATGAATGTCTGCAAGAAAACATGCAAGCTCAGAGAGCACCAAGGACCCCACAGTCCCTCCTCCTCCTCCTCCTCCTCCTCCTCCCCTCCTCCTCCTCTCTCCTCCTCTCCTCTCCTCCTCCCCCTCCTCCTCCTCCATCATTCCACAAACCCTACTCCCTTCTAGCACTGATGATGTTACCTAGTTGAGTAATGAAACATCTGCAAGAAAACCACCAAGCTCAGAGAGCACCAAGGATCCCACAGTCCTCTCCTCCTCCTCCTCCTCCTCCTCCTCCCTTCTAGCACTGATGATGTTACCTAGTTGGGTAATGAAACGTCTGCAAGAAAACAACCCAACTTAGAGAGCACCAAGGACCCCACAGTCCTCCTCCTCCTCCTCCTCTTCTTCCTCCTCCTCCTCCTCCTCCTCCTCCTCCTCCTCTTCTTCTTCTTCTTCTTCTTCTTGTTGTTGTTGTTGTTGTTGTTGTTGTTGTTGTTGTTGTTGTTATTATTATTATTATTATTATTATTATTATTATTATTATTATTATTATTATTATTATTATTATTATTATTATTATTATTATTATTATTATTATTATTATTATTATTATTATTATTATTATTATTATTATTATTATTATTATTGAGGTGGTTTTCATTGTCTTTCACCAGTCAGCATCTGGTTTGGTTTTGGTCTGATTTCCTTTTTGTGCTCTGCTCCCTTTCAATGACCCTAGACCGGGGTTGGGGGAAATATGGCTCTTTCGTGACTTGGGGACTTCAACTCCCAGAATCCCATGCTGGCTCAGGAATGCTGGGAGTTGAAGTCCACAAGTCGTGAAGGGGGCCATCGTTCCCCACCTCTAACCTAGACCAAAGCAAAGGTCTACCAACTCTGAAGGTCATCCTTCTGAGCCCTTTTGAGATGTGAAGTGACCTAAAAAGAGGAAAGGATGGTTGTCGGGGGGTTCTCCTTGTCGTTGTTTACATACGCCTTCAAAAATGTGACGTTTTTGTTAAGCGAATAGATTAAGACATCCATTTCCACTACAATTTGTCCACAGAAACCTGGAGGGCTTATTTTTCCGGACCGGGCGGCTTTATACATGGTGGCCATTGAAGATCGTCAATACAAGGATTTCAAAATCCATTGTGAGTCCGCAGACGACTTACTTGACTCTGCTTTTTGCCTGTTGTTTTCTAGCCAACTTGTTACAGGTAGTTCCCTCTTTGCCCTGACAGGGTGGGAGAACGTCTACGGCTTCGACATGACCTGCATCCGGGACGTCGCCATGAAGGAGCCTTTGGTGGACATTGTGGACCCAAAGCAAGTGGTGACCAATGCTTGTTTAATAAAGGTTTGGTGCTTTTCAAAATATAAACTTGTAACGCAAGAGCTTTCTGCAAGGCTGTAATATTGTGTTGTTGTTGTTTTTTTAAAAAAAACCTCCTTCTTCTGTCTTGGCACGTTGCTGCTAAATTGTAGATGCTGATTTTTCACCTTCATTTGTGCTTCTGTAATTGTCTGGTTTGGCACAGCCACCAACACAGGACAGGGACAGACTTCAACGGATAGTTAGGACTGCAGAAAAAAAACAATCGCAACCAGCCTGCCTTCCGCTGAGGATCTGTACATTGCCCAGACCAGAAATTGGACAGGGAAAATATCTACATACTCCTCGTATCCTGAGCATAAACGGTTCCAACTTCTCCCTTCGGGAGGCTGCTCTAGGACATTGCATGCCAAAACAGCTAGACACAGAGACGGTTTTTTCTCTTGTGCCGTCACTCTGCTGAACACCTAATTCCCACAGCCCTGTCTGACGCTTAAGGATACCTAATCAAGTAGTAGGACTGTATTAGGGTATCCTTCCCGTCTTTCCTACTACCTTGTACTATTGATATCTTATGATTTATCAGTTTGTTGTTTGTACCTTATGGTTTATGATTGTATCCTACGATTTAGGATTTAACACTCTGCTGCTTGTATGTACACTGAGAGCTTAAGCACCGGAGACAAATTCCTTGTGTGTCCAATCACACTTGGCCAATAAAGAATATTCTATTCTATTCTATTCTATTCTATTCTATTCTATTCTATTCTATTCTATTCTATTCTATTCTATTCTATTCTATTCTATTCTATTCTATTCTATTCTATTCTATTCTATTCTATTCTGTATTTCCTATTCTATTCTATTCTATTCTATTCTATTCTATTCTATTCTATTCTATTCTATTCTATTCTATTCTATTCTATTCTATTCTATTCTAATCTATTCTATTCCTTATTCTATTCTATTCTATTCTACTCCTTATTCTATTCTATTCTATTCTATTCTATTCTATTCTATTCTATTCTATTCTATTCTATTCTATTCTATTCTATTCCTTATTCTATTCTATTCTATTCCTTATTCTATTCTATTCTATTCTATTCTATTCTATTCTATTCTATTCTATTCTAATCTATTCTATTCCTTATTCTATTCTATTCTATTCTATTCTACTCCTTATTCTATTCTATTCTATTCTATTCTATTCTATTCTATTCTATTCTATTCTATTCTATTCTATTCTATTCTATTCTATTCTATTCTATTCTAGTCTAGTCTAGTCTAGTCTAGTCTAGTCTAGTCTAGTCTAGTCTAGTCTAGTCTAGTCTAGTCTTCTTCGGACAAGAGCTGGAAGGGACATTGGAGGTCTTCTAGTC